>JAJVSH010000225.1:28534-177435 GCA_021460005.1 Tetramorium alpestre
TTCGCTCGCGTTGTAACGCAAGATATTCCACGAATTGCGAACATTTATTGTATATATATATATATATATATATATATATATATATATATATATGTTTATCATTGAAAACATCCGGAGTGTCTGAAATGCAACTGCGGCGGATGATGCGTGAAGTTCGCTGCGCGACTCTTCCCTCGATCCATGGAGTAGTTAAAAATGACTCAAATTGAGTATTTCCCTCGCCGTTTGTGTCTCGATGACATTACGGGTATCAAGTGACGCTTCGTAGCTTATTGTATTCTCGCTTCGCGCAATTATTCTTTTCTCGAACATGTTATTCTTCCGTCGCTGTAATACACGTCGCGTCGGGAGTGCCGCGCGATCGCAGTCTACGATCTTCACCTCTTCACTTTCGCGAGTGAGTGTGACGAACAAGTGCGATGAAGAACTCTGAGGAAAGGAAGAGTCCCCGAGCGATAGCTGAACAGCCATGAGGTGAATAATTTGTTATTTGCAAAATTGAGAACGTAATTTCACTTGCAAAACTGATCGCCTATTTATTTGCATTATTTATTCACGTGATTCAAGTAACAATATTGGAGAAGAAATCTTTTATTTTATTTCTACGAAACTTTGGAGACTTTCTCTTGATAAATTAATACATTAAGTATCTGCGTAAGAGAGACGAGTAAAAATTTACAGCCGCGTGTTGGAATTATTATATTATTTGAAATTTGACCTCTTGAATTCGGTATTATAACTTCGATTTTATGTTTGTATTTTACAGGTCGATTCAATATTGCAGCTTCGTTGTTGCGCATCGTACTGGTGAGTGTCAAATATATATTCATATATTTTTGACCAATCAATCGTTTATAATTTAGGTATGATCTCGATATTTTCGATCCCTAATTAAAGCTTGAAAATACATTATTAAAGTATTGCATATTCCAATATTTACGAAACCATCTGTGCAATGCAAAATTATGATGATCAAAAATAAAAACAAATTTGTCTTCTTTAATAAGGTTACAAATAATTATTTTTTATTCAGACTTATAAAAAGAAACAAATAATTACATTTATTTCAATAACCCAGATATAACAGAAAATCATGATAATACTAAAATAATGTCCAAATGACAAGAAAATGATCGATAGATGAATTTTTGTAGTCATTAGTTTCGTCATTATGACATTATCATGCTTTTCTATTCCATCTGTGAATTAAAATTATTTTATATGTAATCTAAAATTATTTTCTAAAAATAGCTCGACATTTTTGAAGATTAGAAATTCTAAAATCTACGCAAAAATAAAAGACAGGACAACAACTAATACACAAAATGATTATAAAAAAGTTCGACGATAAAACAATTTGTTGATCGCTATAGATAAGATTTTTCGTTTCCTCAGAGTTTGTTATTGAACTTACCAGCGCAGTCGTTAAAGACATATTTTATAATCGGTTTATTAACAGATTATCTCGACAAGATTCGATTAAACTTGTTCCATTGGAAAAAGTTTTGCGTTGCTTTTTAAATAAATATATTTTGTCCATTATATTCATTCAGGGATCGCTCGATATGCACGATAGTTATCATCTAATGGAATAATGGATCTTTATGCGTCCATCGCGTTTATCTCGAAAATTAGAATAGCAACCCCGTGTATCCGGATCGGAGATCAACTGGCACGCTCATATATGTAAAGGCAACAACAGCAACGGTGTATATCGTTTTACTCTACATGCCTGGGCTACATAATATAGCGATTCAACAATGCCCGGCGTAACATGCTCACGCATAAATTCATCGAACTCGCTTGGCAATATTAATATTGTTACCCGTTTGCGAAATACGGAGCGGTAACGGCTGATATTCTCCGCGCCTATATCCCTATATATATCTATATGTATATATATATGTATATCGTACTCTCGTCGCTTCGGCAACCTCATCGCATCCGCGGTCGCAGCGGCACAATTCTCGCTCTATATTTTCTCTACCCCGCCAGGAGTGCGTCGCAATTTATTGGACGGAGTGCGCTGTCCGTATTTTCCGCCGGTAAAATCTAATTGGAAAACCATTGCGTGCACGAGAACGCCCCGTTGGTTCAACTCGCGCGGCGTGGAAATCGTGTGGCTGCATAAAGAATTTACCTATTCTTTCACTCTCTATTTCAATACGGCCCTCAAAACATTGATTTTTCGATAGTTACGTTTAAGCGCTCCACAATTAGCATCTTGCATAACTCATTGTACATTGTTAAACTCGTATAGTGCCAAATTATACTCAATTTCAGTCATTTTTAAATATTCCATCGGTCGCCACTGCTTCTACTCAATATTTCATTAATTTTGACTGAAAGGTAGAACAAAGATTATAATAATGTCATATTGACATAAAAATAACGCGAAAATAATGTTAAAATAACATAATAATAACATTTTGGAGTCATTATGATGTCATTTTGAATTTTTGTGACTTTTTCTTCTACCTGGGAAGGTAAAATCTTGACTAACATTAGATAAATTAATAACATATTAAGGCTTACTCAATTTCATCTCATTGTTTTAATCAAATTAACCGAATATTAAGTAGCAGCAGTGGCAACCCATAGGAGTTTCCAATGTATGTAATACTACAGTTTATTTTTTCTGAAAACATATTTATTTTCTTTTCGTCAAAACTAATCAACTTTAAAAAATACTTTATAATCAAAAAGTCCAAAAAATTCATTATTCGTGTTTTTATAAGTTGCAAAATAAATAAGACCGTTGTGCGCTTTCGTTTTTGTCCGATTTTTCGTCGAAACAGGAAAAAAAAAGTATTACCCAATTTAAAACTCGAATACTTTGAGAGATTGCGTAAATGCTTAACTTGTGCTTTAATTCGGATTGAATAAAGCTGTTAGCCTGTGCTTTAATTCAGCTTGGATAAAGCTTTTAACAGCTTTTTTAACTCGCTCCGAAAACGTTGATTTTGCAGTGACTATTCTTTCTTCTCTCACACGACACGTACACACACGTGTACGTGCGTAGTTCGAAATATCGCGTAGCTTGGATCGGACTCCTCTCAGTTCTCTGTTCTCATTTCTTTTTCTGTCGATGCGACGGCACGTAATCGACCGCGCGCACATGCAGGCTCGCCTTCTCTCACCCTATTGTAATAAATTCCAAAAAGTTGTCTTTGAAACATTCTATTAACAAGTATGGAAACGTAAAAAAAATTTCTTTTGCAAAAGGATCTCATTAGGAGAAAATTCCAGCAGCGAACTCGCGCAAGATTCTCATTGAAAAAAAAAGGAACTATTGGATTCCGTTCAAAATGACAAAGGGAGCTTTTTGTACAAACGGTAATGAAAAGTAGATTACCAAACTTTGCCGCGGCAAACGACATTGGCCGGCGGGAAATGATATCTTTTGCATTAATAAGCGAAATAAAGAGAGCATTTAGGAGCCAGAACACGTAACCGAGCCGTTTTCAAAATAATATTCAAATTCATCATATTTGATTTATCGTAGCGGCTTTACATGCATCCGCGCATCGATATTGTCACGCCCAGAAGGCGATGATAATGGTTGATTGACGTTTTATGCCTGTTAGGCAAAATATGAATTATTATCTTCGCTTGTACACAATTCTCATTTCTCATCAAATTGATGTGGGGAAAAAAACGTACGAGTTTAATAGCGCGAGAGGTTTGGACAGTTCGATTACTTGAACAGTTCAATAAATAGAGAAAGGAATCTCGGGTATGTAACGGCAGATCACGGTAAGTTGACGATAAAATTGCAGATTAAAGGCGTCGCCATAAATAGGGAAATTCTTTATCTCGTAATGTATGATCGCTATCTGTTAAAGATAGACTGAACATCATGCGTGGTACTGTCGTACGTTTATGTTGCAGGGTCTTTGCATTAGCAGCTTAGCAAACGCCCGTACTTGGCGCGATATATGTTGTGTGTATTCTATTGCGTATATTTATTAAGCGTAAAATAGATGACTGTTATAATTCCTGTCGCCGAATGAATAATGGCATCGCCTGGATTGTATTCGCGTACGTGATAATTTAGTTTAATTGTACTTCACGTCATACTTCTTTGATACAATATATTACGTTTTCTTTTCATTCATTTTGTCAAATTAATTTCTGCAACGGAATGTTGCGATGTACGTCGCGACAAAGCATCATATATATAAACGTTAAAAATATAGTTTCCTGTACGTAAAATGTGAGCTCTGGAAGTATATTTGCTCGTAACATTTAAGTAAATGTATTTTACATTTGCGTGTCGCGATAGAAAAGGTACATAGAGAAGGGATACTGTACGTTTTCTTCTGGAATAAATCGTCGCGCTAACGGATTTCAAATATTGAATGACATTAAAGCATGTTATAGGAAAACGAATGGTACCACCGTTTGCCAATATCCTACCAAAGAGATATTATTTATGCTTATTTTATTATGTATCAAAATATAAATAAAGAATAGATTGTGTATTTTGAAAGAGTTTGTAATAAATAGTGCAATTTTTATAGGAATACGTTTTAATATGTTTATAGAATACGTTTTATAATAAATAAAAATAATAACATTTCAGACAAAACTCACGCATATATGATCGAACGAGAGACAATGAGAAATTTTAATGATTGCATGACGCTTATTTTAATTGGCGAGTTTATATATTTTCATACACCTTTAAATTTTTCTGTCATGCAACAGCTATTTCTTCTTCATACATGCCAGATATGCGCTGCGAATATTCGTTTGCATATACAGCACGCAATCTGCCTTGCGTTTTGCACATGTTATGACGTGAATGCTATTTCATTCCATCGATATTGACTGCAAGGAGATTGTCGTTTTACCAAATATACTAAAATAATATTTCTAAGTTAAAAACATAACGATAATAGGAATAATATCATAAATATTATCTATAAATTATTATATGTTTGTTGTATAGAGTATCTGTAATGTTGTATCAAAATTAAAGACATACATTTTTTTTCTGGATTCGATTTTTTCAAAACAAAAATATAAAGATATTGATATTTTGTTGTTTCTGTGTTATAAAAGATCGAAAATATACATAAATACATATATACATATATGTATATAAAACTTTATATTTTTTAAATTGAGAGAATAAGAAATACTTCATATATTCTCTCATTTTTTAAAATATAGTTATAAGTATAATTAAAACATAAGCAGCTAAGTAATAAAAGTAAGTAATGAAATAATAAGATAATTTGTGCAAAAATATTCATAATAAAAAAACTTTTTATGATTTTAGAACAATTTAAACTTAAAATACTTTAAATCGATGAATTTTATCTTAATCTTTGCCTATTTTGATGTTTGTCTATCAAATACATACATAAAATTTGATTTAATGAAAAATAGGGGACAATTTTTAATAAATAAGCAACTTAATAAATAAATGCAGTTTGAAATAATGGATTAATTATGAACTAGTAAAATTACACGTACGATTTTAATTCAATTCTAATTAAAGATAGTTGAGAAATAATAAAATCCTATATTTTTTTAACTTTATAGTATCATAAGTTAGCGCAGAAAAGATAGAATTGATTCTAAATATTTTTTAATTGATTTTAAATACTTTAAAACTATTTCATTCGTAGAGTAATTATTAATATAATAAATATTAATAATTAGCAATATTATAATAATTTAATAATATACTAGAAAGTTGTCAAGATAATTAAAAGTTAAAAAATTGTTATGCTTGATCAATATATCACTGATTAAATATACGTTTATTATTTTAAATCGATTAACGAGTTTTTACCCACTTCTTACAATTAGATGAAATAGTACATTTAAAAAATTACATGTTTAGATCTGTCCAGATCTGTCCCTCAAGATTGAAACGTTTTCGTTTAATGTGTTACGTACCACAACTCTTGCTCCAAGTTCTCCAAACGTTCCAATCGGTGGCAATTCCTTAGGGACATATCGAAAAAATTCCGAACTTCCCTTGTACCATTTGACAGTGTAAAGAGTATCCGATTGTAAATCATATCTGCAGGACATGTTGACTGTTGTACCAGCTGCCACTGCCAATGGAATGTCGATTGCCACATTGCTTAATCCGCGAACGTCTAAAAAAAAGAAGGAAACAAATTATTATAACATTTAGAATTTAAATAAATGAAATTTTAATTCTAATTTTAATTTTTAATATTTAGATCTTAAATGTTAAAGATTGAATGGATAGTAAATTATTCCAATAACTATTTCTATATTTTTTAATTACATTAATAAAAATTTTATTATTTAGTATTTAATATTATTAATCGATTTTAAAGAAGATAACTCTAAAAAGAATATTAAATTATTTACTTATAAATCTTGCGTGAAAAGATAACATTATGTAACTTTTTTTATTATATAAATTTTAAGCTTAATAAATTTCATAAAAGCTTCATAAATTTATGATAGCATATAAACTACACATGCTTTGAATCTATATATACTGTATATTGAATAAAATAGAGATTTTATCAACAGATATTTTGATGAACTTACTTTGACTAAATCAATTTTTAATATTAAATATTACTTTTTAATTAAATTTTACATTAAATACTTTTAAATCAAATTTAATTTAAATAATACAGAGCATGATTTTTATTATCCGTTTACGTTTGTAAAATTCTATTTACAAAAATTATTTATTTTTAGATTATACAGAATTTGAAATTTACTGATGCTTCGGTAATGAAAAAGTACAATTTGACCAAAGAATATGTAATTGAAATTTATTTTAGTCAAATTTACATTCATATGTAAATAACGATATCCCGTTATATTTTGGCAGTATAATTTTTTTATTAATTAATTAGAAAATTATTATTTTGCATTTAGACTAAGAAGTGTGCAGTCACTAAGTGCACAGAAATTTTAATCTTTTTAATTTTTTATTTAATTTAACCAATTTAAAGATAATATAATAACTCGTTTTTTAAGAATTTAGATAGGTGCATTTTTTGGGAAAACTATTATAAGAGATATTTTTTTTAATAAGAGAGACATACTGCTAGCTAATTAATTATCTATTATTTCATTCCATGTATACAGGATAAATAAAATTAATAAGTAAATTTTATTAAAAAAATGACTTTATGTGAATAATCGATTTTTTCAAAAATTATAACATTATTTGTCCCCCTTCAAGGTAATATAACACTTTTTGTCTAAAGCTTTTTTCTACAACCAATATCTTTTAAGATATAAGCTTCTAACGCGCGTTTTATTCTGTCCTATTTATCTACATAAATGCATATATTGAAAAGTTGTATATTCTTTAAAATCCACGGATTAAATAAGATAATTACAGTTTCAACTTTTTTTAAAATTAATTTTGTATAACTCGCAAATACAAATACTAAATCAAATCTTTTTGTTGAACAAAGAACTACTTCTTTCTTCTATCAAAAAAAAAGTAAGTTCTGTAAGATGCTTATCTCACTTACTTTAATAAGTTAAATGAACAAGTGTTTAAACTTTTCCTGCAAGCTTAGCAATGTCATCAACGTTGTTCGCTGCATGGATTACTATTGGCGAACGAGAGGCATTTTGCCAAAAAACGCTGGAGAAACTTACGAAAAATAACATCACGGTCCTCTACTTTTAAGCATCTATTGCTTAGATCGAGTTTGGAACTTATTACCATTCCAATACACTTTACGTACCCTCTGCTGTCATGCATTATTCATAGAAGGTTTGAGAGGGCGTTGCCCTTTGGTGCCAAACAAATTGGTTATAATAAAGTTTTCATTAAAATTCGATATAGAATCTTTCTTGATACAAGATGAACTGATTGTATAGATGAATATCTATAACGCTAGCGAGTGATTTAATATAGTTCAAGAAAACTATTTTACTCGAGAATATCGTATCGTCCACGATTTACTGGGTGGTCCGTTATATCTTAATATGCATGTAGAATATATGCTGTAGGCGTTTAGCGGTATGAAGTATTAAACATCATAGAGAGGAATGTCAGCGCCATGATCGAAAAGCGTTACACAGAAGTGCTTACTAACGCGTGTTACAACCCCGGTATAAATTTCCGGCTCTTATCAGCGAAGCGTTGCGAGAAATCTGCGCAGTCCGTCATTGTTTCGGCTTAAATGAAGAAAAATCTGACCCGAGATTATATATTTCGCACGGCGCGCGAATTTGCGAGATCAGCGAGCGTGCCGTGGACTCGCAGCGGCGGACTAACGCGAAAGTTTCGTCATTAATTAATCGTTTTTCGGTGTATCCTCCGCTAATTAATTATTTATGCCTCGATCCACCTGTGGTCATTGTGCTAATAAAGTAATTAAACGATAATTAATCTGCAAAATAATTAATTGAGAAATTATATGGCAAGAAGAGAGGGAAAAAGATCGGGGAAAAAAACGCGTGACTATTAAAATGATCGCACAATTATTAAAATAATCGTGTACGGTGTGTTTCAATAAAAATATCTGGACAACTTCCTTGACGTCTAACGTAACGGTTAGACGCGCGCGTGCACGAGCGAGAGTAACTTCTCTGTCGTTCCTCCCCGCGCGTGCGGCCGGTTTTAATTATCGCATTATAATAGGCGTCATTAAGCGCGTTCCCGTTTCCTCTGATAGAATATCTCCGTCTCGGCAAAGCGAAAGTTTTTCACTTGCAGAGATGCGCGCGACTCTTTATCACTAATCACCGCACAGTTTTGAACTTGGCCGACGTATTAGAGAAACGTTGCGTAATTAGAGTCAGTAATTGGAACGTCTGCTCCTCCTCAAAGTTTCAGCATTGGGCTACGTATAATCAGGTGTTTGGCCTCAGCGTGCAACGACGCAGATTGCTGCGCCGAGATTTAAATACCAGACGTTCACTAATCACCTTGCTAATCCTTAATTACCGCCCCTCGCGAGGAACGTTGCGATTGTTATTCGCACCGTGGGCTCGTCGTGTTGCGCAGCTTCCGTTTTTGGAAGACGAAATCTTCCCGTAAATAACGGCGATTCTCAGACAATGGCATCGCCTAAAACTCGCTACGTATATATCGGACTCATCTTAAATTATCGCGAGAATAATAGAGCCTGCGAGAGTGCACGCTTAAGCAGATTCGAAATCGTCCTTTGTGGCTAGTTCGCGTTTTCCCTCATGAATTTATAAATTTCTGTGGTGCGAGGAGCAAGAACCGTACACATCGAATATTACAATCGTACGCTATCCGAGCGACATATTAAATGTTATGTTTAATCAGTTATTACAAATAATAATAAAATAATAATAATAAGCGTACACAACACANAGTATGTTTGTTGTACGTGCCCATTAAGATAATGCGAAATAATACTCTTGAAAGTGATATGTGAAATGTTTTAAATAATTATTATTCAAAGACAGCTGTTGTCGGTGTCGCTAAAGTTACCCTGTTTTTAATGCTCGAATAAATTAATATCAAAGTTAGATATATACATATATACGCAGTTTCACATATTTTTAATTGTATTGAAATAACCGCGACACCACACACAAAATCAAAACCTTTATTCTATTTAACAAAACAAGTTGAAATAATTTATATCTTTGAAGAAATAATATGTAGGATATCAGAATTATTTTCATTTTTTAAGAAAATATTGCATCTTTTTATACATATTTTTATAAAAAAATATATATGAATGTGGATGTGATCAATATCAAGTATGTAATGAAACATACACACAGATAAGTATAATAAAAAGACGTTATTCCTCGGCTCTTAAAAATTATAACGTAATTACCACGAACCGCGCAAACATGTTTATTTGAAAATATACGGTACTGAATTCACGAGATAATCCTAAACTCTTAATTGCGGCGTAATTACTTATGCGTTCACCGATGTGCGAGTGGAGAGTTCTCGGGGAAACCTTTTGCACATTATGCATATCCACGGCCAGATACCTTACAGCCATGAAGCCGGAAAAGCCAAAGGCGTAAAGAGCCTGTGCTCTGAAATGAGATCCCTTTCTTCCTTCGAAACTCAACTAAATGAAAAACCCATCCCTGCGAAAGAACACCGGCCATAGAGCTTTTATTGTTTCATGAAAGGCGAATGCAGACAGGGAAAAAGATATTGAAAATACGCATTGAAAAACCTCTTACTCGGCGAGCACTCTTCGATCGGCTCGCATATCAGGCGAATAAAAGTAGCACGGATTTTTCCACTTTTTAGAACTTATTTAACAAGCTGATATTCCAGAATTTATACCTGGAGCTTGAACTCGAGATTTACGGCGAGAAATTTCTCTCATTACTCACGAAACCGTAGAATTCGCAATGAATCTAAAATCTTATTAATGAATCTATTAATATGTAATGCAGATACTTTACCTTATATCAAGATATCAGTCTACAAGAAGCTGTGGTAGGTAAAGGATATATGAAAGATTATGATTGCACCTCAGGGCGCTACAAGTGCTCTTTTCTTAGAGCTCTGCCTCTAAGGCAACGTAATGTAAAGTTTCATTACATAAAACGTTCCTTACATTCGCCTTCACAGCTGCATAAATCGCTAGCTCATCACAATTCTGTTGTACGTAATCCATTGCAATCCGTTTACGATCGACAGGCGATACGGACGTTCCTTTAATCCCAGAAATGGAAGCGTTAGGATTGATGTAAGTATCGGTTGTCGCGCCGGTTCGAGTTTAATTTCCAATGGAAATCACAGATTCGATTTGCTTAATATCGAAAGACCGTGAACAGAGCGAATCTTCGAACTTTTTTCAACTTTTTTTTTTGAAGAGCGATCGGTCATGACTGAAAAAAAAAGGAAACCGAGTGAGGAAAAGTAATATGTGGACCTTCGAAATATCTTCCAACTTTTACACGATTTTACGATACTCGTAAAAACTTTATAACTTATATAAACGCGCACTGTCTTCAGAATCTTCAGATAGTCTCTGAAAAGAATGTACGCACGGCGTACAGACGTTGTCTCGTCGAACTCAAAAGGTTTTCGGTTATTTTGATTTTTTTGACACAATTGTCAAAAATAATTATTGACAATTTCCAACGAAATTTTTCTGTTATTTAATGTTATCATTTAATGTTATCATAATTTTGGAAAATTACTTGTGTGCTGGAATCTATGTTTTTCTGTATAAATGTATTGATTTGGTTAAAAAAATGAATTTTATATAATAAGACAAGAGATGTATCAATATTTTAAAATAAAATAATATGATTAAAATAATTTAATTAATTTAATATAAGATCAATACAATATAACATTAATATAAAATAATATAATATAATTATTTTAAGATAAAAATAATAAATCGAAGATAAAAAAATAAAGCTTTATCAAAGCTTTATTTTTTAAGAAAATCGACTGTAAATTAGTCAAAAAGTTTATAGTTCAGGGAAATTGTGCATTATCTAATATACTGAGTTGATTCTTATTTATTCTTTGTAAAATTGTTTTATTTTTTTCTGTTATTCTCTTTCTCTCTCTCTTTCTTCCAAGAATGCCTCCAATTTAAAACGTAATCTCAGTAATGCTTGAGCTAAATTGTATAATACATGCCATATTAGAGTCTACTTTTCTTTAAAATTTCAAATAATTTCTTCTAAGCAATTTTTCTAAGAATTTTTTAAAATGAAGTTATCTTTTAAATTTTTGTATGAAACAATTACATTGCTCATTGAGCAAAATAATATACATAATGCTATTTATAAAATTTAAATTAACAGTCGTGCATTTTATTTCTAAATTGCATATAAAATATTTAATCATTAATATTTTTACATTTTGTTAAAAAAACATTAATTCTAATTCAGTGACGAAATTCATGAATGAAATGTAATGCTTTCAATAAATCATTTTTATGTCACACATAAATTTCTATTTCTTGGTTTTTATCTTTTTTTAAATACATTATTTTATATTTAGTTTAAAATTTAACTAATTGACATAAAATCCATTTTTGTCGCAGAGCTTAATTTAACTTATATTATTATTTATTTGTGAAATAGAAGTAAAGAAAAGTTTGTGACAAACGAGTTTTACAAACGTAATTCATCGGACGCGAGTTATGACATGCGAGAAAAATCTCATTTATTTTGATGTATACCGCAAGGCAAAATTACGTACAATTTTTTTTCTCTTGGACAAGAACGAGTTTGCAATGCTGCCGCTTACAAGCACACAAGAATTTTCCACCCTTTCTCAATTTATTTATCCTTATATTCCCTTTTACAACGTCACTCTGGAAGAAATTAAATTATTTACGCAATATGATCAGGTATTTTAAAAACAGGATTAATAAACAAAATTAAAAGAGTATATACTATTCAAAAGTTACTTTTACTCAAAATTTACCATTCAAAATTAAAAGAGTATATGCTATATAAGAGTATATACATTCAAAATTTATCTTCATGATTGCCCTATTCTATCTATGCCTAAATGTGCTCGTGATATAATTTAATTAATTTATGATTAAAATAACCGATTCAAAAATATAAATAAAAGCAATTTAATTTTGGCACAATTAAAGTAAATATATCAATAGCTAATTACAATCGCAAGATATCAATGCACGATCAGATGATTTCTTGTAAACAACAATATGTCCAAACAATCGAGGCAATTGGTGTATTAATTCGATCACTACAGATACACTGAACGAAAACGAGTAAAAAATACACAAACTATTTCTCTCATTGCATATGAAGTATGCAAAAAATGTATTCAAGCGGTAAAATGTTTACACTGTATTTGTATTTTGTATTTGATGACAAGTAGTAATATAATAATATCTTTTTTACTCAGTAATTGTTGATATAGTAAATTAAAATTTTTATAAGATTTATAACTCATCACCAACAAAATGCTCAAATAAAAATCATAAAGTACAGTCGCCGATTGTGAAATAATCACTTATTATGAAGTACTGTGGCAAAACCATAAATGACATGTATGCTCTTATATTAATATATTAATAATAATATGTATTTGATAAAAACTCCAAATTATAATAAAATTTTAGATTTTAACATAAACTTATAATATAAATGTGAAAAAAATATGTTTTAAGAAGAGCGAAATTTTTAGGTAAAAAATTTTATCTTTGCTTTTAAAAAAATATCTATTAAGACAATGTAATGTAAATATCGTCTAAAAAATATCAATTAAGACAATATAATGTAAATATCGTCTAAAAAATAAGACAATATAAATAATATTCTAAAATAAGACAATGTAAATAATATTCTAATTATGTATAACCCGGAAAAAAATTTTCTTATCTAAAACTTTGACAACTATAATTTTATAAGCGCGTACTTTTTTACATAGATGATCTACTATTGTAGAATACAAAGTGTGTCAAGCATGTTTTTCAAGTGATTATCGTGGAAAAATTTAGGTTATATATATTATCAATATTAAGCACTTAAGAAGTGGAAAAGGATATATGTACATGATTTTTTCAAATAAAGACTTTTTAAAAATTTTGTGATTAAAATACAGGATTTATTTGATCTTTTTTTTCTTACTTTTCAATTTTAAATCTTGTGTACATGAATAGTCATTTGACTTTTATAAAATTACTTCTTTTCTTTTTTTCAAAGTTTTTTTTCAATATTTTTAAATATTTAAAATACCGGACTATTCCACATATTGTTTTGTTGATTGCCGAAAATATCCATTTTCTGCAAAAACGATTCGAAAGGAAAATTCATATATTCAATCGATTTAAATTTCATAGTCATTGCGTTAGCAATACTTTTAGTATTGCAATACGTTGTGTGCAAAAAATTGCAATTACATTTTTTATGTTATTTTTTATGAATAAAAATGTTATTTCACAACTGATGACTTTATTCTAATAAATTGAAATTTTTTGAAATGCTTTGATTATATATTGCCCGAAGATATCTCATAGCCATTGAATTGAATATTCTACAGACCTACTCAAGTTAGCTCGAATCGCTTGGAGTCTCCAAACACGCTAGAATCCAAATGTAAAAGTTCAAAGCGAATACACAAGAATACCTATTCCGTTGAAAGGCTTTTGAAAGAAAACGTTTTCTTAAGTTGACTTGCACCATAAGATCACCCAATTTCACGATTGCTTTTTCATATTTTTAACTTCCACCGCCGCTACAATCCCGTTACATACTACGTTACATATTAGGCATTGCGTATTACGTATTCAATATACAATTGAAATTTTCCCCGTGCACTGCCGACAGCGATCAACTTCCTTTCACGTAAATGCTTGTAATGAAAAATGACTATGCAATATTTGTAATTTAATCGCTTAAGTTGCATTGTAGATCGAAACCTCCTCCGGGAGTGTTGAGTTTTCGTATCACACCATTGTCTCGTTGAAGGAAAATGAGTTCCAGTAATTCCGGGTAATAACGAAATATCTTTCTCCATCTTTCATTGTACTAGTCAGTCTGCATTTATTTTCCTGCGCTAGGTGCAAATTCCCACGATACTGCATAATACTTTATTCCCTTTACTACGAATCAGCTCACTATTCTATCGACATTTATGTCGCCTGTGTGAATACGGAGCAAATGCACTCACAAGGAATAATAAAACATATTTCGCGAATTCACTTTTGTAGCTGGAATTTTTTTCAGCATTATTACATCTATTATTAGAATACATTTAAATCGACAGTTTAATAATTGATATACTATTTACAAGCTCAATATTTGCAATAGCTAAAAGGGCGAAAAGAGAGAATTATTTATTATTTATTTAGTTTACACCATGGTGCAAACAATGGCGCATAATGTTAAATTTAGATTGACCTAATATGACGTTAAATTTTGCCCTAGGCTTATTTTAAGGCCTATTTTAAGAAATAATTCATGTAAAAGGTCTTACAAATGGTTTATCCTCTCGGCTCTCCTCGCGCAGCATACAATTACGCGTAAACTTTCAAGAAGTATATTCAAGATTCGGGAGGAGAGGTTGTGCGAAAATACATCCTGACTGTATATATAAGTTCCAGGCATCTCGCCTTTCTCACCGTGTGGCACGTACATGCAAATATGAATTTCTCGTATTCGCCCGCTTTCAGCTGTGTAACGCGTTGTCGCACGGGAATACGAAGTCCACGGGAGTACAGAGCGACGTGGAGACGTCTACAAATACGAGGACGGTCGAGCAAGGTCTTTACCGTCGGATGGATCGAAGTGGCTTTACCGTTGAGCCGCGAATAAATCGGCGGTGCGGAAAAGCGGATATGCGTTGCTTTGCGTACGACCGCGCCTGCCATGCCCGCGTATCTCCGACGTCATCCGCGCGCCCCCGTTGAATTTGTCCCCGTGAAAATAAGCGGGGAAACTCGACCGATATCCTCCCAAAACTATCGCCAATCCCCTTTCTTTTTTCCCCTTTTTTCTTTCGCGCTGAAAATTTTCGACTGGAGAAAAGGTGTAAAGTCACCGAAGCGTCGTTTATTTATGCTTGCACATGAGAAAGCACGAATATCGTCGCGTTATATGTCTTTTATCGTACGTCATACACGATAGGTATATACATATAGATATATAAGAAATAGTGACTCTTTTTTTTTCTTCAACAATAGCATGGGAAAATAATTTTATAATACATTTAATTGAGAAACGTGATCGGAGTAAATTAATTTTAATCCTGCAAGTTGGAAATTAATGAAGCAGCCGTCTCTTCTTGAATTTATCTAAAAAAAAAAAGAAAAATCAGTTGAAAGTAATATCCATAACAGAAGGAAAAGCAGAGGAATACATTTACTACTTTCTTCATCCGTCTATGGACGTAAACATTTCCTATCAAGATTCGCTAACTTTTTAATGGGCTTTGGTTCGAAACTTTCCATCATCTTAACTCTGCCGTCGAAATAGTGTCTTGAAATAGCGAGCAACGAAGATAAATGACCTCTCAGACGCCTAGAGGCTATCTTTGGCCGTAGTAATAACCAAATTAAACGCGAAAACTGGAATATGAAATGCACACTTATCTTCGACAGTGACATATTCTTCGTTGAATTACAAAGACATAAATGTTTCTAGAACAAGGTATTCGAAGATGAAAACTCTCTAGGCAAAGGTTAAAGTTTATTAATATGCGCGCGCGTTTATATCTACCCAGATAGGAACGCATGCAGAAAAATTGTAGCATCATTTTAATTTTAAAATATAATATAAAATATATCGTGTAATAAGTCTAAATTTAACTTTTAAAATCGTTAATTCTAAATTCAATTATTGTAACATAACAATTTTTTAAAAATTGATGCCTAAAATAAATTCTTATATAATTGAATAATTAAAGCGTATCATCTTAGCACACGTATTATTGAATACATTTCAGACATTAATTTTGTAATTATTGTAAAAATCGTTACAGCATAAAATTATACAATTATCATTCGAGTAATAGTAAGAAATTTTTTGTTTTTTATTTTTTAAGTAACTTTGCTTCATAATATTTAGAACTTATAATTATAAAATTCTATTTCAGCAAAAGATATGCGTTTTGCAGAATCATCTTATGACAATTATTATTGCAAAATGCTGTGAATGGAAAGAAACAATAATTGTGCATTTATTACAAAAGTTTCCTATCTGGGTATATACATACGTGTATTCTGATTTTCTCTTAAATATTTCATCAGTAATAGAATATTTCATTCCTGGTACGGAGATGAGAAATTTTTGTCCGTATGAACACACAAATCGCAAACAGAACGAGCGAATTGAGTCGTATGTACATATACGTTACGAATTATGCACATATTTACGTGTCACATATACGTTTATATAACAAATCACCATGCACGTGGAGATATGTGATTTGAAACGGGGAGACGTGGCATGCGTGGATATGTGTACGTGCGCGCGCTTGGGTGGAGGCGTGCCACAATGGATTTTCCAATTTCACGTTGTCTTCTCGTTCGCGCATCGACGCTTCCACCCGTCGGCATCATCCTTCGCCCCGGCTCGCTCGAAACCCCGTTCGGCAAGCTTAACTTTAGAAGTATGTGCGGCATGTTTGTGTACGGCTGTGATTTACTCGCTCTTGGAAGGGTACGGGCTCGGGTTTCTCTCCCTTGCCGTTGCCGGGGTGGAGGCGAGTGAGTCAGGGCGGCGGCGGCGTCGGCGAAATTTGTCGATTTCAAACTCTCCGAGCGTGGTGAATTCGTCGATATACCGCCGCGGTATCCGATGTATCGCGAACCGTCTTGGAAGCTTCTCGTAATGCAACTGGCCGCGGGCGCTGGGAATCCCGGGCAAACTGATTCTAGTCACACAGAACTGATATCGCGGCCTCTCCAAGCGGGTACTATCTTGAAACTGCCGGCGAGATTACCACCATACCGTTTTTCGATTTAATGGAGAGAGACTAGGCCGTATCTTTTACATAAGTTTAAATTGAAGATATAGCCGTGTACGTATAAAACGTGTAATATTTATTTCTTCTACTTCCTTGAGAATATATTCCGTAAAAGTGTCTCATATTTATTGCATTTTCTCGAAAATCATCAATTTTAGTTAATTTTGATGCTGATGTCTTCTTCAGAAAAAAATATTAAAATTCTTTTATCTCTACGTATATTAAATATGAGTTATACACGCGATATCACTTTTATACTTTACATACATTTTAATAAAAAAATATATGAATAAAGTTGAAATAAAGATTGATGTGACAAAAATTATAGAGTAAACAATGAGATTAAATTATTATATTTACTGTACTAAATATAACAAGTGAACAATGTAATTAATATACTTTTTTACATATGTACATTATATATGTATATACTGAGAGAAAAATATAGTTACTTTTGGCCTTAACCACAATTTTATAATATTTCTAACGATAATTATAATTAACATAATGATGCGTATAGTTAAGTTAATCATGTTTATTGTTAGAAATATTATAAAATTGTGGTTGAGGCCAAAAGTAAATATATTTTTCTCTCAGTGTACTTTTTTATACACTGAAAAAAAATTCTGGTTAAAAACGGACGAATCAGAAAAATCTTGTAGGCTTAATGAAATATTTTGATTATTATGATGGGAATTCTGATTATTATAAGTTGTAAAATATTGAGTTCTATTATATAATAACCAGAATATTTCATCACGCCTACAAGATTTTCTAATTCATCCATTTTTTAACCAGAATTTTTTTTCAGTGTAGTCTTACATTGCAACATAATGACTGTCGAAAAGATAGTCGATTGATAAATATAAAGTGTTGTTGAGGATTTTCATTTAGACGACGTTATATATTAGACGATATTTTCTTATGACACATTTTGCACAGCCAATTATAAAGTTTCGCAAGGATAACAAGAATATTACGAAGAGAATGACAATACCGGCATATTTCTCGGTAAGGAGTCATACTTCTTCATGTTATTGCAAGAAGAATTACTCGTCAGGCTGAATTACAGTCAGGTCGCGCGGCTCGTTACGAGATCGCAATTTCTCAAAACCTCAGCGACTTCTGTAGCCGTCTTTCCTCATTTTACTGGCACTCAGTATCTCTGATTGTATTGAATGCGCCCGCTAGAGTTACGTTAGCGTATAGCGCGATACCAAATCCGTATTGCCGGCAAAGTTTGATTATGTTGCACGCCAAGTAACTTGAATAATAATGATTCGGGATGAAAAATGCGATCGCTCGCGGGACGCGTATCCGAGCGAGCGAATGGGCGCGTTGAAATCGAGATGAGGGACGATGTAAGGACGACATCGAGAGGAGAGGCACTTGGCATCGAACGGCCTCGCGTGGGCTCGTATCGCGCCAGGCGTAGACGGCAAAAGGAATGCAATAAAAAGAATGATACGTATCCTACGTTCATATACACATGATGTTATGAGGAAGCGAATGTAACAATAGGCTCACATTATACTGACAACGCTGGTGGGGGATAAGGTGCAATCCCCTTATACGCGTCTCTACGGTCTACGTGGCCAACAATGAACTCATATTCTCATGTTTCCCCCCCGACTCTTCCCACCTTCGTGATTGTTGAACCACACTTCCACGGCGGCCTTAAACCGTAAACTTGTTTGAAACCCTAACGCTGCATGCACCAATCGTCACTGCGGAGGACATGTTCACAGTGCGCGCTTAATTTACTCGCACATGGGAGGTCTAGCAATCCGTGAAGCAATTTCTGCACGTATTCACGTGGGAGCCGTATATACAAATTCTTACCAGTGTTCGATCAATACTCCGTTAATAGGACAGGAAAAATTATATTGTTATGTTATTGTTAGATTATGAGAAAAACAGAGGGAGAGGGGGGATAAAAATTTATACATAATATTGAATAGAAAACAATATTGTAGTATTATTTCATTTATATGATTAGAAACTGTTCTTAACAACGTCTTTAAAATATTTTGATTTGTTACGGCATGTCGAATCTCTGTTTAATATTGTGATATCGATGATATATTTCAAGAAAAGTTTCAAGAAATTTAAATAGTACAATAGTAATAAACTAAAATAAAAATGTATAATATTGAATTCAAAAATTGTAATAATTAATTTTAATTTGATAAAAGAAAACATTTTGCTTGAATTTATTTGAAAACCATAAACTATGTTAATAAATGTAAACTGTACTAATTATAATTAACTTACACACACAAGTTTTTAAATTTATTTAAATCAAATGTTGCGTTATAATTTTTTTTTTTATTAAACATATAAAGCCGTCGCCGAAAAATACAAACAAAGATAGAATTTCTAAAATAAAGCTAGTTTCAAAAAAATTAATTGCCTATTGACTGTAACAATGTATGTGCGAGATAGCTTGTGGATAAATGGGCAGAGTTTGATATTTCCTTGCTTCAATTACACGTCTATCAGCCTAATTGCGTATTAGTTACACGAAACAGAGGCGTTTCGACTTTCGTTCGGCAGGATGCTGCATGTTCCACGGATCACTTACTCTGCTAACGAACGTATTAGTCCTGCGTTTTTGCTATTATGCGAAATTATTTTAGCTTGCCCACCTTATAAACGCTTGTACCACCCGCCAATCGACGACGTACAGGTCATGTTTGAATAATATAATCAAAGCGGAAATCTCTCTCTTTCTTGTATCAAAGAATTAGAGAAGGGAAACGTGGATTTCAAAGTAACTTATCAGTTTGATTTTAAGATTACAAAGCTGCATTGAAGAAAAATATTAAATCTAAAATTTATTCCCTGAAAAATTCTCGCTCAAAATGAAACGTTTAAGACAAATATTTGACTGAAGAGATATTCGTAAAATATAAAATGTTTTAAACATTTTCATCTTGCTTAGTTTTTGTGTTAGATATGTTCAGAATTTTCACGAAAATGTCATAGGTTTTCTCTCTCTCTCTAAAAATTTTTAACTTATAGAAAGTGTTTGTCTCCTTTTTGACATTCACATTTATGTCTACGTGTACATATGTATAATATATGTAAATCATTTTTAAATCGCAATGCTGCTAAAATTTTATTTTCCCTAAGAATAAGATTAAATTTATTAATATGATTAGTAATCTTTAAAATAATTGTATATAAATTATGTTTATAAAATAGCTTTTCTGTCAAGAGATTACATCATACTTCTTTAATATTTTTTTTTTATAAATTTATTTTTTAATGTCACGTTTTCTTTTTGCGTATGTCATAATGTAAATATATTCAATAAAATATATACACTCAAACACACTATAAAAATTGATAGTGTTCAATATTCACGAGATAAGCTAAAATCGTTTGCAAGATGAAAAAAATGGCGCAATTTATTTATACAAATTTGTCCGCTTTATTTCTCTGTTAGGAGAGACATACCGTTATGCAACGTATGTTTTATCCCCATTGTCGCAGTCACAGGAGTATTTTTTTTTTGTTAGCTTTCATTATATTCGGGTATTTGAAAAAAATGAAACATCGTTTTATGTGTCGCTGTGAAACCATTTTTTAGTATGAATTTTTTTGCTGACGAGAAAAATTCGGCAATCCATAAATTTCAAATATCTTTATACAAATCTCTAGACTCGACCAAATAAATAATAACTTTCTGGTTCGCGAAAACACAAATTGTTTTTGAAAAAATAAAATAACTCTTCAAAAAAAATATTTTTTTTAAGCTTTGTGACGTACATATTATTTTTTGACAATTTTTTTTCAATATCGCTGCGGAGAAAAAAAAACACATCTAGTCGAAGTGCAGCGATTTATTTTCATTCGTGGTCATTTCAGTCTCCAACTCTCAGATAACGGCATTCAAGAAACAATTATTAATGTTCTCGTAAGCAGTAACTTGCAGTAGTAATAGTGTAGCGCAACTTTTTCCACAGCGCGGCTTTTATACAATATTAGACAGAGCATTTGTCTCTCGCGGGAATATCCGCCGCTCGCCAAAGCGGCGCGGCAGACGGAAGCAGAATTAAGAGGCTGCCGCGGCTATTGCGGACGATGGATGTAACTTCTTTCGATCGTCGTCTCGGCCTAATGATTTTATTCCACGTTCCATCGCGAGTCGCGTCCACGTTTTTCTATCGCGGTACCGATATCCCGCGATACACACCGCACGTAGCCGATACGTAGCGACGGTTCCGCATTCGAGTGGCAGAAGCACCACGCTTCCTGGTCTTTAGATCTCTCTTTCTCCTAGCGTTCTTTTATTTATCGTTTCACGCACCTCAAATCCGCGCGGTTCTGCCTTGGGACTTTTCCGGGGCCTGCCTTAATGAGCCCGGCAATCATCGCGGCCCGCGCATTCCGGTACCCACGCTTCGTGACGAGACGCGCGCCTCGCTCGCGTTCTCGCAACGCGAGCGCGTTATTTTATATGTCAAACATCGGTATGGCGTCGTTCGACGTCGTGTCTCCGTCAGCCCACCTTGTATTTACTGTCCTAAGAAACATTTCGCTGCACGCTTTAATTTTGAAGGAATTAGCTAATATAACCCTTTGCGCGTTAACAGACTTTACAAGTCCCATATAGTTTTATGTGTAATAATGACGAATAATTATGTCGGCTCTGTAATTTCCGGGTCTTGCGCTTTCTCTTGTCTCTCCCGCATGTGGAACCCATTTTGTTTAATTGTAAGTGATTCATTACAACGACTTGATATTTTCTAATTGTAAAACTGCATTTGGAAGCACTTTTAAGCAAAATAATATATTACCAAATTTTAATATTTCTCAATATATCAAATAAAGTTTATATTGACTATACTGTTGAAAAAGTAAATATTACATTTTTTTATTAAAATATGATAAAATCATAAATGGATTGTGCATTTTAAATTGGATATTTAAGAAATGTTTAATATATTGTATTATTTATTAACGTCCACTATTTATTAGCGTTTCTTGTAATGCTAAAATAAAAATATCTGTGTGCATTTAAAAATGTTTTATGTATATATTTTAGAAATTAGTACAAACTTTGTTAAACAAAGTAGCTCGCAATAAACGAATTACGCAATGGAAGTGCCATACGAACTATGCAACGCAAATACACGATGCAAATTCTGTAAAAGCAATTCGAATTTTCCAGGCGAAAATTTAAATTGCTTTCAAACGTTATGTCTGCATTACAAGCTAATGTTTAAATTGTCTTTGAGCAATTTATATCCAATTTATGCGGTAGAATTTATTTCAAGCGTACACGAAGAATTTGAACGTAGATACGATGAGGAATATGACTAAAAAGTATAGTTAACATACTTCTTCAGTTTTCACAATTTTATTGTATATTACAATATTGTATAATACAATTATATTGTATTTATGAGAAAATAAAAAATTTGTTTTACGATTTTATTTAAAAAATATAACTAACTATCAGAAAATCGCCCATTATCGTTGTTTTGTTGGTTGAACACGCATTTTATTATTTTAATTTAATATGTTTTTTTATATATCTCTAGATTCCAATATTTTTATAAAAATCTATTATTTACGTCGATTTAAGTTACAGGAGATATTATTCAAACTTTTTCAAAATATTTCTTGATACGATTTGGTCAATTATTTTCATTGCTGGAAAAGCGATCCTTTCAAAGCCACCACAAATTGAGATAATGCATAAATGTGAATTTCGCAAAGGGAGAAACCTCTGTCATTTTGATATTAATTATAATAACGATCCGCAGAGAAACTGTGTGAAAATAAATAATCTCAATAGCGTATAATACTGTTAATTAAAAATTACATAATTGCAACAAAATTATTAACCGCTAACTTTATTAATTAATACGTTATAAAATTGAAAATAGCACATTGTGGATTCAGGTTGCGCTTACAGATTCAGTTAAAATAATGCTCGTTTATAACCACTGACAAAGCCGTACTTCCATAAACAGATTTACGGGAAACTTTTAGTCGCCGACGAAGTTAAAAATGAATGAGTTAAAAGCGCTTATAGTCTTTCCACTAAAATTAATCGTTATACTAACTTTACTTAAATTTTAAATATTTTCTTTGTTTTCACGATTATAATAGATTATACAACTTTTACGACTACAATAAATTATATGATTTTTTTATTATTATTTTGACAAACTATACATTTCATATTTCTTATTATACTTTCCGAATCATGATTCTTTATAATTTGTCAGAGAAGCGAAAATTTTAGCTTCAAACTAAATCTTTAATCTTTCTATATGTTTTTATTCGTATTTTTTGAAATATCATTTTTGATATACCATTTTTGCACACACACACTCTCTCTATCTAAATACTATATTTATATTTACAATATCAACCATTTATATTTATTAAATTTAAAAGTGAAAACATTTGCTCCATCCACTCGCTACATTTCAATTTCCATCGAGACAAAATTTGTCTGTCCTAACGAAAGTTTCAGGAAATCTGTCGCAAAATCGAACGTACCAATAAAACAGAGTAATTAATCATTACTTTGTCGCGGCGAGGCGTGTCGTACGAAAACTTTAATTGAAACGCGATAGGATCGATTTTGTTTTGCTTGAAGCCGAAATCCGCAGAAGGTAGAAAGTGAAAAAAAAAGAGAGAAAGAGAGAGACAGCGATGCATCTGGCTGAGCAATTTCCTCATCGGCAGCGTGACCGACGAATATCGTTTAATTGTCACGCGAAATTAGGACGACACGATGGTTCGCCAAGCTGCACTGCACGATTGCTTTCGTTGCTGTGAATACCTTCTCCATGTCGCCTGTGCGCTCATATATTTCGAGTTGTATTTTTTAATTAAACGTATCTCTTCCGACGCCGGTAGGGTACGAGTAATCTGGCACGGATTGTTGCCAGGCATGAGGCGAAATTGCGTGATGCAGTACAATCGTGTTAATTCAGCAAACGGCTCTGGACACTGTTTTCATAGCCGTCAGATTTTTCCAGGATTTCTGAAAACTAATCTACGTGATTTGCCACAAGTTCCTGTAAAGCTGCAACCTAAGTAGCAATGACATGAAAAATTTCTGCGACTTGTAAAGTCTATAAAATAAGAGAAGTGCCTCTACTTTTGGAATGCATGGATTACAATGAAGGAAATAATTAAACGTCGTAGGACTTCATGCATAAATTAGCGTTCAAATTATACAGAGTACGTGAATATAGCAACGTGGGATTTTCTGTTGTAGACCTTCAACTTTCTTCCTGAATTCATAATTGAAATTTCGTGAAGGCACTTTTTCGCAATTCCAGATATTAAATATCTGAATAATAATCGCCTATAGAAACTTTATTAAAGTGAAATTTGTCAGAAATTAAAATGAAAAATAAAATTCTATTTATCGCCTGAAGTTAAATTTAATCTCCAATCGTTTATAATAAAAAGCAGTAAAATGCTTCCACATCACGATAAACGAAGCCTTCTCAGTTTAACTTTTAGTATTTGCAATTAAGAAACAGTGTTGTACGAGAATTTATAGAAATAACATGCTTAGAGAAATAATATATAGAAATAATATGCCTTATCTTTGCGTAAAAAGGGAAAGCCATCTGGCAAATAGCTACTCATACATTCTTCGTTGTTAATGAAACCGTTAGTGAAATAAAACGGAGATAATATTAGATGAATATAACGGTAGAGAATGTATTAAAGCGAGAGTATAATATAATGCAGTAAAAATTTTTTATTGTTTCTCCTATTGTTAAGTAATATTTTGATGATTTAACGTGCGAATCATTAATATATATTTTAATGAAAATCTATCATTAAGGTATAATTTTCACTTTTTATCCAATGTTTCGTATGAAAAATGATCCGTATCAAATCCGTTATTCTTCGGTTTCTTCGCTCATTTATTCGAGCTTTTAGGGAATGCAATAATAATCCAGCTAAGACAACAATATATCCAGTTAATTTTCGCAGCGAGATTGGTTTCTCTTTTCCCTATACGAATAAAGTTAATTGCCAATCTTTCCGCTGTGTTCAATCAAATAATTAGAAATACTGTCAGTAGTTACTCCGGTCGCCTACGTTGCTGGCATGCACGTACAGAATTTCCATTGCAGCCTTATAACAAGGAACGTATGTCTTCTCCTTAATTTTCTTTGAAATGGAGCTGTGGCGTCCGAGCACATGATTGCATTCGTCGGTCGCGATTACATAACGAAGTAGACGAGCGCATGGACGCGTACTGCGGAAGTTGCGGTATGAAGGTCGCAAGCTAACTATGTTCCTTCGCCACGCACTTATGCGAACGGAGGTATAAGTGCGAGGGCGAGGTACTCATGCGGCATGAGGAAATTGAAAATTGTTAGAACGAGTTTCGTCGGCGGCCTGAGCCGTACATAATTATATCGTAACCTTCCTCGTCGACGATATACGCGATTACTAACTCTCTTTCAAGACGTTTTCTTTTGCGAATATTACGACGTGTTTACTGTTTAAATAAACAATATTTTATTGTGTAAAATTATATTGCAGATTATCATATCGCTCATATAAATACTTTTTTATTGCATAAAATGTATAAAATATTTGTTAGAAACAATTTCTATAATATTATATGATAAAAAAGATGAAGATTGATAAAAACGCAAGTTTTACCTCAGATGAGAGAAAGAAAGAAAAATATAGTTACTTTTGGACCCAACCACAATTTTGTAGTATTTCTAATGATAATTATACCTAACAGAAAGAAAGGTATTACTGTGCAGTAATAAATTGGTAATTAATTATTGTTACGCAGTAATTTTATTACTTACAATAATAAAATTACTAAATAATGGTGATTTATTACTCTGGCCTATTTATTATTACACAGTAATACTTTTCTGTAAGGGATGATTAACATAATTATGCATATATGTGCATAAGCAACAGTAACACTGTTTTTTGTGTATCATTTTTGTAACATGAATATAAATAGTTATTTCCAACGTATTTACTATTCACACTTATGTTACAAAAAAAGGACAAATTTTGTCGGACAGTGTAATTAATTACTGGCCAATTTATTACTACACAGTAATACTTTTTTGTTAGGGATCCCTAACATATCTCTTACAGAAAAGTATTACTGTGTAATAATAAATTGGCCAGTAATAAGTCACTATTACTTAGTAATTTTATTATTGAGTAAGTAAGCAACAATAATTAATCACTGGCCAATTTATTACTGCACAGTAATACTTTTTTGTGTTGGGGATAATTATCATTAGAAATACTATAAAATTGTGATTGGGTTCAAAAGTAACTATATTTTTCTCTCAGTGTACTAAGTAAGAAATTGAAAACATTGTAAATTGAAATTGATTTACTAACAATAAGAATTATTCTCTCTCGTCTCTCTATAACTTTCTCTTTCTCCACAACGCCATACGCTGCCACTATCCCACAGTATTACACTTCATTATCGTAACACACAGTTGCGTTGAATTGCTATATGTACCTTTCGTCCCTAGAATACATAATAATCGACTGGCGCGGCGGAACGAGATTCGTGTTTTAATTGTATAAATTTTACCGCCGCGCGCACTGCGAACGCGCATGCACATTGCAGGAGCGCAACGATCAACATTGCGAGTTACTCTGCGTAGACATAAGGCATTATTGCGCAATCGCATCTAGTTAGCTGTCGTCGCGCCGCTGTGCGTGAGGCGCCGCGAAATGACGAAGTGTAAACAAGTAGAAAGAAAAATGATCCTTTACTGCGGTCAAGTACTTTATTACTCCCCAGGTCTCACGAATAGGTACGACCGTCTATATTCATTGCCTCCGCGCACATCTAGCAAACAGCAGAAAATTACGGGCAACTGTATACCGGCGCGGCTCTGCACGGCGACGGTGATGCTGCTGCTACTGCTGCTGCTCTTGTTGGCGAGGCAGCTTTTCAGCTTGGAACACGGTCGATTCACTTTACTCGAGTTTCATCTTTAAACTGCGCGCTCGTCTTATCCGTCGAGAGCGTTGAGAATGGGAAAGGACGGTGGTAGGATAAGAGGCCAGGCTGGTCGACGGGGTGGATGATGACTTTTACGACGGCCCTCGCCCTCGCTTGTTGTCCGTGGCTCGAAAATGGGCACGTTGAACATCTCGGCGGGGTGATCTCGAGCAAACTCGAGAACGCATCGCCGATGTGGCGAAACTCTATTTTGTTTCGGTGTCGTAGATACGATGTCGAAACAAAGGCTCTCATTGGTATTCCAGATTGTACGAAATAGGTCGAAAACGAAATTTCTTAGTCGCACTACTGTGCATGTCAAGGTAGATTTTTGCACATACAGATACCATTAGTTGCTGTTTTTATCGCGAACAGTTATGTTCTATTTTTAGAAATATCCACTTTAATCAATATTAAATTAATATTTTTTACTTGTTTGATAAAATGAGAA
This sequence comes from Tetramorium alpestre, assembly GCA_021460005.1. Classification (NCBI taxonomy): domain Eukaryota; kingdom Metazoa; phylum Arthropoda; class Insecta; order Hymenoptera; family Formicidae; genus Tetramorium; species Tetramorium alpestre. Next base: position 56,378 of record JAJVSH010000225.1, read on the forward strand.
TAAAATATATTTTACATGATGCAAAACTACTATTGAAATTTAGCATGAAAATTTGCATTTGCAAAAAAAATCTGTTATTTCAATAAAAATATAAAAATTTAATAAAATCTGCTTTTTTCCAATACATATCAATACATATTCAAAATACAAAAAAAAATAAAAAACACTTATTTGTATTTTTATATATTTATTTAACATTGTACAATATTTATTTATTTATTTAGAGATAAAGAGAATTAGGACAAATTGTTGGAGAAAGGAGATAAAATAAATAGTACGAAAAAACATGAATGTAAATTTAACGAATACAACTTGCTACGAATAATTACACATCTGTTAATGGAAATCATTCGATGTGTGTTTATCATCAAATTGTTTTAAAATCATTTTTTCCGATAAAAATATTTCGATATATTCAAGAATTTCTTGATAACGTTCTTTTTATCACTTCCGTACAGAAGGCAATATTTCTGCTGCACAAACGAATGGTTTCAAATAACAAAGTTTAAAACTGGCTATCGAGGTGTAGCCATTGTTCTAAACCGGCTATCATATGGCACAATCAAGGAAACGCACTGATATTTTTTATCCACTTTCTATCCGATTTACTTATCTTTTACTATATATACAACATGGAGATTGACAATTTTTATGGCGTTTAATAAATATTTTTTACACACTATCGTTAAATAAAATAACATTTAGATGCGTTTTTAGCTTTTACAATCGTTGCGATAAATCAAAATCTAGTAAAGATCTGAATATTGCACCGAGTATTTTTTATTATGAGACATATATCAATATTGTGTCTATACGTCTATAATGTCTATACGTTTGGCTGTACGAAATATTAAAAAAATTCTGAATAAATTTTATTTGAGAAAAAGGAGATCGTAAATATTACAGACCTTAACGTAAAATGCGAGTGGACAATTTTTACGACCTTAGTGCACTTATTTCTTCATTTCTTGGAAATAGAAAACGTATTGATACTAAAATCATTGATTGTTTCAATAATATCAGAGAAGTATATTATATCAAAGAATGAAACTTTATCGTTCGAACATATTCTATAAACAAAGCTTAAAAAATATAAACAAATATATAATATTATTATAAACAATATTTTCTGATTCTCTTGATAGATTTTCTTGATTCGTTTACGTAATTTTTGCAAACAAGCATAAGAAACAATAGACTGACCATATAAAAAATTAATACAAAAAATAAATACAAATAAGCTGGAAAGTTTCATACAAAAATTAATACAGTAAATATTACAATTGTAATTTAAAAAAGTGTCTTTGTATATTGTTCAGTGTAGTAAATTTCAATGTGTAGGTCGAGAATTCTTTCTGTTTATTCTTTATTCTACATTAAAGAATGCATTAGAATATAATTACATATTTTTGAAAAAGAAGACGACAAAAGTAACAAATGACAAATAAAATGAAATTTAATGAAAGTAACAAATAAAAAAGGTGGAAAATGCAATTTCCGTTTAACACATTTAATAAGAAAAAACTATTGAAACAGATTGTAAAATTCGTTTTTTGCCGTATCATAAAACACGGTGGAAAACCGAATATAGCTATTATGCAGCTTTTTTGGCTCTCGCCGTGCATAAAAGGAAAAATGAGCTTTCCAATTTCAAACGACAAGCTCGGTTGCCAAGATCCTTGAGAAGCGCAAGAGGCTGCGATTATTCAAGGCGGAAATGGGGAGACACTGGCTCGTGATGACATTTTACGAAACGCCTTGCCTGCAGCTAATTTCCATGGTTTGAAAACGGCAGGTTCATGAACGACAAAGTCACGATACCACTATTATGAGTCAACTGCACGATGAAACGACGCTAATGCGTTCAATGAGATCGCACATTATGTCTCTCAAAAAAGAAAAGATTAGAAGAGAAAATAATTGTAGTGATATAGATAATTCATTTTCCTAACGACACTAAACATTTTATTAATAAACATATGATTAGATTTAATATAATTAGATATATTGGTTAGATTAATTAAATATATGAAAGACACAAATAATCTTTTTGGCTATCTTTCATCATGATTGTTTTATTACGTTTTTTTTTCAGTTATAAAGAATTTCATGAATTATATGATGAATATATAATGAATGATATTCTTATGCATTTAATAAGTAGAATTATGAGTAAAGGAATTTATTATTCACTTCTGAACTTCCTTTTTTTAAATATTTTTAAGACATAATGCTTATCATTTATAAAAAAAAATAAGATTTAATATAAAAACCATTTTTTCCGCGCAATCTTTTCCGTTCATAAATTCACAAATAATACAAATATTAACAATCATTTTAAAAGAATCATTTTTAGTTGTTTATATTTCAAAAAATTACAATTATACGCCTTTGACTTTGAAAACATGCGTAATATCATTTACATGTATAAAGATAATAATATAACTCGCGCTCTATGAATTTTCATCAGAGAGAGACAAAGAAACGGTTCGCTCACTTTGAATATCAATATTTTTACAATCGTCAATACCTCGGATTTTATTTTTATGCATTCAATTTGTACGCAGTCATTGACAGGAATAAACACGGCGCGCACGTGACCATGAATTTTCATCAGCATCTCTAGGGCATTAGTTATTTTTTTAATTACACAAAGGTCTAATTATTCCTACGCGCGTTTTCCTTTATCGCTAATATCATACGCACGAGTGACGTTGCGTACGTGTCTCGAATGTATAGGATATCATACTGTTCATGAATTTTCATCAGCGATACACGAGTTGACATTTGATCACTTTAAATATTATCTTTCGCGTGTTATATATTAAAGGACATACGACAAACAAGAACACTTAAGTCTAGAAATGTGTTTTCAAGGATTAATGAATTAGAATTGCAGATCTGCGGCTTATTGTTCTTCATTTAATAGCGATTATTTTGTCACAGAAATGTAGATTTCCACGTAGCGAATGTATTTTCAAAAGAATTCGCACCCTAGTCTTCTCCTTAGAAACATCTCATTTTTATCTAATTTTTCATAACGCGGGCGATAACGCTTTGCGATTTGTTTGCCGAAGATTACTATCTGCGAGCAATACTAAGATACTTGATTTTACGTGATTTCTCAATTTTTCCAACAACAAATAATTTATCGGTATATATTGTACCTATACAGTCTTTTTTCTCTCCTTAATATCGATTAGATGAAAAAGTAGAGAGGCTGATTTATACAAATAGAAGGTATCAATACTTAGAAAGCCTAGAGTAGACTCTTCGTTCTTTTCTTTCCTCAATTCGTCTTCCTTCCTAAGAGGATTATTTACCCTTTTTCATGGTGTTTACATATCTCGCGTGTTGCAGAAATCGACCTCTCGATTTTAAAACGCCGATATTCCAAAGCCTGTAATAGAATTTATATCATACATTTACTCGAAGCAAACTATCTTTTTTATTTATGAGACTGCCTTGACATGAAAGTAATAAGTAAGTGGTAAGTAAGAAAATGTAACCATACAAGTTGTATAGTACAGATTATTAATAATGCGACTGTCCATTAACATAGCATTTTTGAAGATATAAATCTAAAAACGGATCTGACATCCGATTTTTAATACTTTTCATCATCTACGAAAGAATAATTATTCAGCGTGTAATAAAATAAAAGAAAAAAGAAAAACGACGCTAAGACGTTAACGTCGACGACGATCGTCATATCCCTCGACTTTTGCCAGAACCATTCTCGATATCGATCCCGGACACGTCTCGATTCGGCGCAACTCTCGGCGTAAAGTTTGACACCGTAAACTGGTTTAGCGAAAAATGGCTTAACTTGAAGTGGCCGGCTCCATAACGTCTCTTCCGCCGCCGCCGTCGCCGCCGCTGGGTGCTATACAACTACGTGATAGTCCTGATTGTGATTTAGAGCGTCGGCGGCTTGCCCTGTTTGATCCTGTAATTGAGTAACCGTTCTCACGTTGCTGCGAGCAGGATATTTAGATGCCGATCGCAACCCGCTCCTGGCGGTCTTTCGACATTTAACTGACACTATAGATGTCATTATCTTTCATACGCGGTACTACACTGATTGCAATATTGCAACATTTAAGATCACTTCACTTGGCTTTTTTCTTAACATTAATCAGTATGTCTGATTGTTTATTATTTATTATTTTACGTTCAATTAAAATTTCCAATTAAGCTGTGTCTGGCATTTGTTGTTTTCACTATTTAAGTATGACAACTAAAAATATATAAGAAATCTAAGAAAAACTTTAAACATACTTATTTATAAATTTTTTTTATAAACAATTTATTTATATACATATAGTACTAATATATAAATCAATATATGTATAATTATTAAAATTAATTAAATATGATGACGTTGGAATAATTACAGATTAAAATTAGCTTCTTAAAGCTCTTTAAAGTGTGAATTTATTTATAAACTTTTTTATAAACAATTTATTTATATGCATATAGTCCTAGTATATAAGTCAATATATGTATAATTATTAAAATTAATTAAATATAGTGACGTTTGAATAATTAAAGATTAAAATTAGCTTCTTGAAGCTTTTTAAAGTACGAATTTAATAAGCACATAGAAAGCTACATTGATTAATGTCTGTTTTACTATTTTTCGATCGTTGATAGTAACCCGCGGCATACGTGTTCAGCGCGCGACAAAAATGCGTAAGCTTATCCGACAGCTGAAATATCGATATACACCGCTGGCGGTAAACACAGTAATAACGTGTAAACACGAGCGAATGATTAACAGTGGAAATTTTCAGGTATTTCCGCGTGTATGTTAAAGCAGGTGTGCAGCGAATGGAACATCCTATGTAACTTTATCTGCCGGCCCAATCCTCGGCACATACTGTTGCCGGTAAACTTATACATCTCACCTCCCGCCGTAATTTAGCTTATCGGATAGATGTATATGCGCGCGTAGGGTCCAGTCGAAATTCTAAACCGCCGGTATTTTATATACATATCAAAAGTCACTGATGCTTGCAAGTGGATTTCCCGTATCATCGTCTGCGAATCGAAATTTGAAACAAGGATTTGTGTCATGAGAAATCCGTGTAACTATACAAACCTGGGCTGCAAAGAGCTCAACGTTGATCGTAGATCGAGCTTACGTTTGTATGCAATGGGAAGGATTACGTTCACTTGATAGACATTTGATAGATACGAACAGCTTACATTCGCAAGCGCTCGCGCGCGCGCGCGAGCTTTCCTCCTGAACATTTCCTAGAAACGCACGCCCGTCAAGCGTCGGATAGTGAGACGCCGTAATGTTGTATCCTCTAAATAAGCCAAGGTATAACATCAGATAATACTCGAAAAGCTCTGGTTTCTGATAGGCTGTCGTAGATAGATAAATGATTTTATTTTAAAAGAAATAGTGTCATTGTGATGATATTAACTTGAAATTCACAAATACTTTAGAGTAAAAAATGGAAAAATACATACATTTATACGTGTGTAGAAAATATAAAATATGAATAAATCTCTCTCTCTCTCTCTCTCTCTCTCTCTCTCTCTCTTTCCCTTTCTTGGATATATAATGGATATGAAATAATTCTCTTTGAAATACATTTTTTAATCATGTTCACAAATTTTAAAACACATGCGGAATGTAGAATTCTAGCAACAAATTTTAATGTAATAATTATGTTTTTATTATGTTTCTATATAATTCTACGCTATAATTATATATTGTGAATTTACATCGTGTGTTAAATATTGAAATTTCAGATAATACATTTAGAGTGATCGACACATATAGTGTCGTCTTTCATTCACATTTTTAGATTTTGAATGTTTAAAATGCGGAAAAAGTTAATGATTATGTAATAATAATTACATAAAATACTGATTATATAATTTTTAAACAAATATCTTTCAGCTCCATAACTTTAAAAATGATTAAATGGAATGATTATTTAAATGGAAAAGAGTGACGTCCAGATCTCATTGAAAATTCATTCCTTTTTTGTGAATTGGAATATTAATATTTCATTACCTTGAAATAAAGATTTTACAATCTAGACTATTTGAGTTGCAAAGTGACCTTCTAATCGTTCCAGAAATTTTTTGTTTCAAAAAGTTTTATTGTCAATGGATGACGCCACATATTAAAAAAAAAAAAAAAAAACCAGAATAATCGAGCGCATTCATAGGATATCAGTCGATATTGATAAAAACGAGTAAACACAATCTAGATAGGCTTTGAGTATACGAGTAAGATTTGTTATCGACTTTATTTAGTGCGGTCGCAACCAAAGCACGTGCCATACGCAAATTGCGATAGCAGTATTTCTTGATCAATTCTTAGCTATTGTTATCGATTTGTATTCTCTTGCAGTCCCGTTACATTTACGTGATATTTTAACGCTTTGTAGTCGACTAATTCTTTACCACAAATCCGTATTTTTTTTTATATTTCAGTTCTGTCAATTGCTTTGTCCGCAATTTTTTCATCCAATTTTACTATCCAGCTTGTCCATTTTATACTCCATTATTACCCTTCCTACTGTATCTTCAATTTTCTTATCATCGTTATTTTTACTACAATTTCACTAGATTACTTTCTTAACATTCTGCAACTCTATATAAAAACATTCCAAACGAAGCTAAAGTATCAATTCAAATTCAAAGACAAGATGAGGATTCCAAAACATATTTTTATAATTTTGTAATACTTTTTAATTAAATAAAACACTTGCTCCATTTGTTGACGCGCATTTTCTTTTGTGTGGATTATTTCTGAGACGGAGTCCACTTTCATACTTGGTATATGATAGTTGGGGGATCTAAACTCAAGTTTAGTATTAAAAAAGTTTTTTGTTCAGAAAAAAGAGGTGAAAATGTGGGCGTCAATTTAGATTTATAAATTATAAATCATCAAAATATATGTCGTCAAAATTTCTACTCCGAAATAAATCTTTTATATTAAGAGGAGATAAAATAGAGCCAAAGATATAAATAAACACTTAATATCTCTCTTGCCCGGTATTTAATAAATAATGCAGTTCTGATTTGTTTCTATCATCCCTTATGAATTCTTTGTGATGTTATTTATTAATACAAATATTGGATAATCATATCCTTAGGGATTGTTACATATTTCATAATAATTGTGGCATGAGCTCACAAGCCGCTAGAGAGAAATTTAACTGTAATTGTATTGCAAGAAAATGTTTATTGCATAAAATGCACAATACATTATACATGAAATATTCTTCTTCAATATGATTTAAATTTTATGAAAATATTTAATGAATTTCCTTGAAATAATTGTTGAATTATTAATTTCTAATCATACCCGTAGTATAATAGTATCGCTCATAAATTTTGTTGAAATAATATTATTTCCATCCATTCATATACATATATTCTATTTATATAATACAAAAGTTAGTTTTATAAATTTCGTTGCAGTTATAAATAAATATAGTGATTCATAATTTAAATATTATATTAACAGTATTTGTAAGTTTAATTGTTTTAAAAGAATTTTTGCAATAAAAGATATGTTAATATCATTGATATGCTTAAATATAGACTTTATGTTTATTAGATGTCGTTAGATAGTGCAACAATAAACTTGAAATCTCATGATATTACTAGCGTCCCCGAAGAATCGTTATACAACGTTGCCATAAAAATCGAGACATAGCAGGGAATAGAATTCGAGTATCAAGTTACTCTCTTTTTCTTTCTCTCTCTCTCTCTCTCTCTCTCTCTCTATATATATATATATATATATATATATACATATATATGAGATAGAAGCATATTTCTCTCAAAAAATTAAATTTACATTTTTCCACGTTATAAAATATAAATGTTAAAATATATAAATGTTTAAAAATTATATGGTATATTAAGACGGTTACTTATTCAGCAGATAGATTGCGCAAGTTGTTTATAAAAGTTGAAAGATAAAATATGAAAATAATTAATAAATGTTTTATAATATTCTGGGCAATAATTATTTTTCTAATAATGCTCGGTGGATTTTAATATATTCTATAATGCGCCTTGAATTCTATGTAATAAATTTAAATTTATTTAAATAACAAATAAATTTAAATAACATTTGTTTATTTTATTTTAATTTCGAAATATAGATTTTTGCAAACACTGTTATAATTTGGATCTTATATTTTAAAAAAGACTTTAAAAATACAATGCGGTTAACAATAAATTAATGTAATAATAAACTTTAATTACTTCTGAAATACATAATTATAAATCCAGTTTTGGCCAGAGTCTGATCTATTCGACTTTCAGCCATTATCAACGACATGGTAACAGTTAAATCAAAATAATCTCATATTCTCCAGCGAGCAGTAGATCAGTATTTCCAGATTGATCTACTACTAGTCTAAAAATAATTGTAAAATATTAAAAATAATTTAAAATATCAAAATTTTAAAAATAATAATTTTTTATCTTAAAGTAATTGTTCACGAGAAATCAATTCTATCATTTTTGTTTCAATCATGTTATCATAATTATTAGTCTATCACTTGGATTTCTTTATCTTATTAATTATAAGTATAATAAAAATTGTTATAATTGTTAATTTATTCATTGTTAAGAGCATATATTCTTTCTCAAAAGCATAAAGCCGTCTTTTTATTTTACTTATTAATTTTATTATTGAAAGTCCCTTATAGTTATTTATCTACTTATATTTGTATATTACAGATCAGCACAACTTCAATTTCGCTGTTGTACATCGTATATACGACATACGACGTAGTATATACGACATACGACGTAGATACGACAAATTATTTGTTATTTCAAGAAAACGAATCTGTGAAACTCGTATCAGATGTAGATATCACATATCTGTATGAAATAATATTTACAATATAAAAATATCATAAATAAATATGATATCCTCACAGATCCTCGTTGCCTTAAAATGGATGAGTTAAAATTGAATATTTAATCTTTCAATATACATCCAAGTATAAATAATAAAAGAAAGAGAAAATCTCTTTCCCAGTTTTATAGTATATTTTATAGTATATTCTGCACAGATATTAATTTATTTAACAAAAAGAATTATTAATTTTATTCTTTTTATAACGCGTTAATTTTTTATCCAAGAATTTTTCATAGCTTATCTATATTTATCAATAACTTTAGGCCACTTTAAATAAAATGTGAGATCTTTAATAATTTCATTTTTTTATTTACATCTTTTTGTGAGACACTCCCAATATTCATGCATTATTTTAAAAGCGTGTGATTGTATGTTAGTAACTATTTTATTTTTTAACCAAATATTTTAATCCGATATATCTGATTTAAATAACAAAGTACACTATGGAAAATAATGATTCTTTTTTTTTACTCTTTTGAATGTAAATACTTTAGTTTTTCATACATCCAAGCAATATTTTATATTTATCCTATTAATGAATCTATGGATTCGCAAAGTTGCTAAATCCATAAGGATCTCATACATGTGAATGTGTACTGTTCCATTTTCTAGATAATCCTCTCACTCCTGATGTGTATTCATAGCTGCCCGTATTAAAAATACTTAAATTAAAAAGTTACTTTGAATATACTGTTGAACACACATTGTATTTCTCTAATATTATGCACATCAACAAAAAGGAAGTTGAAAACATAAAGTAACATTTTGGACATTGAATAAATTATTTTTATATCAGTGACTGCTAAATGTAAAACTGAAAGTTGGAAATTGATCTATACTTTCAAATATCACTTTCCTTATTTTTAAGCAACAAATGATCTAATTTCTTCCCAGATCAGTCTGCATTTTCTGTGATATCGCGCAAAAGAGACTGACTATCGGCATACGCCGATAAGACTAATTGCAAAGAGTAGAAAAATCGCTGCATTAATCAACATCGAACCTATCGAGAAGGAGACGTCGACAGCAGACAGCGAACCACTGGCAATTGGGTTGGTTTGCTGTGCGTTGTCGTAATTTGATATCGATTTGCAATCAGGTAAATTTGACAATCGCGACAGACGTAATCCCCGACAATTCGATACAATGGCTGGCCAGGGGACAACTGGGGCGAGAATAGGCTCGAAGTGCGTTTGCCATTAAGCGACGAATGGAGAGTTCGAGTTTTATCGCGGAGTTCGACGCCGACGGGGGAATCGTCCTTACTTTGCGTTCCGAGTTTCGAGCCGGGATTTATTTCAGCTACATCGATTGCCTGAGAGGCGAAGATGACTCGAGAAAAAGAGCTTAGCCGTATTGTCGTCATTTAACGATGTACGATAATGAGGCGTTGCTGAGTTGTAAGCTGTAATATTCTTTCATGCCTGTGTGACATAGGAAGTGTAAAGCTTGTTAAAATACGTTGCTCGACGTAGCCGTACGGGCAGCTTAACATTTATTAGCTTTTCTCCCATATTATTTTGATAATTTGAACAGGTGCACGTAAAAAAAGATAATACGATGGATTATTCATTACATATTTTTAAAAAATCTTTGATAAACTCATATAATATTTTATACAATATCGATAATGAAATGATACAGTGAGAGATATTCTATAAAAATATCACGTAACTTTCTTTTATATAATTTAATAATAATCTTTTTTCGCAAATATAATATTATGATTTAATTCATAATATTCTTTCTTTGATGAAAAACAATGAATTTTGTTCTATATCTTTCTAGCTTTCTTATATTTGCATAACACGTGCACAAAGTGTTGCTTAGAATACAGATGTATGTATAAAATACATACATATTTCATTTTATAATTTATACACGTTTATTTGTTCCGTATTATTATAAAAATTTATTATGTATTATTATGAAAAGTATTTTTCGAAATAAATTTAATTTAAAAAAATATACTCTAACAACGTGTAAATACAAGCAGCCGATTTTTTTTACATGACTTAACATAAAAGCTAAATATAAAATAGGGCAAAAGAGTAAAGAGGAATGCAAGGTTAAGCGAGATGGTACAACTGATAACGTAAAGAGCAACTTGTGAAAAACGACGGTACTCTGTGCGCATCCCCCAGCTTCTCTCTCTCTTTTCTCTAAACAAGCAGCTTCTGTGTCAGCCGCTGTTCAGCAGTTACCGTGCTCTTATTTTCTTGATGCTTCCTCTCCCAACAGCGTTTCTGCACCTTCATCGTTTCTGCGATTTCTGTGAGTACATCATTATACGAGAATAAAACACAATAATCTTGCGAGTTTGTTTAGCTAAACCGATCGCGTTCAATATTATCTTGATCTTTGCCAAAGGACCCCGCACATTTTATATGAAAAATGGCTTTCAGTTATAGATTTCGATGAAATTAAAATATGTTATTGCCCATACCTTCCTGATAAAAAAGTGTCAACAGGCACAACTTCCTAAAAGCAATAATTTAGGAGCTACGAAGCTTCAAAGTCTTAATATTAGGATTTGGAGATGAAGCTAACAAACTGCTTAGAAGTTGTTTTGTTTAAGTAAATACATACATGTGATGATTAGAGAATATATAAGTACAATTCGGCGTCGGTGCACATATAGGGTGAGGAAAAAAGATTTGATTTTATCGTCAAATGGAAAATAAAGTATAGCAACAGTCTTATTATTTAATAATCTGAGAAATACAGAGGCACAAGAGAAAAAACAACTCTGTATGGTATTTGGCTAACGCTGTGATTTGATTGTCGCTTTCACATCGCGCTGCACTAAACCAAACATCAAGGACTATATCCTATAATGAAATCTTTTTTTTTTCACCCTATATATACACCGACGCCGAATTATACTAATACATTCTCTAATCATCACGTATATGCATTTACTTGAACCAAACTTCTAAACATGTTAGCTTCATCTCCAAATCCTAATATTGAGACTTTGAAGCTTTATAACTCCTAAACTATTGCTTTTAGGAGGTTGTGCCCATTGACATTTTTTATCAGGAAGGTGTGGGCAATAACATATTTCAATTTCAGCGAAATCTAACTCAAAGCCATTTTTCATGTAAAATGTGCGAGGTTTTTTAATTTTCTCTCAATCATTTAATCGTATATTCGTGAATGTAATATACATATTTCGATACGTATACATGTATGTACAGACTTACATGTTTCTTCTCCAGTAACAAGCGTGTCAAATTGAAAACACGATATGTAATCTAATATCGAGTCAACTAAGTGCCAAAGAGGATAATTAAGAGAAAAGTAAATGGAATGCTTCTTATTAAAGAAGATGAGGACAGGAAGACGTAGCAAGAGAGATAAGTTCAATATTTGTAAGGTGGTCTTTAAACATGAAGTAGTTACTCGAGTGGATGATACAAATCATGGACTTGTTTCATTTCTAATCAAGTCTCTAAATGTTGATTCGTTTAGTGTCGCGTATGTAAAAATTTTTCTGCGCTGACAATAAACTTCATAATTGCTGTAGATACATTGACTATGCGTCTCTCGTATCATTAAAAATAAACCGTGTTGTGCTTTTCGGTTTATATTATACATAATAAACAGATGCATTCATAATTCATAAAATGAGCGAATTTTCTAATTCAACATATGATACATTATATACTCAGAATAAAAACGAAGATTTAAGCCATGTATGTTAACATCGCATTATTGATTATTCAAATTACCATTAAACAAAGGTACAAAAAAAAAGTTTAATCTATTATGGAAAATTTGCGAAAGATTAGTTACGTTAGCTTAGCGATAATCGATAAAGCTTTTTGTGCTTTAAATGCTTTTTGCGCGCTGTAAATAAATCCGTTCATTTGCCTACGTACAAATGTACGCCCGGTATCGCATCATCTATGTCCAAATACAACGGGCGCCTTTTAATCCTGTCGAGCATCGGTTACTATAGCCGTATGAAATATGTGTGAAAATAAACCGTATATTTTATTCAATAACAAACTAGGCTTAAAAGCATGACTGATAAACTCCCGGCCGTCTCTATTTTGCCATTTTCGCAATTTCCGAACGCGTCTCGCTCCCTCGCGAAATAGTTTACTGCAAATTGAAGTGGATTATTTGTAGAGCCGATTTTCATTTCGACTATTTTCTATCTTCCTCTCTCTTACTCACGTCGAAGAAGGGATATCGCTGTTTGGGAAAAGGATTTCAGCCGGAAGTAATGGTAATCCCGGCGATTCCCTTTCAAATGTGGCTAAAGTTCCGTAGGAATCAGCAAGGGCTTATCGGGGTTATGACACTCGAAGTCCCTGTTACAATTCACCTCTCTTCTACCGCTCCTCCGGCCGTTCTCTTACTTGCGACGTCTCTCACCCTAGATGGCTAGTGGGATGGAAAGTGTTGTTGATGATTCTCCATCCCTAGCCACTTATCGATTTGAAACGGTCGCGGTTTATATTTATTTATGAATGGCTTTACAACGCTTCAGTCACGTAATAATATCATAATGCTTATGGAGCCAAATCCTACTAAAATCTCAAGATACGAGAAGAAATTTCGGTGATAGAAATTCCATCCTTTGGATTGTCGTTATCCACCTGTGTGATCAAAAAATGTAAACAAATTTGTGTTCAGTAATTAAAAATAAGAAATTAGGAGGTATTTTCTTCAAGTTCGTGAATTCGTTAATCTTTTGATTCAAATTTTCACGTCTAAAGCAAGTATTATTAAAATCAAAAAATGTAACAAGAAATAATTTTTAACAGAAGACAGTAGACTTTCTTCCCAAACAATATTTCGTTATATGTATGCATATGTACATTTTTAAGTACAATTATAAGCCATTTATAATATTATAAAATGCTAAGACTTCTCTTAAAAGTACATTATTATTTCAGCAATTAATTGGAATCGAATATAAATTAATTTTTTTCTTTGCTCTACAGATGGGCATATATTGAAAATTTGGTAACTCTTATTTTAAAGCATTAAACATACATGTACATCATGTACATCAAGAGACACAGCATGGAAGTGTATCTCGCTCCAAGTGTTTCTATATTGTATTGTGTGTATATCTATATACGGACTACTCGTCATAAAATCACGAAGAATTTTCTTAGAAGAGTGGCACCCTTGTTTGGATAGGCAACGAGATCCTTTTTGACAGAGCGAATTGCTCGCGTCGGTTCGGTGCACTGCGAGGCATTTTATCAAAAGTTTAATACAAACGCTAACTTTCTTCGTTATTCTCTTCCTTCCTTCCGTCAACGTTATTCTCGCATAATGAGGGTCGGGAGAGTATTATTTTACGAGAGACGCGCTCTTATCGCCGCCGCTGCGTTCGCGATAAATCGGCCACATTGTGCGACGCACTGCACCTATATTTCGTTCGGTATGAATTTACTTTCTCATCGACTACACATACACGCGCGCGTGCATACACACGCACACAAATGCAACCGACGACAAAGATAAAAATAATTCGCAAATAAGAGCTCCGCACGAAATCAAATGATATTCGCAAAGCGTGATGCTAGACATGGAGATAAGTACGAGAAATGGAAGTACATGATAATTTAAATCTCTCGAGACATGTCAAAGGATTACTGAGAAAAAAATCCACTTCCAGGCTAAATTATCATGCTTGTATATCAAATGAATGACCGAAATGTAAAAACACAGACCGTTAATCTTATATTTGATATTCGCGAACTTATGTTAGTAAAAAGATAAGGTACATTTCATGTGAATTTATAATTGATGTTAGAATGTTTTTACGTGATAATTAAAGAATTTTTTTCAAATATTGTACTGGTATATCTATTGCGACATTTAATGACATGATTATATGTTCTTTATCGAAATAAAGTAAAATTTGAATTAAAATAAAATATCAAGATAAAGATTTTATTTTGAGTCACACTCATAGTAATTGTGCGTATTATTTATAAACTGTACGTTTATATCGTAAAATTTGAAATTTTTTTCTTGTACATTTAGTAAATTTATTCTTTACAATGAAACTCATAATTGGCATTTAACGTGCTTTTATATGATTATTAGAAAAACATTAAAATTTTACTTGAGTAATTTATTAATAATTGTTTCAAAATGTCAACAATTAGTTTAATTATTCACTCGACAGTTCTTTTCGAAATTTCACTACGCTTCTCTGTGTGTTTGCTTTTTTAATTTTTTTTGTAACTAACTTTTATAACTAAATTCACCATAATCTTTCCAATCTTTCCTTATTTAATTAGTTTGCTTTGTGTCATGTTATATAATAATATGTATATGTAACTATATAATAATTGCCTCAAAATTAATTTTTCAATTTCAAAATAAAAAAATCAAATAATTCGAAATTAAAACTAAAAGGATTTTGAAAAAAATCTTTATGTCGTCAAAGAAAAATTAATAATTTGATACACACTTGTTTTTCTTTTTTGGTTTAACAAAATAAAATGTATCTTATATACGTATTTTTGGTAACATTTAATTATTTAAGATAAATGTAGTTATTTAAATTATACGTTTAAGAGAGGTCCTTTTTTTTGTTTATATTCCATAACAATCACGTTCTCCGCATTAAGTTCTTTAATTGTGTTCAAAGTGCTTCTATGCTATAATTAAAGATAATGTTAAATATTGTTCGAAGAAATTATCAATAATCGTCGCTTCGATATCATCAGCAATAAGGTTTAATTACGATCGGCCCTTCGATTTTGCCTTGAACTTCTGCTATATTATACACTCCTGATATCTTTTCGTTTACTTTCTTATATTTTTTTATCCTCATTTTTTCGGTTCTTTTTGTGCGGCTATGCAATATTGTAATAACATAGTCGTTGAAACAAAATTAAGAAATGCGAGTGAATTCAAATATAATAAACTTATCACGTCAATCAAACATAACATTATCGACGTAATTCCGTTACACAAATACATGCGCAAACTCAAGTTGATATGTAACTTCTACGGCGATTTTGATACGGTAATTAAAAAAGACGTTAACTGTTGTTTAATAAATTCATTAATTACAGTCTCGTTAAATCCATTCACGATCGTATCTTTAATAAGCCTTGTCCGGAATCTTTGCAAGATGCTAACGTATTTTTTTTATTTTTGCCAGTATCTTACATTTTAAAGTACTTGCTTGTATGTATATGCTTCCATAAAATATCGTGACGAATATCTTTTTAAATATTGTAAGACTTTTTTAAGTTCAATTTTTGCTTCTAACATTACTTGCGAAACTAATTATATTGTATATTTGTCATCGATGAATTACTTCGATAAATCGACATGTAGCATAAAAAGTAAAAAGTATGCGACATAAATTACATAGTATGGTATTTCATGAATGTGCTATAATGTTTCATTCGCGTTTGAATTGCTTTTATACGATATAATTAAAGCAGATATTAACTATCGAGCGAAGAGTTTATTAAACTTTTAGCGGAAATAATTTTCAAAAAAAATGGTATTGCAAGTAAATTGAAAACGTACAACTATTAAAAATTTATAATTTCATCTTATCTTACAAAATAATTTATGTAAAATGAATTTAGAGAAATAAATGTATGTATGTATATGTATATTTATTATTCCTTAACATCGCATTATACTATAGATAATTAACAACTATTTTATAATTTTAATGAACGCAGCCAGAGAGAGAAATAACACATCTAATTATAATTATATAAATTGTCAATTAAAAAATTACTGCAATGTGCGATGTTACTGTCTTATTCTTTTTTCGTTTTTTCTTATATCGGTTTTACCGTTGTTCCCTTTTAGAGACCTTTGCAGTTACGCGATATCTTAATACCGCAGATATACGTCCTCTGCTCACGATTTCAGCGAAGCGAGTCTAGATCGGAAGACTAGTTGGTTGAACCTCGGATCTCCAGTAGTAAAATACGCGGCTTAATTGCTTAATTTCTCACAGCTAAATCCGCCCTGCCCCTCGCGCCGCTACCGGCCCCAATGCTAAAGAACAAAGGCATGCATCCGTTACTTCGGCCTTCTTACTTTTACACCCTATCAACATTACTTCTCGCGTGACACTTTAATTATGCCGCCGTGAAAATCGGACAGAAGGCATCAGGTATGCGCCACGATAAAAGAAAACCTTTTTCATTCCGAACCAATTTTAATTATTAAACCGCACAGTTATCACATGATTGCCCCATGTGTAGCCACGCAAGTGGCCCGACAAATTATGATGGAAAGCGGGAATGAAATATTTCTTAACCCGTAAGAATTTTCTAATACGATCACACGAAAGAATATAAAAGTTTTGTAACTGTACGTAATTGCATTCTTTAAGAAAAAAATTTAATTCATTCAAGATATTCAAGATATATTCGGGATAAATCAATAAATTGCAAATTGCAAAGATTATTTGTGCCATATAATACGAATAATATTTTGAAATATTTAGAACGCTGCGATACCATAAATAGCTTATAGCATAACTTGGCACGATATTGCTTTTATATAAAATGATAAGTAACTAAATATTTATAAATAAAATAATATATTTTGCGAGAGTAATGAAGAACGCATATAAAAATACATTCATGTATTATTTTTATTATATTTATATTATATTTCGTAAAAATAATTGCGCTTCTTAATGCCGAAAAATAATATTAAAGGTATTAATAGTGTGTTAAAACATCATTGATATAATTAATTATATTTAAAAGATTATCGTTTTAATAAGCACCAAAATTTCATTTAATTGAACGTTTAATTAACACAAAATAATATATTTATAATTAATCAATATGATGCTTTTTTGCATGTTAAAGATTCGTATATCATCAACTGATTTTTTAATGATAGAATAATGTGCACATTATTGTAACACTCTCTTATTAGTCGTAAACGCGATTCTAGATTTACATCGTTTATAAATGGTCACAGCTATGCACTGTTCTCCCAATTTGGGCAATCTGTCACATTGGTATTGAGCAATTAAATAAGAAATTTTACGATCACTTGATGATAATAATTGCCATTATTGCAAATGGTGTTATATTGCTGTGTGTTTAGCAGTCTGAGCAACGCTACAATAAAAACTTCCCGTATAAATTTTGTATATAATGTCCTCGCCACAGGAGGATCACTATAAACTTTAGCTCCGATTCGTAGGTAATTCTAACAGGAACTCTTGCGTGTTAAATTAGTTAATAATTCACGTATATCGAAAACGATTCGACTGCTTTCCATGCACTGTGCGGTTTATTGCAATTAGAAACGCATCGATACTGCTTCTTTATATGATAATAAAATTATCGTAAAATCTTTAGGATAAAAATATCTTCTCTTAAATTGCTTTTCTTGCGTCAATAATTTTGAATGAATACATATATATTAATAAGTTTAAGTGATAGGTTATAAATTTGTATTCCTTGATAATTGAATAATTTAATATTCAAGTTATGATATATTTAGTATTGCAAGAAAATGAAAAGTTGTATTAATTTTCGATTTAGACATGCCGTTATAGGATTTACGTAACTTTTAAGAAGTAATATAAATTTTGAAAATATTATCGTCGTTAATCAATTTGCAATGCACTACATTATATGTAGCAATCACAACTATCACTTTAACGCTGTTAATACTACTCGCACTTTGCAATTGCCGTTCACAGGATATTTTATTAACTTTAACTAAACACTTCTTTTCTTCTTGTCAAATGGTGTAGCAAAAGTTCATACAGCTAATAACGGTCATTGTAAAAACGGATTGTGAAAATATCCCATCAAGATTCTGCCGTCGGACATAGTAGAGATGTAAAACTGCACGAGTATTGTGGTATAGCAATAGATACGTACAAGATAATTAATTAGATGAACATCTTTCTTATCCGTTTCACACGCGCAGTCGACTCGCCGCGAAACCTATATTTGCATAGCACTTCACATTTTCACGCGTATGTACTATTAATTTCTCTTGCCGAGCTATCAAGACCGCCGGCAATTCTAAATCAATATCGGATTCCTTTCACGGATCCGCGAACGAAAAGTTAATTTTCCAGCACGTTTTCAAGGCAAATGGCGCGGATGAATAAACGGCTCGGTAATGATTTAAATCTAGTAGCGCGTGGTCCTCCGTTAATCTTCCTCAAACTACCGGCTAAAAGACTTCACCTCTGGCAAACAGTTTCCTTATGTTTCCAGTTCAGCAGCAAGCCCGGGTTTTCTCACGTGATTTCTTCCAATTTACACAGATGTAGACAAACATTTCGGCAGATAAATTAAAAGTGGACGATTTTACCGCCGCGGAATAACTCGCTGCGGTTTTGTAAGGATCGCGTACAAGAAATTCAGTAAATTTGCAGGAAATCATTTCTTCCTCGTAGCTTAATAGTTCCGACGACTGTCACACTTCAGCGAAATGGCTCCAGCGCCGGGTGTAGTTTGATTAACGTTTACTACATTACGAAGTTAGAGTAAAAGTAAGTTTTATGCGTTTCCTTTTGACTGCAATTTAAGTTCGTACCCCTACTTCATGTACGATTAATCGTCTGCCCTTTCAATTCGTTCCTCGTCTCTTTCTATGACTGAATTCCATCAAAATTGTCACTTTCGGTTATGTGATTCTAATATTATAATCACTTACCAATCATTAAAGTTAAACGACGATAACTTTGAATGCTGCGAGTAATGTATAAATGAGCTTAATGAAATTTTATAGACTAAATAAATTAATAATTTAAGTAAAAGAAAACGGATTGCATAATCATAGAGAGAGATTTATAATAGATCAAAAGTACAAAAGTGATACGGAAGATCCCTAACTTTTGTTTCCTAAACGACGTTCCCGTCAATGTTTTACTCGAGACGCTTTTCCATCGATGTCTTTTCTCTCGTTGGCACTTTAAAAAGTAATTAAATCGCTCGTACCAGCGCGCATTTAACGACATTAAATCCCGATTACATCGCGCTTTGGTCTCCGCTCAATTTTTAGGAAACTCCCCAAATGATTAATAATTCGCATCGATACGGGGCATTTAGGTCCTTTGTTGATCGTATCTGCTTCGTTAATCCCGGGTCTCCGCCCATCCGCCTCTCTCTCTCTCTCTCTTTCTCTCTCTCTGTAATGCGATCGAAATTCCACCATATCTCACGAGCCTGCCTAAAGATGTACGCACGAGGTGCGTACGTGATACGTTCCGCCTTCCCATTCGTCGGACGTTCGTAATTTCGCCTTGTTAAGTCGATACAATAGGCGTTCTAATCCTATCCGTCGTTCGTTTTGCCCCGGATAAAAGAACGGAAATCGCGGTGAATCACTGGATCCGACATACCGATCTTTCGTCGTGGAAGAAGTTCGCTCCGGTGGTTTTTCTCATCTCGCGCAACGCCGCGGTCTACGCCGCTACCTTGAAAGGATCGACAGCAGGCGCGGTCATCGAACGGGGATCACCCTCGGCACCTCGAGCCTTATGTCTCGGCTACAATCGCGAGATCGGAACGACACGCGGAAGAAGTTGCCTTCTTTATATCCATTTTCTTTCCCAATCCCCAATCCCCGAGACGCAAAGGACTCTTTATAGAGTCTCCTTGAACGAAGCGCGGCCTCCCAGGCTCCGACTCTATAACCATTTTCCCGAACTTCGGCCCTTACAACCCATGATCCGGGCGTGTTTGGAGAACGGATTGAGTCTGCGCTTTGTTTAAAACACCGAGAAACTTGTCCTGAATCAACTTCTTTGACCCGCCCTCCGATTTCGGTCGCGAGCGCCGAAACGGAGTTCGCTCCCCCCGAAAAGGCGCTTCCACCGAGCCACGGTATTTACGAGATACGTTTGAACTTTTCAATTTTGAAACTACGTACGTTCGCGAGAAGGGAGTAAAAGCGCAATTGTTGAGAAAACCTGCGTATTTCATGGTGAATCGGACTCTTTTTCTGTTATGTTCGATCGCGGAGAGACAGTGGAAACCATATAGCTCCCGTATAAAATTACGCTTCCCATTTCTCGTGTACAAAATTGTTTTTTTCCCATTCGCTCGAAAAAAGATTCACTTCCGTATCGAAGTTATTGATACTTCCCTTTGGCTTTTCTTTTTCCCCTATTAATGGATATACGATTTATACTATGATCGATCCATTAAATTCCTATCCATGTCCTTCCCATAGCTGCACATTGTTTTTATAATGGGCGATGTGTACGTTTATACTTATAATCAACTGAACGCGCGCAATCACACGGGGATTCGATCAAATTGCAAGAATTTCTGCCGGTCCATCGGGCAACATTCTTTATCTTCCGGAATGTGTCCGTGGAACGAGCTTATAGGATCGAGCTCGGCGGCTAAAGTTAGAAGTAAGCCAACGGCTAAATCCATCGTATCGCACTGTAACAACGCGGGGCTGTATTTCTTACCGGTGACGGCGATGAGGAGGACGCAAAGAAGCGACGCGGAACGGGTGGAACGCGCGTCTCGGTATCTCGCGGCACTTCGCATGATGCTTTCGATATGCTTTCGTCACGATTACGCACTCATATAAACGCGCGCGTTCATTCAGCCATCACAGATCCGCCTTCATATCAACACTCTCGAGCTCCAGTAAGATCCGGGGACGAGAGACGATCCATTGATTTGATTCACACTGCACTGTATATGGTATTCCTCGATATATCGTCCCTTTTTATATATATATATAAATCCGATCGTCCGCGTTAAACTTTTGCCGACGCGGATCAATCACGATACGTTCGAGAACGAGATAAAGGCAAAAAAAAAATACGGACACCGGGACCGGGGCACCGAGGGGTCGCGTAGGTCGCGCGGGCCCCCTCGCGATCTCTCTCGTCGACGACGGCGCGCACGAGGACGACGTAACGACGCGGAGGGTTTTCCGGTCGACGTACGAGCGGCTACTGAAGCTCCCGCCGCAAGCACGGCGAGCTTCCAGTGCGTCGACTCCGTCGTGCACCCGAAAGCTCGTTCCCCGACTCGCTCCCGCACTCGGCCCACCACGGCATTCTTTCTCTCTCGCGTACGCGGCCCTCCCTCCGCCCGCCCCCCGCTCAAGCCCTTCGTGGCCCATCGCGGCCTCCCTGTCGCACCCTGGCCACCGTCGCTCCGTCCCTGTCTCGCTCCTCTCGCGCACCGTCCCTTTCACCGCCCCTCGCCCTCACAGCCATTTTAGCGTCGTCGTCGTCGCGATCAGGCGCGCCAGTGCGGGCTGCGCGCGCGAGGGAGCTTTCGCGTCCTAAAGCTGAACGGACGAGGAGCCGCGGGAAGGGGTGATTGATTGGCGCTGAAACTTCGCGACTGATTGAATCTTTTTTACGTTTCAATATCGATATCCCGGGCCGGGATGGCGGAGAGCGAAGGAGAGAAGACTCCGAGGGAGAGTAGACATTCTTACGTATACGAGCCATATATACGCGCGGCAAAGATTGCCAACTACCTCCCGTCGGCCGCGATCCAACCTTCGGATTCCTCGGACTCGAGCGGGCCGTTCTCTTCGTTTCGCGCGCGCAATTCCCAGCGTGCGGGTGACACGAAGGAGACGGCTGATCGAGATTATCGGACGGGAATTATCGGGAAATGCGAGGAAATTTGATATAATGGCTCCGATGTGACACTAAGAAGTTGAACGCGAGCGATTTGGAGAACTCGCGTCGCGGCAGCAGTTACGATTCAGCTTGATGGATATTGATGACATTCCCGCAGACTCCTGCAGGAACATGTAGAAACGGGGGCGCGTTTAAAAAAAAAAGAAAGAGAGAACAACCTAGCGCGGTTAATTGAACTGTGAGCGATGCGCTAATTACCGCAACTGTTGGCCGATATCCGCCCTGGCCCAATATTCCTCCCGGTGATTTTGATCGATTATTCGCCCTTATGTATCTACAGCCTCCGTAGCGGGAGGCCATTATAGATGTTAAGTCGAGCAAGATGTATCGAGGCTGAATGTAACTTTCGTTATCAAACCGACTTCTAAGCACGAACAAATAAAGTAGATGATTTGCAAGTATCGCTGATAAGATCGAAAGGAGATTGCACGCTCTCGTTTACACGCTTTATCATTCGAGTTTAGCGGACTCATCCTCTCTCGGATCTCTCGAATGCCGCATAATGCGTTTACTTATACGTTTAAGGGTACCGAGAGAAAGAGAGAGAGAGAGAGAGGGAGAGAAAAAAAGGCACGGAGAATAGCCTCGGGCACTTCGTTTCCATTTCAAATTAGCTCTCGATTCGCAAGAAAGCTCGACGACCGCTTAATCTGGTTTGGAATAGATCCGATTCATTGGATATATAACGTTGCGCTAATTAAAACCAGACGAACGTATCCCAGTTGGGACGCTGAACTCTGACGTATAATTCGTTCTACCGCAGCGTGGGCAATTAACTGTAGCTTATTGATCAGGCATGAATGACGAGCCGTGGATAATCGCGGGTAGCATGCGCAAGAAAGGCACGTGGTAAAAGGAAATCCGGGCAGAAACAAGATTCGTGCGCACTCCCCGTTTCGCGGCGCGAAACGCGCGCCGGCAAAAAGCGCCGACATCCCGGCCGTAATTAAAAATGTATCCGTCGGGGAAAAATGTCGGGGGCCCGGCCCGATCCGTTGTTCTGCTTTCACCCGACAGGCATATCTCCGCATAAATGACGAGTGCAGAGTCGATCGCCAGTCATCAATATCTACCGGATATCGGATACTGTTACGATCATTAACACATTGTTGACGATGCGATCACCTGCCAGTCAGCGTTACGTTTTCACTTCCATATTAAACTGACACGTGTGCTGGACCGCGCGCTGGAGCAGATTTTTTTAAAATATATTTTTCGCCTCTTCCCACGTGTCCTCCTCCAGCAGATTCGAAATATTCTACTTGAGAGAAGTGTACGAGAGAGAGAGAGAGAGAGAGAAAGGCTTGAAGAAAGCACGTATATATATTCATATAATTTTAATAATCTGTACGAGCTACGTGATGACTTGCATCTATCGATGCTACAGTATTGATATTACCTATTGCATTCTATTTTCACCGGTGCCCCTGATACCCTATTGACGAGGTACGAAGGAAATCAATCGATGTACGTGTGCGTGTCGTTTTTTTATATTTCATGTAATAATGCAAATCTTACCCATACAAACGTTGTATCGTGAAATTTTTATAAATAGCGCTTCGTTAAAGAACATTTATTAATAGAATATTTAATAATTAAAAATCTAATTACAATTTACTGAAAATGACACAACTGCAGTAATTTAAGATCTTTTGCAAATTGAACGAAATATTTTTGCAATTTGTGTTTGTTAATTCGTATTACACAATATACAAAATAATAACTTTCAATTTTACATTCTGCGTTAATTAATTTTATATTCGAGATCGAGTGTTTCTCGAGAGTATTCGAGGGGCATTCATTATTCAAAATTTTTTATGTGCCTTTAAACTTTTTCTCGATTCAGGTATTGAATAAGTGGAGTCTTATAATGTGACAAGTAGAAAGATAGAATACGATAATGATCATGATTTTCCTGGATAATGAGGGATTTTAACATCAACGGTAGTCCGTTTTCCTCCTCCCCTTTAAGCTCGAGCGGGTCGATATAAATTACCTCGGATAGTCTAAGAAGAAATCTGCCGATCATGATTCTTAGCTCAGAAACATCTGGGTATCACGCACAGTTACATTAATTAAGGATGAATGAGTAGACTCCAGGTAAATAACCAATCTCCATTGAAAATACGGTACAGTGATTGACGCATGCCTCGAAAATTATCGGTGAAGCCTCGTTCCGCTTCATTTCCGCCGCTTGCCGACACATTAGCGTCCTAATTGGACACTCTTCCGCGATTTTTTAAATTGCACATTATCGACAATTTCTTGTGACGAAAGTAAAATTCTCTATTTCACGCAAATTATTTTTTTTTCCAACTTTCCGCCTTGTAGGCAAAAAATATAACCTCGGCAGGTTTTTGTATCTAGGAAATTACGTTCTTTGATCTCGGACGTAGTGGAAAGATACTGATATACCGTTTTGTTTTTGGAAATTACTTTTTAACTGAAAACTTTTAAATAAAAATTTATGTATGTATGTATTATATACAAGAAACTGCCCCTTATCAGATTGAAATATTTTTCACAGTATTGTTTTTGTAGTATTATTTTTTATTAATATTGTTAGCTTTTTTAAGAAAATAACATTCTTCTAAGACATACAAAAATTGAGCTCTGAGAAATTGTGGGTGTCCAAAACCGACACATCTATTGTATTAACAAAAATTGTAAAATATGTTAGAAATATTACGTTCCAATAAATGTTCAATAATATAATTTCGGTTCAGTAATATATTAAAATTAAATCAATACAAATATATATTTGTTTAAATTTTAATATTTAAATGCAGATGTATAATTATTTAATAAAAATATAAAAATCTTTGGCATAGGAATAAAACTTTTAAATTTCAAAAAACTCGATATAAGCTAATTTAGCATGTAGAAATACACGAACTGTGTGAGTTCTTAATGAGTTAACTAACTAAGGAGATCGCGCTTATATTAGTTTTGATAAAGTGCAATATTTAATTTCGGAGAAATAGAGGTACGTTTTTTTTAGGCAGCGTTTTTCTACGTCAGTTTCGGCGCCTCTCCTCTATCGCGTTACTATCCGCGGCTTTCGTACATACAAGCAACGTAGCCACATTTTCAATTTTTATTTAACTAAACCTCGCAACCGACAGATCGCGGCGAATCAAAGCGCTAAACATACACGGTTGGATAAAGAGTGAAGGTATACAGAAACATTTTTAGCATGAAAAGGACGTTTCCCACATCGGAGGTTAAATATTCCGCTTAAACTCTGTACCTGCTTGACGACCGGCGCATTTCCGTAAGGTTTTCCACCTCCGGTGATATGCGCGGATCTATTCGAGGAGCGGAGGAAGGATTTGAATCTCACGGAAGTCAAGGCGCGAGTTAATTTGTCACTCTCCCGACTCTCCCGTACACAATTTCCTTTCCTCGGGGCCGTATGAACATCTTCCTCATTATCTTCGGAATAAACGACCGTTAACAGGGACGTTTGACGTCGGTTAGGCCTAAGAGTGAGGCAGACGTGCGGATTGTAATCGTAGAAACGGTACTTCTCTTCTAGGTATCAGAGAAACGAGGAAACGAAACACGATACTTAAATAAATGCATTACAAAGGTGTTGATTTTAGAAGCTAACATTTTGCGCGCGGATGATTATTTCCGGGAACTATATGAGGTGAGGGATAATTCCTGACTTTTCTATTCTCCCCCTTCAACGGACGAAAATCCGTTCAGCTATGTATATCGTTCGCGATAAGGGATTTCCTAATGCAGCGTATTGATCGCGTAAGCTTGATTTACTAACTTTTACATACAACTCGATGCATTAATTATTTGCAAATAATCCTCTCTCTCTCTCTCTCTCTCTCTCTTTCCCTCCGAGTGAATAAACAACATTGTTCCCCGTATCTGGACTGCCAAACTTTCTAATCCGCAAAAATGGACGAGACTGTTCCATCAATGTCGCGTATTCGCAACGGTTTTGTCTGGGATCCGCCGGTAATAAAAACGTATTGAGACCGTGTATGCATTCGCAGAGCGTAAAACGGCGTACGAGCGCGGCGGAGCAGGATAAAAATTTTCGGCGGTCCCAGATGCGGCCGGCCGATCGAACTTTAACGTCGTTTGCAAGCGGCTTCTCTCGGACGGTCGACCGAGCTGCCGCGTTCTCACGTTCCATTGCAAAACTGTCGAAACTGTCGAATCGCGGACAAAGGGTGTATAATACGAAAGTTACAAACAGAGGTGGAGGACAGAGGAAGAAAGAGAGAGAGAGAGAGAGAGAGAGGGAAAGGGCGAGGAAAGAGATAGACGTGTCGGCGCAAGCATGAGCATGCGAGCCGCGATATGAGTACCGATGCAAGTTCTTGGAGCGTATAATATTCCACGTGCGAGTTGTCACTTCGTGACCGCATTTCAGTGACTAATGAGCGCTTTCGAAAGCACGTTAGGTACTGTCAGATACACGGCTGCTGTGCAATACCGCGCCGGGCTTCTCTGTGAGAGGGTTCGTGATATATATATATGTATATATATATATACACGAATCTGTACGTGTAGGTACGTGCACTGCTGTTGTATATATATGCAGCTATCAAAGAGATGATAGAAGCGAAAACCAGGATTGGGGTTTAATGAACCAGTCACTTGTCTTAAATAAAAAATAACGCGAAAAATATATCGAAACGGTATGATCGATTTAGAACCATCGGCTAATTTACGGCTATTAAAGCTCGACGTACTTTAATTCAAGTATTAGTAATTGATATTTTGAAATGTATGTCAATTTTTTTATTACAAATGCAACGTTGGTCATTATTTTTTAAATAAATTTTAATTATATATAATTACTATTATATTTGATACAAATAACATCCTTATCTTTCGTTATTGGCCTACGATTTTTTTACATTGCTTTGTAAGTACGAGTTTGATTTTTATTTATTGCTAATATGAAAAAGTTTTTGACTTATAAATTAATTAATTAATTATCAAAAGTATGCAATCTTATAGAAGAAAATATATAAATTTAATGTCTAGCTAATGGAATTATTGTCTCATGTCAATGTGTTATAAATATGTACAATATGATTCCACATTGTAATCAACAATTTTTTTTTTAATAGTCTTTCTTTATTTAGTGCCACATTTTTTCAAATAATGAAAATACATATAAATTACATAACATGTATATGATAAATAACATAATACGTACCGAATTTTGGAGTTTGTGTACTGAAATGAACCAGGATGAGAAACATGCACAACGATCCGAAGTGTTTCATCTTGCTAGTATACGTTGAACGAGACAAATACAGTATCGAGATGAGAGAGCAATTCTTAGTACAAATCTTCTTAATATATATCTTTGAACTTTGATCTTTCTAAAAAGATTAGATAACGAGAAAGTTCCGATGCTTTTGAAATTATAATACATATAAACCATCTTTACAGATATTCAGCATTCATACATTTACATAATTAAGATTAGCATATGTTTACATATGTTTATCATCAGTTATTATTCATATAATCAGTCCTAGATAATAATATTTAGAAGTCTATAGTTTCGTAGATACACTCATAGAAAAGATTTCTGAATACAATGCTATTACTCGAGACACTACCGCGTCTCTTGATTCTTGTTACTTACTTACCGTAAATATTATATTTTATTGTTACCAAAAAGTTGACTGTTGCTGAAAAATGAAGGGATAAGAATTGAGGGTTAATTAGGATTTATTGGAATAAGTGGTATTTAAAAAACAAGTCATATTTTACAAAATACAAGAGGGGAACGTTTAATATATATTTACACATGTGAACAATGTATATATAGCATTTCGGCTAAGATTGTTGTTATAGTACTGTATACAGAGAAAATATAGAGTACACTGTGTTTAATTAGTCGAAAATGAGGTGTAAATGTACATACAGTATTAAAATCATATACAATACTTTGGACGCAATTGATTGTTCGCTCGGAACGCGAGCCGGTAGTTGTTATTGCAATAACGAAGTGGCATGATCATTGGTTTGCATTATGAAGTGAAATGCAATGAAATGATTGTAAAGTATAGAAAAATGTTATATCCGAAAGATTAATCTCATGGGCCTATGATCCGACGAAAATTTCATGTAAAAGTTGGTAGCATTCTTGAAAACTTTTCTTCTTTGAATGATTGTATTTTACAGTTTAGCAAACATGCTTGAATTTTCATCTTGGAATTATATTTTCCGATATCTAGAATTTTCATTGAAACATAACTTTATTGAAAATTGTACTTTTCTTCTCCAGAAAATAATTATGGATAAAAATATATGACTGATTTCTAAAGAGTATTTAAAAAAGTAATAATTTACAAAAGTATTATCTTAAGATTAAATAAATTTTATCCAGGTATAATATTTATTTATCTTGAGATTCAATAATGCAACATCTCAAATTTGAAAATGTAAAAATCTTATCTTGAAATTTTATTTTACTTAATTTTGTTAATATGAAGTTATAAATTATATTTATTAGCTATAAATAATGGATATGGAATTGTGGAGATAACAATTTTGCAATTTGATGATTTTTTTTTAGAAAAATTTCACGATAAGAAATTTTTCCCTTGAAATAAGATTACCTGAAATGATTTTTATTTTTCTCTAAAAATGTTGCCGAAAGATAGAAACAACCGATATTAAGAAATCAAACTTTCGATTAATATCATGCTAATCAATGACCAATTCTTTATACGATAATAAAAACCAATCGGTTTGAGTAACAAATTGCAAATAAAAAAGTATTGCATGTAATGATTTAAATATATTACATAAACACATATTAAAAGAAAATTTAATTATTTAATTATTTATAATGTAATTCAAAAAACAGTATACATAAATTTTAAATTCAAGCCCCTGCGCTTTCCAGATATTACAATTTTACGCAAATACATTTATAATAAATATCAAACAGTGATCGAAGAGCTCCGTGAAAAGATAAAATAATAAAAAAAGCATTTGTAGGTGTGATAGAAAAATCTACACAATAATTGATATAAAACTGATTAAGAGTATTATAGTAATAAATCCATTACTTCTGAATATATGTATACATAACAAAGTTAGAGAATATTATATTATAATTATCAAAATCATTAAAAATAGATAGGAAACTATTATTATCGTAAAGGTCTGAGTGATGTTTTTAGAAATCTAGATTATACCATTACTCTATGAAGTCTCTTCGATCAAATACTTATTTCCTCTAAGGCTTAATATTCCATAGCCTACTTTGCAATAAAAAAAACTGGAAATAAATCATTTTAATTGGCCAATCATCGTCTCATTTATTAATGAAAATAATGATCAACTTCGATTGGCATATATTCTAGCGTTAATTACACAAATTATAATGCAATTAATTAATATTAATATCATTATTGTGCTTGTTTGCTTAATTCCTATACTCTGATTTCCATTCTATCAGACTTGTATCAAGACGTATGTCGTTTCCGCAACGCTAAAGAATCTAGCGAATCAAATAACAGTGTCACAAGTTAAACTGAGAGATTGCTCTATCAGAATTAATTTTTGCACTAGAAAAGAAATTTTTGGATTCACCTGGTATCTGAAAGAATTCTCAATATATTCAAAGAATGCTTAGTAAATAACGAAAATAAACCAATTACTTCTCTCTGCAAATTACTTCCAATTGCGCGTATCCATTGTTTCGGATAATAGTGCAGAGTTAATTCTGGGGAAATACTCTCATCCAAATCTAATGCGTTTTCATCTGTATTATTTAGCATTATCTCATTATATTCCGAAAAATATTATTTATCGTGTTCGAATGTTAACAACATTCGGTTTCTTCTAGAAAATATATATTATGTAATAATTGACTTTTTTTTCTGGGGGAAAAAAATAATAATTTTGGTATATTTTGCGGGTCAAATCCGTGCAAACATCTTGCCATAGCACCGTGGACGTCATACATGACATATTCAGACATATAGACTTCCAGTATCCAGAGAGTGACCAAATCTTCCCGTACAGACGACAATCGACACGCAACCGTGTCCTTTATAGTTAGCAAAAGAAAGCTTACATCTAGTGAGTCTCGGAAAAACACCAGTTTACTACGATAATTTCTTAAACTTCCTGGGGATAGACGGCCCGCGCGGCCGTGGCGGTTACTGTTCTAAATAGGGAATCTTTACAACCTGGGAGTAACAATAAGTGCAATTTTATGTACAATAGTCCCTACCCACCGTTGTGGATTTGTTCAGTGCGGTGTCTTGGCGCTTTACAACTTCGGAACAGCGTCCTTACAAGGCTTTACAACCCGCACGGCCAAACCGACCGATGATTTTGATTATTATCCCGCTGGGTGTCCGCTGGGTGATTTCTCGCGGGATCGCTGACGGGAATCGCGAGGGCATGCCCGTTTCATTTTCGGGAAAGACGTGAACAGCACGAAGGTCCTCATGCGTGAAATAGCAATCGTCTGTCCCGGGATCACTCCTCCTGTCAAACGTGGTCACCCCAAATCGTCACCGTCTTGGCACGATCGACGGACGCCAAATATGTGCCGTGCGGATGCCAAGACACGGCCGTTACCGATGCCCTGTGCACATTTAAATATCAAGTATAGATTAATAGTTACCACTAAAGCATTCTTACCTTCATATTCTCTCAACCTTTTAACGCAGCGATTTATTTTTAGCTATGTCTTTATATTGAAATTCTCTATTGGGAAAAATTATACACTGAAGAAAAATCCTGATTAAAAACGGACGAACCAGGAAAATCTTGTAGGCGTGATCAAATATTCTTGTTATTATAATAAAACTCAATACTTTATAACTTATAAAGAAAAATATAGTTACTTTTGGACCCAACCACAAATTTATAGTATTTCTAATGATAATTATGGTTAACGATGGATAATGATGCATATAGTTAAGTTAATCAAATTTATTGTTAAAAATATTATAAAATTATAAAATTATGATAGGTCCAAAAGTAACTATATTTTTCTTTCAGTATTTAATAATCAGAATTTTTTCAGTGTAGTTATAAAATTATTTTTTTAAGCACAAATATTGACAAACCAAGAATTTTATCACGTGTATATAGCATAGAATACTTGTACATACAGAAATAGTTGAACTACACCAGGACAATCTGTTAAATATTTTATTTTGTTAAACGTTTGCTTTTAATCACAAAAATACAGATAGGTTGAAAAAAATAAAGCTATACATAAAAAGCTGGTATGACTTCGAAAACTTTGTTTGAAGAAAATAAAAAATTAAAATCGTTGCTTAATATAAACAATATTGAATAGATGAGATAAACTGAAAGGAATTTGCCTATCAATATCGAATATCTCGCAACGAGGGAGAACTTTTTTATTTATTAAACAAAATAAAATCGTTTCGACACCGTTCGAAAAATAAAATACTTTCTCGGGATTTATCCAATGCAATCAAATGTATTTCTGTATTTGTGTCACTCTTAACTTGTCGATTACTGTAAATATGTCACTATCTAGTTGTTAATTTATTATCCTATAAATACGTACATTGGCTTGGTACATATAAAATTGTAAATTTGATTAGCACGATTGAGGATTATTGACTTTCGAATGCTTTGCGCGACAGATAAGTAGATGCAAAAAGATAAAGGCAAAAAGAAGAAGAAAGTGTAAGCCAATGGCCCGATTTGCGCGAGCGGATTTACGAAACCGTGAATCGGCGCACAGAGCAGCGAGCTTTAAACAGTTACACACAAAAGCTTTCAGAGGCAGCTTTTTCCATTTTCGTCTCCTAACTTTCGTCTGGTGAATCTAATTTCCTTACAGCGCGACCCGGAATTATTTTGCCGCCGCCGTCGCCGCGGCACGTAAGGGTCTTTCAATTATTTCGCTATCTTTACGGAAACGCCTCATAAAGGGCAAGCAGGAGAAACGCTTGGGAATGTTGTGTGTCGCACGTACGATGAACTTTTGAACTTTATGCAATTTAATTCTTCGTCTTTTCTCCTTCACTCAAGTGCGCCGTGATGTGCGGAAGAATAAAATGGAAAACGGCACGAGATCGCGGTAATGAACGGCGAATGAGAATAGGTCAAATATAAATATGATTCAGTGGTGTAGTGGCTGGAGCCTTGCGCGGAAAAATTCGCGGCCGCTTAAATCGTTTCATTAAAGATTCCATTTGGACGTGATGAAATACAGTGCTGCTGCGTAATTTTCTGGTCCGAGCGCGGCCGCGCTCGTGCAGCGAAAGGTCTATAAAACCTGAATTCCCGAGGGTGATTCGCAGGGCTTGGCGAAATCGTAAAAGGGTGTTTCTATGCGAGGACAAACGTGCTGAAAATGGCGTCCCCCCCCTCTTCCCCTCTCCCCCGCCGATTTCCGGCAACACTGTTGAGAAATTCTTCATAAACTTGTACAAATCAAATGAATATTTCGCGCAAGGGCAAAGGCCAGGTACGGAAGCACCCTAAAGGAGAAGAATCAGCTGTAACCCATGATTACAATTTTTACGACCATTCGTAAGCGAAAAAGTCTAAATGCTCGCGAGCCTGTTAAAACTACAGAAATTGAATTACATTTTACAAAATGTAATTAAGCAATGCCATGTTTTGTTATTCTAGTTTTCTATAAACTCTAGTATTACAGTTTTTTTAAATATTCCTTACGGATTAAAAATTTCTCTGTAAAACGAAATTTTCTAGGCACTCAGTTGCAGCGCAGTAAAACAATCTTGTCACAGTTTGGTACGCGTTTTTTTTTTCATAAAAAGTAATTCGATAACTGCATTCAACAATGCAATAAATCGAGAAATCGAGAAATCCTAGAGATCCGATTTTATATTCGCTTGTAATTCTATGAATAACAAAGCGTATTCAGTAGAATAGGCGGACAGATAGTAATCGAATTGAACGACTGACATTCATTCACGATGGCTCATATGAGATTGTCGATTGTCGCTGTTGTTTTCAATGAATCGGCTCACATATGAATTCTTTGTGAGAAACCGACCAGCATCGATCAGTTCCTCATCATGTAATCGATACGCTGATTATCCATACAGCTTAATGAAAGACAATCCGATATACCGTGGACATTGTTTAATCAGTACCAACGTAATGAGAGAGAATACGTGATAGTTCGCTGTCATTGTTTGGAGAGTCAGTCCTGAAAATTAAACGTATCGTTTAGCTAACTTTCCAACCGTACGTTAATCAAGTTGTATAACCTCTGCAGCGCAATATTACAAATTTATTTTTCAACGTCCAGAACGAAATGGGTCTGCGGACGAGGGTAGTTACATCTTGTATTGCAATTTTATGACTAATATGAGCATGTACGTACACATCCGGTGCTAATCAAGCGTATAGGGCTTCACATTCGGCGGAGAAGCAACTCGCAGATTGCATTCAGGAGTGGAATCGTGTCATTCGATGCAGCACGCTAAGTGCGCGGGGAATAGGGTAAACCCGGGTAAGATGTATAGTTTTTCAACTCTCGGGGAACACATAGGGTATTGACCCTGTAGTCAACTTTGATCAAAAATAGTTTTAAAGCCGTTTTTTTAGCCAAAAATATTGAAAACGAGAAAAAATGTGATTTTTTTTTTAAACTTGTCTTTTTGAAATATTTTTTACCATGTTCATAACGTTAACGACACATATAAACAATCTAGAAATATTTTAAAATATTTAAAATATTACCAAAAATTTTCTTAAGACAATCGAACAAGCACATTTTTAATGAAAACATCTTAAAATGCGGACAGGGTCAAATTGACCCTAAGTGTTCTTCTTGATTGAAAAAGAATAGGTGTGTTCCCCGATAATTAAAATGCAACAAACATCTTTATTTTTAATATCTTTTAATACCATTCAGCATATGGCTTCACTGAAGCTTATGGTACATAATACTATTGAGATATAAAAAAAAATAATTCACAGAAATTTTATATTATTATAATATTGCAGCATAAGCATTGGCTACCTGACTTTTAAGGAAAAGATGGCCATAATATTATTATGGGGGTAAATAACATATATATATATAACATATATATTTGTTAAAAATGTATCTAATCTTTTGTAAAAACAACAAAAAGCTTATAATTTTATATCTTTAATTTTATATTGTTTTTATAACACATTGAATATATTATTTATAAAAAACAAAACGTACATACAAAATGAGTCATAATAGTAGCTTATATAACGTAATTCCGTACATAGCAAAGTGTAATATCCATAATTGTGAAAAAAATCATCTATCTACAACATATCAAATTAAAAATATGTAAAAGTGCATTATTTTTTCAAAATTTTGAAACAATATCTAGCGGGAACGTCCCAGATGAGCCATCTTATCCAAATTGTGAGGGAAAGATGATCACAGTATTTATAAAAAAAACAGTAAAACGGAAATAAAAATTATAGTTCATATTACAATTTACACAGAAAAAAGGCAAGTGTCATATCAACGCTTGCATACTCACATGAACACGTTCATTGTTTCATTTATACGCAACAATTTGTAATCTTTTTAGAAGAATTTGAAAATCTTAAATTTCAACAATATCATAATCGTATTTCAATACTATAATTGAAGATACTATGATTTAAGACAATACTATGATTTATGACAGATTTATGACAATACTATGATTTAAGAATAGAAATTATTAAATTTTATTCTAAGAAAATTATAAACTTTGATTTAAACATGTTATTTCCTATCCAACATTTTTTCATCTCTATTCAAGAAAATTATTCTCAAATAAGAAGAATATTACTTTCTTGATTAAACTGTATAAAATCGTAAAATACATCTTCATTCATATAAATTTTCTTTGTTTGACGTAATATAATCTCATTTTAAGATTTCCATTTTGAAACTAAAAATATTGTCAAAATAAGAATTTTTTTTTCTGTGTATATACCTTTATTATGTATCTAATATTGATACGACACTTTAACTGTAATTACAGTTTTCATTCAGTGGACACACGAAAAACTTTGCAGGTAGTCAGAAGTAAAAACATGATATAATATTCACAATATCATTATTTCGAATAATATACGCACATAAACTATTGTAAATATCGATTTTGTTTAAAAATGATTTTAAAAATGCACTATTTAACAAATACTAAAAAAGTTACAGCCTACGGCCATCCGGTTCACCCTGTGCAGAGACACGGTTAAACCGTAAAAAAGCTACGTATCGTTCTGTCACGGTTTGACTGGCGCGCTTATTCCCCGCGCGAGGTTCGCTGCTCGTCGGAAAAAAGCGGGGCCGGCGGGCGCGGATGAAACAACAGGCAAGAAAAAGCGAGTTGCCCCACGAGTGCGTCGCGACGACCGCCCGTCGAGTGCGCGCCGTCGTCGCCGTCGTCGTCGCCGTCGCCGAGCGTCGTCGCTTAGCGGGAACGATATTTCTAAAAGCAGCGTGCCTCGTATCCGGGATACCTTTGCGAGTAGCAGCTACCTTGGTGGTGTATATTGCGAGCGTGATAAAGGAGACCTATCCGTTCTTGCCGAAGGAGCTTGGAAATAAGCTTTCGCGAACGATGTTTCCACTCTCTTCCCTGCGCCACTTTCGCATCTCTCTCTCTCTCTCTCCCCCTCCTCCCCTCCGCCGTTCCATTCCACCCACTCATTTTTTTCATCCAGCCGCAAAGCTAACGCGAGAGACAGATGGAAAAAGATCGAGAAAGAGATTTTTATGAAAGAGCAAGAGGCAGAGAGAAACGTAGGAGTATATGAGAAAGTGGATGGGCTGCGTGAGATAGACATGGCAAGAGATGGACGGAACGTTACGAGCCTTTGAAATGTACGCCGCGGGAGCATTTTTGTCCGTCGTTCTTGCAAATGACAGAGTTAACATACAAACGCCGGTAAAGCCTCATATTCCGCCGGCGCGGCACAGGGGAGGGGGGGAGGGGAAAGATTAGAAAGGATAGTAAAACGTTCCTGGGAAAAGCAAAAGGAAGGAGGAAGCCATGAAGAGCGAGAGGAACGAAGAAATAAGGAAGGAGAGAAAGAGAGAGAGAGAAGGAGAGATAGAGTGATTGTGGATTTTAGATTTTAACCCAAGGCGATGGATTATGCGAAACGTAAGAGGATAGCGAAAAGGCGTCCGGAAGAAGGAAAAGATCAGGGGAGGGGAGGCGAAAAGGCGGAGGTATCATTTAACGGAAGAAAAGCAATGCAGAACAGCACCAGCGTGAAGGTGCAGCTCGTTTGTCGTCGGACGCGGCGGATAATTAAAATAATTATCTCTCATTGTGGACGCATAACGTCGGTTTTGCAAAATTAGATCGCGACGATTTACCGATAATGAAATCGGGATGAGATCTCGCGCGGAATTCCATGTTCGAGACCGCACTTCATTGTGATATGCTGGAGAACAGAGAGCGCGCGAGGGGCGTCACGAAACGATTACCGAGGAAACGTAAAGGTGCCTGGTATTCGCGCCTCGAATCGAATTGCTTCGATTAATTTTTTTTTTATACGAGAAAACGATAAAAATAATATTAATTCTAATACTTCATTACTTTAGGAGGGAGATTATGCATCATACAATAATATCATTTCATCGCATTGTACACTAGAGAAAAATATAGTTACTCTTGGACCCTCCCCCAATCATAATTTTATAATATTTCTAACACGAAATATGATTAACTTAATCATATTTCGTGTTAGAAATATTATAAAATACGTCATATATACATATACGTCATTACCTTAACCATAATTATCATTAGAAATACTATAAAATTATGGTTGGATCCAAAAGTAACTGTGTTTTTCTTTCAGTGTATATTGTACATTGCGTTATATCGTATAATATAATATAATTTTTTATCGAGATAAATTTAAGCGGTGTTACATTATTAATTAAATCTCAGTAAAGAAATAGATTACGCGAGTAAAACATAGCAATAAGCGTTATTAAAAAATAAGCATTATTAAAAAGATTATTTTTTAATTATTCGCTTACAAATATTTATTTACATCATCAATATGTGACAATATTATGATACCTCTAAAACCTCCATTATGATATCTCTAAAACTGATCTCGTGTTTATAATCACAAGTGCGGCAGGATATTATTAAATGACGTGTTCTATATCACGTTTCTCGCAAATACTTGGCGTAATATATCTATGTAAAATGATGTGTGCCACCTGTTGACAGCGATGTACACGCGAAGCGATAAATTCTGCGTGGGAGTAATAAAATGGGGGGATCTTAAAGTACGCGATGCGCGGCGTGTAATAATCAGACGCGCGAGATCGACCGAACGCGGGCAACGCTCGGAGGGACTCGAGATTTTCATGCAAAGGGCAGTTGTTAGGCGGAAGGAATGAAACACGATGCAGCGGGGAATTCCGCGCTCCGCGCGTTAATCCATCACTTACGAACTCTCTGACAAAAACGCGGGCTCACGACTGCGAGATGAGATAATTTTGTTTTCCGCATGGAAATGTAAGAGCTTTGCGGGACAGCGTTGTGGTGAGGCAAAAAGCGAATATATGTAATTTCATAAAATCGCCCATCTAATTGAGATCATAGCCGGGATCGTGGCCGGCCCGTAATCTAAAAGCATGTTTTTGAAAAGTGTATATTATAAAAAGCAATTGAATGTCCGGGTTTTGCAAATGCAAGATACAATAGGTAAAAACCCCGCGGTACAATGGAAGCGAGCAGAGTACTCAGTACCAATTTTTATAGATAAATAAAAATAAATCGAGAGAGAGAGAGAGAGAGAAATTGATTTAATATCAAAAGTAGTCATGGCGAGACTTCTCTCGCTACGCCGTATATACCGATAAAATCTGTTCACTTGACCATAAACAATGCCGAATATATGACGTAAAAAAAACTAATGGTTTATTGAACTATATTGTTAGCCGGCTACAATACCTCAGGCGTGACCATAAAGTCGTAATATCGCTATCGCAATATTCCCTTCTCTCTCGCCTTCTCTCTTGTTTTCTTTTTAACGAGCATTCAAGCGAGTATCGCGAAAACAAAGCGACAGAGGCGGCCGCGGGGCGTTCAGCTTTACAAAATACGACAATTTCGCGAGTATCCCTCGCCTAATTATCCAAACGATCGTGAATCCTCACCATCAATCTATGCGGTCGCGAATGCCCGCTCGACCACGAACAGTGGCGCTTAATGGCGCGCTCATTGGCGAAGCACCCCGGTGATTCGCAGGGATGGGTGGGGGGGGGCGAGGGGGAGACAAGCGACAATACAGGCGACGATTAGATCGGCGTTATTCTCGTGCCAAATGACGCGAAACGATGACGACGACCACGACGACGATGGCGGCGATGAGCGGGTATAACTGCCATTAAAGATGAGGACACGCGTTCAACCACCGCACGATGGCGGCCTTGCGCTTCGCGCGCGAGAGCCCCCTCGACAGCCTGGCTTTCGATGATTGCCAGGAACGCGCAGCCTCGCGTGAAGAATCCCGGAAAAGCGGCAAGCAGGGCATTAAACGTCATTAGCACTCCCCAACGTTGCCTCATTGATATCACGAGAGAACGCGGTTCTCTCTCTCTCTCTCTCTCTCTGTGTTCTTAAACATGCGATATAGAGAAAACGGATATTTGCCGGACCCCGTCGTTTCCCACGTGTTTC
This sequence comes from Tetramorium alpestre, assembly GCA_021460005.1. NCBI lineage: Eukaryota > Metazoa > Arthropoda > Insecta > Hymenoptera > Formicidae > Tetramorium > Tetramorium alpestre. The sequence goes on from JAJVSH010000225.1 coordinate 95,586, forward strand.
CGTTTGCTCTGCGATACAATAATCTCGGCACGGCGGGACCACTTTCTTTCGCTGGACTTCCAGCTTGTCGTTTTAGGTTTAGGGGTGTGCCGTTAACCTTCATGTATTTTCAAGTTATTAGGTAGTTCAAATATTAAGCCAAACTTTTTAACCCTCGCCCTGTTTGTCACCCTTCGTTCCAACCTTCGAAGGTTTTAAATTACCACACAACAGCCGCGATAACTACCTAACATAACAACGACATCTCTGTTTTATTTCTTCTTCTCTACATAATATTTCTGCAAATTAAAATTATAAATGGATTTTTCATTTTGTCACTAGGGAGCGCGTGAAATCGTGGATAATTCAAAATTCTGTAAATGTTGAATCGACTAATCATATAACTGGCTATTGATGAACGTTGTATTGAGTCATAAATTTCAGATGCATTGCCTAGCGCAGGCAATGCACGAAAACAATTCCGAATTTCAAAAGAAGCCAGAACGTAATCGAACTCAGCGACAAATGGATTTATGATTGTTCCAAACGTGCGGAAGTTACGGCGAAAAAATTAGTTCCCATAAATTTTCCCCTGGCATATTCGGATACGCGTCTGTAGTTTCCGAAACCAGATTTAATCCGTTAAGGTTGGCTCTCGAAAATCTGCTATAATTCTGCAGAAATTCCCCCTATTTAACCGACATTATTGAAAGCACGTTGCTACGAACTGCGTCTGTATTATTTAATTAATGTTAAATGTATGGACGAGAACACTTCATTTGTTATATTTGAATTAGTTTGAATAAGTCAATATTTTATTCTTATTAATAAATCATAAAAGGATAAATTACATTAATATAATGAAAATATACAATATATAATAATAAAATTATTTTACTTAATTAAAAGTATGTAATATGCATACTTTTGCGATACGTATACAAATTAATTTGTTGCATTTTATTATCGAATCATATCATATACTTTCAGAGAAATTACAGAAGCATGTTTAATATGTAATGAATTAGATAAAATACAAAGTAGTTATGTCGCCAAATTATCCAACGGAAGAGAGTTCCTCCGCTTGGTACACGCTCGTCGAGCGTCTCCAATTCATGTTTGACGTTCGACGTCTTTGGAGACGTATTCAAAAGCAGCAACTGTAGTGACACTAGCGAAATTCCCGGTAGTATGCTATTCCAAGTTTGCATTCGCCATGTCTTGGTCCGAACTTCACTTTCACCCACAAAGTGAGGTACATGAATGCGCGATAGTTTAAACACTACCGCTCTGGACTCAGTGAATAACTATTGCTGTACGCTTTAACTCGCGCAAGTTCGTATTCCCACTTCTATACACATTAGCAATTTACGTTAACTTCGCATTTCATCGTTGACGAGTTCTACCTTAATGAGGTAAAAGTAATAACGCATAGACAACGTATTGTAAAGCGCTCACCATAAAAATTTGAAAATACGTGTACAAAAGATGTAAAGTAGAAAAATTAACATTCTGTGTTACACCAAATGTGCTGCACAATAAGGATAAGGATAATATTTTTGTATTTTAATTTTAAATATTTTCAAGAAAGCTTGAAAGGACATTAAAAATTTTTAATTGTACATCTTATTAAATGATAGATCATTTTAAAATATTTAAAAATTTCTAAGAGAAATATAATAGTTTATAAAAATGTAATTTCTTTTAAATATAATATTGCAGCCAAAGCAGTTCAGTAAAAACTAAATAAAGGTAAAAACGCTGTTTTTTTACGAGTATATATAAAATCATTAAATGTCTAATTCAAAAAGTAAGGGATTAATAAGCGATTATTACCATTTTCATTTGAGCATTAATTTCTTTAATAATAAATCCACTTGTATTCATATTTGCATAATGAACAGCTATATTTCACTAATGTTATATTTCATACATGTGTATAAAGTACTCCAATTCAATTCAGAATACTACAGAATAATATTACAGAGCAATAAAACACTTAATTACTTTGGTAAATTACTACAAATTGTTTCCCTGTATTTCTTCAGTAAAATATGCAAGGCTCATTTTAAACAATATAAATACTAAACATTATCTTTCGTGAATTTTTCATGCAACTTGAAAGCTTTTCTGTAAAGAAAATAAATATGTAATAATACTTATTTAGTTGAGTGATTATATAAATATATGATTTATACATAACTATAAATTTTTTTATATTTTTTTAGATTCTTAATTTTCTGTAAAAATATATATTCGAAAACATTTAAAAATATTAGAAAAGTAAAGAAAATTTTTAAATTAATAAATTGAAACATTTAAATATGATTTTTGTGCATTAACTCATTATTCGTTATTAATGCTTTTGGAAAGTTTGAACGTTAGCTTTAAATAATTACGGCATACAATAATGTTGCTGAAAAAAGACAGTTCTCGACTATCTCTCGCGTGAGCTGGACACGATGATGTTAATGTTTAATATCATAGTCGCTCACGCGTCTTAAATCGCGTGCGGACTAGATCGGTGTAATCTTACCATTAAACGTTTAAAATTACGTGGCTAATGGGGCAGATTATCTGGAAAATTAAAGCCTGGGCGCGGGTGGAAATATTTGCGTCATTAAAATATGTACAAAATTGGATGCTAGCTTACAGATAAAATTATTCCTGACTCGCACGTGTTGTATGCAAACAAAAATAACAATATCGTAAAATTTCAGAGAGACGGAATTCACTGTATTGCTATCGTACATATATATATATATACATGCATGTATGCAACATTTTTCATCGAAATAATTCAGATATAACCGAGTATTGCTTTTTATTGGACAAATTATTTGTCCGAAAAGCATACACGTAATTACAGGCCTACACATGTATGCGTAATAGCTTTTGCAATATGATGCATTCACAGATTAGTACTTGCAATAGCAATATCTCTCGAGATTATAAGCTGAACATTTTTGAAATACTTATATGACTCAAATTATTTTTTACACATGAATAATATCGCGCGAAAACGAGTAGATTGAACAAATCGTCGAGCTCATAAAATCACAAAATTGTGCCACATGGAAATTTCGCCAACTTTCGTCCAATATTTCACATCTAAATGAGCTATCGCTTTGTTGACAGAAAATACGCTGGCACAGTTGGAAATTTTCAAATAACTCGAAAACGTCATTATTTACATCATAAAAAATGGAAGCTGTATTAATTTTATGAAACATAAATATTATATATTATTTTCACGAAAAACAAAAATATTCCATCCACATTAGTATCAATAATTTTATATAATGCAAACAATATCATTTTTCTCTAGAAGGAAAATTATCTTTCGCATTTAATTTAGATATGTATTGATAATAATAAAATTTTTAAACAATTAATTTGTAGATTCACCTATAAGATAATAAAATTTCTCTCTAAAATATATATTTATGCAAGATGTAGTCCCGATCCCTCAATACTTTGCTGCCCATTTAACCGAGCTATATATAGAATCGTACTGGAACCAGTCAATTCTGAAAAATGCGACGTAAATTAAAATAAATAGCAGATACACGATACATCGGAAATTATTCTACGACATAAAAGTGAATCGGCGACAGACAAGTCTGGCTTAAAAGAAAGGTTTCGAGGGGCGCAATAAAGATACGGTAGGCATAATACATATCGATTATGAAATTATAATGCCAGAAGACTCCGGCGCAATGTAATAATATATTTTCAAACAATCATACAACGCGATGCAAGCTAATACATAATATAAGCCGATTTTCTTAACATCCGCGTTCGTCTACCGCAAGTTGAAACTTGTTTATTTCACGGCAATTATAATATTATTTCATGCTCGTATACTGAGCATCGGCCAATTTGCTGGGTTAGTGTGCGTGTCCATAATGGACACGTCGATGGATACGCGGAATTTATTAAGTATTAATATAGGCGATTTCCTCGAAGATACGACGTGGCGACGTCGCCGACTGCGCGCGAGCAATGGATAATCCATGAATAACACGCTCGCAGAAGCTCGTGAAGCTTACGAAAAAGTATTTTACTGCCGAGAGTATTGGCGGCCCCATTCTCTTTCCCTTTCGTCGTTGACGCGGCGAATGTCCCGCGACATTCGGGGGATAATATTATAACTGCCGTGAAATAAACAAGTTTCAACTTGCGGTAGACGAACGCGGAGAATGTTAAGAAAATCGGCTTATATTATGTATTAGCTTGCACCGCGTTGTATGATAATCGACAAGGCGTTGTTTTAATTCCGCCGACTTGTCAATTTACATGCGGATAATGCGCGTTTCAAGTCGTTATTCGCTACTGCTCATCGATACGCCGCGAACGTAATGCGTTATATTATCGTCGATACGAACGGCACATATGATAAATTGCGCGCGCGCATTACATATAGCATCGCATTCGCGCCGCGCCGCATACGGCCGACGACCGCCTCATCGTAGCGTCGCAATTACACCGCTAACAAAGCCCCCTCGATTATCCGGCCACGCGCTAATCCAGAAAGAAAATAAAGTTCACCTTTCGTAATTGGACGCAACGGAGAACATTTTTTACATTTTGGCTTTTTCGTTAAATCAGTCGCAGCCAGGATGAAAAATACATCGCCGCGCCGGCTACGGTCTCTCGTGATAAAATAATTTGTTTAAACTTTCTCTCTGAGTACGATGACCCTCCCCCTCCCCCCTACAGATAGAAATATATTTTCGAATACACAATATTCACGAGAGAAATTTTTAGCCTTCGCGCTCAGCGCCACGTTATATCCGATTATCATCTCTTGTTAACATTCAACGCGAGCTTATATTACATTGCAGAATCCATATAACCATATTTAGCGCTACATGTGCGATGGGATAGTCGGGCTTAGAGTGTTATCTAAACTGTCAATGATGCGGCAAACTCACAAGCAATACCTCAATGGCTTGTAAAGCTTTAGATAGACGGAAATTGCATGGAGGCCCATTCCAGAAGTCTTGCCGAGTGAAGTTGTAGCGAACGGAGCGATTGTCATTTTTTACTTTCATTGTAATTTCATATCCGCGCTACGATTATCAATGCGTCATTAGATCAATCGACGAGATCTTTTCAATGTTCTTTTAATATAACGTCTCGCAATATCCCAGTCGTGTATTGTTATCGCGATATTGATACACTGAGAGAAAAGTATGTGGTATTTGCGACTTTAATTGCATAGTAAAATAATTATAATCAAGAATGTCATTTTTATAGTAATTACACTGAAAAAAAAAATTCTGGTTAAAAACGGACGGAGCGGAAAATCTTGTAGGCGTGATCAAATATTCTGATTATTATAACAGAACTCAATAATTTATAACTTATGATAACCAGAATTCCTGTTGTAATGACCGGAATATTTGATCACGCCTACAAGATTTTTCTGATTCGTTCGTTTTTAACCAGGATTTTTTCTCAGTGTGTATAACATTGGTAATAATAACCACATGCTCATAGTGATGCCAATTGTATTTACTATTATATTATTTTATAGTATAATTTAATTACTAAATTAAAATCTCGTTTTGATTAATAACAATCATATTATAAGCTGCATGGACCAAATTATGATTATGAAGACTTTAATAAAATGTTGAACCAACCATAATTTATATTGTTTGAATAACTATAAAAGTGTGATTTTATAAAAAAATAACTATAAATTATACTGATGTTATAGTTACTGCAACTATTTTTTCTCTCAGTGTACCGTGACAATTTTTGCAAAACATAATTTCCTGTTTTACGCATTCTGAATCAATTAATGGCTAATAATAGAAGTATCGTCGGTTCGTCTTAACGCAAGAGATCTCTTTTCCTGAATTAAATCCACGCTTGATTAAAATGGGGAAAAATAGCAAAAACCGTTTATTGTTTACTTGTATCTCTTAAAAAGAGTACAAATCATTTTGATAGCATTATGATTCGTTTTCGCAAGAAATATCTTTTCCTGAATTAAACCTATATATAGGGTACACCGGGTTAATTTGAATAACGCGGAAAATTGGATAATAGCAAGCATTTGTGCATATTTTATGAAATTTATACGAACATACACAAACCACAGTATCCTCTTTGTTTCCAACCACAAATATAAAACATGGGCGTCCCGTTTATTTGCGTAAATGCTTACTATTATCCAATTTTCCCCGCCATTCAAATTACTCCGGTGTATTACTCCATGCTTGACTAGACGGAACGGGATAGGCAAAAGTTACAAATTATTTTTTTATTTACAACCCTTGAAAAAGTAATACGGATCATTTTGATTGCTACTTGCGCGGTAGCGGTAAAAATCCATACGTCAGATTTGACAGAAAGCTTTTATCAACGACTGCTCGTCAGCGGCAAAATGCTACGTGGCGGAAAAAGAAAAAGGAACGACCGACGAATGCCGCTCGGTTAGAGGAGTCTGAAGGGAAGGGAGGAGGGAGGGGGGGAGAGGGAAGGACGGGAATAGGTGGTGGTCGGGGATGAGAATCGACGGGTATATCCGTACCAACCACCGACCGGCTGGCACCGGTGCGCGGGGGACGCGGCCGTTGGAATGGGAAAAACAGATAAAGACCTCGGCACCGGTCGGCTTCCGAAGACAAGAGACGAAGATAAATGATATAATATCGTGCCGGACCGGCCGATCATTGCCGTGGAAACGAAATCGAGTTAAGAGGAGTACCACGAGAGACAATTGATCTCTCTCGCGCGCGACGCTTCGTTACATTGGGGCGACAATGGAATCGGGAGAGACCTGGTTCCTCATCATCGGGATGCCGGGGATACCGATTGGCGATCCCCCACCGAGGCGACTGCGACACTCGCGACGATATAAGTATGCACATACGCAGGGACGGCGCGGAGGGGCGAGGGGAGGAATAATCTAATTCTTTTCACTTGACGTGTTTACTTCCATCCTTCCGCACCACTTACTTTCACCCGCCGGGGACGACGCTGAATTTTCATTACGCATCTGCTCCGGGAGCCGCGATGTGGAGCGTGAGGAGGGAGCGGAGTAACGTTTACACGGTGAACTTCGGGATGGGTTTGCGACAACTCCGCAGGACGGACGCGGGCGTGAAAACTCTCCGCCGTCACGTCGTTGCCGCGTTCGCGGGCGGATGTGAGATCGCGCGAGAATGGAAACCCCGCCAACTCGATGCGGAAGTCGCGGAGGAAAAGATCCGGCCGTGTACACACACTCGCGGAACACTCGCGATACTCGCCAAGTTGCGAGAATACACTCGAGAGCGCTGAAGGATTACTGGAGGAGGCGCGGCGCAGTTGCAAAAAAAAAAAAAAAGAAAATGAGAAAAAACCGTGTGATATATATTAATTGAACTTTCCTAGGTGTTTCAGTTATGCCCTTACAACCACTGTGGCAACCTCTCGTAAAGTGCAGGGCGAAATCGCCATAAATGCATGCGTGACTGATATACGACACAATAATCTTTACGAGATGTTGTTACTTGTCCGTTACTACCGACAGGAATAATAACCTATACTGTTACCGTATCCTGCTATGCATTTATTTATTAATAACAAGCTACACAAATCATGCGATCGCTACTCAATTGCAGCACGTGGCGTTTAGTGGCTGTACCGACACGTCGGACAGGTGTAAGGAAAACTCCCTATAATTGAGTTGAGTTACAATTCTAAAAGTGCAATCAAGCTTGCATCAATTTTCGGAGAATCGAAAGGCGATACTTTAAACTCCTACGGGTTGCCACTGTTCCTACTCGATATTCGATTAATTTGACTAAAACAATGAGATAAAATTAAACTTATTGAGTAAGCCGTAAGAGAAAAAATTCTGGTTAAAAACGGACGAATCAGAAAAATCTTGTAGGCGTGATCTAATATTCTGATTATTAATAGGAATTCTGGTTATTATATGTTATAAAGTGTTGAGTTCTACTATAATAATCAGAATACTTGATCACGCCTACAAAATATTCTGATTCATCCGTTTTTAATCAGAATTTTCTTTCAATGTAAATATGTTGTTAATTTATCTAATTTAACTTTCATGTTAATCAAAATTTTACCTTCCTTTTAGTAAAAATTAATGAAATATTGAGTAGGAGTGACCTACGGAATAATTAAAAATGACTCAAGTTGAGTATAAATCGACACTACAAGTTTAATAGTGCAGATGATAATTTTGTGACTTACTGTTCTAACAGTATATCCGATTAATTGCCTATTACTCATAATTTCGAATCAATACATTTTTTTACCTGTTCCAGAACCTAATATAGCAGTAATCGCGATAGAATGAGATAAACCGAGCGGAAAATATCTGGCGGTTTCTCTGGAAAAGTTCCGAATACGAATATAATGAGGTCACCGATTCCGTAATATGTCGAATCGGAAACACATAGCACTGAGAGAAAACTGCACTTTAATTTCAAGGCCCGGAGAGCCTACCGGTAACCCGATCCCACCCTGTTTTCCTAATTACCTGTTCTGCCATAATCGCACGGCACTATTTATTCGTTCGCCGGGGATCGCGCAGTAAATTCCCGCCTTCCGACGTGTGTACCGGCGGATTCTGCCGGTTGATTGCAAATTAGAACACGAACGGGCGTGTAAGCTTATCGGGCAATATTGCGCATTTGAGTCTAAGTGCTCGCGGAAAGGAAGTTATGCCGAATAGCTCCTCGATTGGCTCAGAACGGACGTGGTCTCTACGTGCGTTTATTAGAGTGCGCAAAAACTATTCTTCACGAGCTTATGTGTGTCACGTAAAGATAACGCGATCTGACGTTATCGCGCGCAACGCATATAACGAGCGGAAATCGGAGCGAAAATTAAAATATAATAAAGGGATATAAGTGATCAGATCTTCCTTACGTAAAATAAAAATTCATTTAACAGTATCCGCCTTATATTTATTATTGCGAGCGCAGTATCTTTTTTTTTTTCCTTTACGTATAACTAATCCTTACGAGCTCGTAATGTTTATCGCGGATTTACCGGTACAGGAGACATCGTAAAAACCAACTGGTCGGCTTCCGCGACTATTACCTTAATTCGCATACTCGCGCGTTTCGCATAACATCTAAATTTCATAGCTCGCCCCGCGACAGGCAACGCGCCCGGTCGCATCGCGCGAATGCGCGCGCCCAAGGGGAGCCGCGTGCATTAAATACCTACGGGAATCGTACGTAGCTTTTTACGGGCGATGCCCGGACGGAGAAAAGAGGGTGAAAGGGCGAGGCGCTTATTAAGTTAGTCTCGGAGATTTCTGCGCGAGCGCAACGTACAAATTATACGATGCACCTTCGTGCGCGATTGCCGTGCGCCACGACGATCAACGCCGGAGCGACCGCTGCGAAGGCGAGGAACGAAAACGAAGACGAAGTCGCCCGGGACGAGCGGGCAACGATGACAACCGGGGTGGAAGAACGGAGACGAAGAGGACGACGACGACGACGACGACGACGACGACGAAAAATGACGATGACCACGGACGAGCGGCGTCTAGCTACGTCTCCCAGCTAGGGTGAAAGTAATGCCAGTGAAACACGCGCGTAGGTATACGCGAGGAACCGCGCACACCGGCATTGAACGATGTGTACGTGACTGGTGCTTAAGTCATTTTTTGATACGCGCGCGACCGGTACTTAGATGCACGCCGGACTCGAGCCGCCCGCTGGGCTTTCCCAGAGGAGAAGCCACCGCCAAAGATCCCGCGTCCTTGAAAAACTCGAGGAGGCCGAGGACGGCACGGTCGACTGCCATAGAGACGACAGAGAGAGAGAGAGAGAGAGGAGTGTGCGGGAGGACGGGGGGAGAGAGACGATAATCGTAGAACGGATCTTACGATCTATCCTCCGCGAGACTCGGTCGATCATCCAAGATGATCGTCGCTATGCCTCGTGTGCCGATGAAACGAGGCTAAAAGCGCAATGGGTTACCTTCTTTTCAGCTAATATGTCTTACTTTCCAGCGCCATCGCTGAAAAAAATTCTGGTTAAAAACGGACGAATCAGAAAATCTTGTTGGATTGATCAAATATTCTGGTTATTAAAACAGAAATTCTGGTTATTATAAATAGAACTCAATACTTTATAACTTATAATTTATAAAGTATTGAATTCTATTGCACTGAAAGAAAAATATAATTACTTTTCGACCCAGCTACAATTTTATAGTATTTCTAATGATAATTATGATTAACGTAATGATGCATATAGTTAAGTTGATCATATTTATTGTTAGAAATATTATAAAATTATGGTTGATCCAAAGGTAACTATATTTTTCTCTCAGTATATAATAACTAGAATTTCTATTATAATAATCAGAATATTTGATCACTCCTACAAGATTTTCTGATTCGTCCGTTTTTAACCAGAACTTGTTTACAGTGATGGAAAACAGAAACGTTGAAATATTTTTATAGGACGAAAGTATTTGTACCTTATAGTAAAATGACATTAAAGTTCAATAAACCTAGAAATCACGTTCAGTCAAGTATATTCAACACTCGATAAAGTTGAAAAATATAAAAAAATTTGCAAGGAACCTCTTTTAACAGAAGTATAACAAACTACTATCAGTAATCTAAATGTGAGAACATTAATATTAGCGTATGCTGTCGCGATTATGTACTATTAAACTAATTACATTAGTAAATGCTCCAGCATGCGCGTAATAACTAATTGCTACCGCGAACGTGATGACAGTTTGATCAGTATGTCATTGAATCAAGAATAATTAAACGTTATCATCATTTCACAATCATATAGGATTCACGTTACATCGAGAAATCACAATTTTCGTCGTTTCAATCTGACCGATAATTCATAATCATTTTAGATTAACGTAGACCCGATGCAAATGCAATCGTAAACTATACACGTATATTTATGTACAGCAGGTGTAAAAGAAATATTTCAACAAGTTTATAAACGGCATTAATCTTGTTGGTAAAATATCTCTGACAAGAAGGGCTGGTATTTCAATTGTTGGTCAATTTATGAGTTGTTAGATAGTTGTGAAGTTATTGTTACGAGGGATACCCGGAAATTGTTAGCTGCGCTTGCTATTGATTTACAGGTAATATCATGTTTAACCGTCCCTGCGGCCGTAATAGCATAATTGACGTTTTTAGTGTTTAAAACACATCGATTTTCTGCACCTTGGTAGCAGGAGCGATCCTTACGCCGCATTCCCCGTGAGATACCGCCGATTAACGCGTCTATCAACGTGGCTCGTGTAGGTGAAAGGGCGCTGAAAGCACGCGGACGAGATACGTTGTTGCCTCTGACGACGCCACTTTCATTTCCCGCTGCATCTCGCGCGCGCGCGACCGCGTAGGAGAATTTTTCGCGTTTTCGCTTTCCGTACGCGCGAGGTAAACGAATCTTCGATCATTCGGGGCGACATAGTCAATGACGAGAATCACGGCAGACGCCGGTGAGAGTTCGGTGCGTCCAGGATGTCTCGTATAAATTCGCGATATCGCCAAGTCATCCGACGTTATGTTGTAGATACGGGCGATTGTATGTGGATATACAGTGTAAAAGTTGGAGCAAAAATCGGGTCACGACGAAATATTTTCTTAGCTCCTCTTCTCTCTCTCTCTCTCTCTCTCTCTCTCTCTCTCTCTCTCTCTCTCTCTCTCTCTNAATTAAACTAGTGGAATAAAATTTCCGCCGCGGTCATTTATCTTCTATTTGCGCCGTAATAATGAATCCGCAAAATTTACCATCGAGAATTTGACAATTTCGCCTAACAATGCATAACGGTGCTGCACAGTCGCATGCGAGAGGGTCGAAGTAAATTAAGCGTAACCGACGAGATCCCCCCCTCGAATTTTGGACAGTTCTTGTCTCCATAGCATAGCAAGTTTACACTACCAAGTTTGGTTACTACGTTTTGAGGGCGCGTGTTTTCATCCTTCCTGTCTCTCTCTCTCTCTCTCTCTCTCTCTCTCTTTCTTTGTATGTGTGTATCTATGTGTACACTTCTCGCTGCGAATCTTTTTCTTTACGGATATATGTGTGTATGTGTGAATATATAACGCGTGCGTGTGTGCATGCGCTGCGTGTGATGGACCAAAGTACTTGAAGAACTTCTCGTGTCAGGTGGGTGTGCAGAGCACTCGAAGGCGTCTCCAAAAAATTACGGACGCTTTAGTACGTGCGCGTAGCGAGCGTATTTAAACGAGAAATTCGCATCCGTCAAATGGGTCAGAACGTATGTCGCGATAAAAAAGCAGTAGAGAGAAATAAATTATAACGGTGGTACGCCACACGTCGAGATAGAAGAGCAATAGTGGGTCCCACGCGCTATCGATTTCGTGACCGCAAATAAAGTCGCACGTTGACGGGGATCGAGAAACGTTGCGAACGCAGCGTCGGAAAAATAATCTTTTAGATCATGTAGTTGCTGACGATAAAAATTAATAAAATACCTGGTACCGTAAACGTCAATTTTATACATTCTGACATTTTCGGATTATGCTATACAAAGATGGGAGCAATAATATAATTATACTGAGTTTAATATAAAATAGTATATAGTCAGAGATTACAAAATAAGAAAATTGCAATTAAAAAAAAAGTTGTATTAAGATAAGACGACGAGCTTTATAAAGAATTGGGGCGCGGCAAGCTGCTTTCAATATCTCGGATTAACCCTAAATCAATATTTGATAAAATATCGGGAACAAAATTTCTCGTTTTAATATGTCTTTTCATCATCGGCAAACATAGACGATTAAAGTCATAAAATTTATTAATCTTTTTTTCGTACGTTCATTTTATAACGGTTCAAGCTTTAATATCGGTATTGCACATTCCAATCGATGTGAAAGGAAAGGACTGCGATTTTTTGTCTGTAAGGCAGAAACCTAAATATCCGATCATGAATATATAATATGAGAATGAATAAAGCTATATGAAAGAGAGAGAGAGAGAGAGAGAGAGAGAGAGAGAGAGAGAGAGAGGAAATACGTTTCGCAATTCAAATATTATAAATCATATATAGATGAATTCGATTACTAAATAGAATTTATATGGCTTTTCTCTACAATTCGTTTCTTTTTTCAAAATACGCAACTAAATAAATAAAATCTAATTGTTATTAAAATAATAACATGTAATTATTTTATTTTAATTTATTATGCTTTCGTGCTAATCAAATTTCTTTGTAAATAGAAGGTTTTTTTTACATTTTGCAAATTTCAGTTATAATAATGTGTTAGTTTTACTTACGTGTTATAATAATGTGTTAGTTTTACTTACGTGTGTCCTTTTAGTATTGTTTCGATCGTATTTGTCGCTATGGACCAGATGAAAACGGAACCGTCCGCGGAACCAACTGCTATGTACTGCCCGTCAGGACTGAAAGCAACTCTCGTCCAATCGAATCCCACTTTGAAACCATCAGCGCTATAAAATAAAATTTAAAATACGACAATTTACTACCTTTAATATTCTATTTATACACATATGATAAAAATATGTATATACGACTTACCTGAACGATCCGACAATCTTCTTCATCCGTAAATCAATCAATTTTACCGTGTCATCCCTCACGCAACTCAAAAGGTAATTTGTGTCTGAAATCGAATAGATTCCTTTATAATTCGCAATCGTGTACAAGATTGAATAATATTTAAACTGTCCGCGTAAATGTTTGCGGTGTTGCAACATCAACCAAACAAATATATCTGATTGTGTATCAAATGTATGTAAACTATCAGTAAAAACGCATCTATAGAATGTACGAATGATGCAATAAATGCTAAAAGATCAAATTACGGTGCAATAAACGGGTTGCGATTTCGTAAATCGAAAGGACTTGTTTGTAATTTCTTTCCATATCATATCGATTTGACGAGAAATGATATGGATATGGCAGGACCATTTGGGATCGTTTCAACCTCCCTTTTAAATGAATATATAACGATGAACAATAAAAAAAAGTATTAGAGAGACGCGGAATATCTGCTTAACTGCAGAAGTTAAAAATCGGACCAATACCGCTCCACTTGAATTCATTTCGCGTTCTGGCAATATCGGAATTAATGAAATGCGATAGAACAATATATCTGAATGAAGTACTCTTGTATGAACGTTGTACACTTGCAGCTGATACAAGTGCTTTGAGAATACTGCAGAATCGCGCGAGCCAATTCATTCACGTCATTAGAACGTTGCGATAAAAAGCAAAAATGAAATAACATTATTTGCGTAGCACGAATAAAATCCATAAATGAAATGCATCGTGTAGTTGCCGTGAAATACCAATTAATATCTTTCCCCGTCGTATTAATTATCCGATTGGTAGATACGCGTTATGTACGCCATATAAAATTTATAATATTTCCGCTGTCACATTTAACGCTATAATTAAAATAACTCTTTCATCATCTTGCATCCAAATCTCGCCAAATACTTGAGATATTCTCGTTTAATCTGGTTTGTACTTAATTATTAAAGAAGACGTACAGTTTTGCTTCGATATTTAAGTCTACATTGTACGTGTAATTTGTAGTTGCGTATTTGTAATTATGAACTAGATAAAATCAAAAAGCTTACTGCATCCAAATTTTACAACAACAATATTAATTTTAATATTATTTATTAATATTAAGCCACAAGAATTTATATTTAATATTACTACAAAGTCAAAGTATATTTTTATAATTGTGCTAAAGCATTTTTCTTTCTATTTCGGTCAGAATATGAATAAAATCTCGCAATATTGGAAATTATTACCCATTTAATTCCGTTGAAAGTATAATTCGTAATTTTTATAAAATAAATAATACAAAAAAATACATATATATAAAATACAATGCAAATGCCGATATTCGCACTTTTACGGCATATTTGCATTTTTATGGTAATATCGATATTTTTATCAAATTATATATTTTATATAAATAATTAACATCGCCACGATAATAACCAGTTGTTATTCCATTTGACATACCTTAATCGATTTTGTAAAATGCATGAGCAAATTGTATGTTGTTACATATTATAGAATCAAAATCCTGCTGATACTAGACGTATAATTATTATCGTAACGATATCAAACGTAATCATTGAATTACAATCCGTATTAAATATATTTACGGAATAATATGCTACATTAATCCAAATTTTGGCGATACTATCGCGCGATATATAACGAAAAATCTCACCATTATTGCT
This sequence comes from Tetramorium alpestre, assembly GCA_021460005.1. NCBI lineage: Eukaryota > Metazoa > Arthropoda > Insecta > Hymenoptera > Formicidae > Tetramorium > Tetramorium alpestre. The sequence continues at coordinate 110,792 of JAJVSH010000225.1, forward strand.
TCTTTGTTACTGTCTTTTGTATTCAATATTTAAAAAGCGACATTTTAAAATTCTACACACAGAAAAATATTCTACAGATGAGAAAAGCAATTACTTATTTTATTTTATTTTGTTTAAGTAATAGTTTTCTTCAGCAAAGAATATTTTCTTAATAATAGTTAAATATATAAGTTACAAGTTCAGAATATGTTTTAAGTAAATGTGATGCTTATACTGACTTTATGATAGATTTGCGGATATATAAGTTTATAAAATACTTAGAATAAGTATATTTTTATTAATATAATTTACTCGTAGGTATTATAGTATACATTTTTCTGTGTGTAAAATATTAAAATGAATTAATTTTACTTACCGCGGGATAAATCTAAAGACGTTACTTTCCCTTCCAATAGAATATCATTTGAGCTGGATTCGGCCCTGGTGTCCCAAAACCTGATCCTTTGATCAAAGTGACCACTGATTATCGTAGAGCCAGCTCCGTCGGAAGTTACGAGATCATTGCAACTTGAGCCAGCGAATTTTGTTTCTATACCTGTAACATAAAGTTTCTTACTCTTAAAAGATGCATTCGTGTAATCAGATGGCAATTTTATCATTTAATCATTTTATGTATTTATATTAATTACAGAAATAAAGAATGAGAAAAATGGTTTTAAGAAATAATACCCATTTAAGTAAAAATTGTCGATAATTTCATATATGAATGGATGACAAATATGAAAGAAGAATTAATTATACATATAGATCTTTTCTTTCTTTTAAGTACCTTCAGTAATATTGGAAAATAATTGTTAATGAGTGCTTTAATAAATTTTTTATCACGTAGTCTACGTACAGTTAAACGATGAATTATAAAGTATAATAATTTATTGTACATTTATTGTATTATTAATTATATGATCAAATTGCGATTAAAAAATTACAATGTATTTTTTTTTATACTGGATAGAATCTTTTGATACGCAGCCGGTCTTTCAGGCAAGACGTAAAATACGTCTTGGAGGGTTACATTATACGCATTGTTAATCTGATTGTACTGCTTTCTGCATTTAATTTGAGAATTCGACGTGAATGTAACGGAATTACATTCTCGTGGATTGTGCATATATGTGCCGACTTTAAACGGAGCGAGTTTAACAGTGATTGTATCGAATGTGAATCACGGCTGGTTTCCCCTTTCAAACTGTAGCTCTACCTAGTAGCAGCTTTCATCGATCTCAACGCTGAAATAAGCAGGATTTCAAACTTAATTTACGTCGGGAAATGACATTCGCGTCGCCACGTTTCCGCGAAGCTTTTGGAAATCGCTAGCGCGTCGCGGAAATGCCCGGCATCAAGACTGGAAACAGGATAAATTACGAGTTTTCCGCTTACGGTCTCCCCCCTCCCCCCCCCCNNCCNCCCTTCCATTCTACCTTTCCTTAACCTCGACCTTTGTACGATTACGAATCCGTACGCCAGTTTCCATTCTACTTTCTCGTGGCCCTACGTTAAATCAAACGTGATTTATCGTCCGATCGATTAGTCCGTCGAAGTTTCTACAGCGGGAGCTCGGCTAGCGATGTCCACCGTTTCTATCCGAAAATGGTATTACGAACTCCAATTAGCCATTCGTGATAATGTACCGTGCCAGAAAGGGAGCTTCCTCCTTCACAAGCACGAACGCGTGTATTCAATTACAATGGCGCCTTGAGACTGTCTCTCAATCGTATCATGGAAATTCTAAGCTAATGAAAATTAAAATTACGTTATAATTTTCTTCTTCTGCTGTAGAATAATATAAATGTTGGTTTTTAACAATTACAAAACTTGCACACTGTAGTAATTAATTTTTTCAATACATTTTTTTTCTTTCAAAATTGCAGTGTATACTTATGACGTTACAATAATGACAAACAGCTTTTCACGGAAAAATAATTTTTTATTTTAAAAGAATATGGAATTGAATATATGATAATAAATACACAAATTATAAATAAGATTAACAATAATAATAAATTTATTTAACTACAGTCCATTTTTACCAACGTAGATTAACTTTAATCTCGGTTTAACTTACTCTCTATCCTTTTTCTAAATTTTAGGAACTAGAAAGAGATAAAAAAGTAAGTTAAACCAAGATTAAGGTTAATCTAAATTGGTAGAAATGGATATAAGCAAGATAATTTAAAAAAAAACAACAAATATAGGTACGTTGTTTTTTTTCTAATATTTTATACATTTTTAATATTTTTTAAAATTCTTTATACACTTTTCTACTTTCGATGCATTGCAACATTGTTGTTTGTACTCAAACAATGATATGTATAACAACGATAATAATATTTAAATATATGCATAACGTATACCTAATCCTCACGGTTCGATATACACAAGTTTTGCAGAAAGTGAACTTTACAAGCTTCAAACATGATGAGTAGAGCACCTCTCTGAAAGTATAATAAAATTTCTTTTAAAGTGCATTCGTGCATAAAGAAAAATTTTGTCGACAATTCCTATCTCACCTCAACGCCGCACGGTTCACAGACAGTCTTATCTCTCGCAACAAGTAACCGTACCACAATGCATTCGTAACGCGCCGCCTATCGCGATTCAGTAAAATACGCGGAGACGCGTACGGCTAATAAACGTCGACGTAAAAATCATTAGCAGGCAAAACATATCTCCGCGAGTTCGCTACCGCGCGCGGCGAGCGCGCACAAAGAGCGCTCCTGCCGTACCGTACTCGGAATAATGCGTGAATGTTTCCATTTGATGACTAGATTTGAGTCGTAATGATGATGACGGTAAGACAAGACTGACTTAATCATCGCTCTATACACGTCCCCTGTGATCACAAAGATGATGCTAATTTCTGATATCTAGTTAGACAATCTTTCTCTTTCTTCAGCCACAAATTTTCAGCTGCAAAAAGCAGGACATTTCTCCGGAGATATCAACAAGAACAATCTCTCCTGCGCAATACCGTTTCCTTTAATAATATTTTAAAAGCGTTTCTGACAATAGTCTCGCTTAATGTAAGCAGGGGAGACAAAAGTCGCTGGTTATAGTTTTACTTAAATATGATTGATTGTGCCGAAAGTTTCATGATTTTACGAGACAAATACTTTCGCTTTAATTTAATCTCTATCAGTTTGCGGAAAGGAAATATTCTAGAATGTCAATTTTGCATGTCGTACAAAGATTATCCATATCCCTTATCTATAATATAGTTCTTTATGTACTGATCCTTAAGTCCAATGTATTATTCAGATAAGTGCATTATATATATGCTATTAACGTCCATCTATCCCTCAAACGAGGCATAAAGGATTACCGGCTTTCGTATAAGCCTTCTTCAACCGTCAGCCATGATAAGAGCTTGCGGGATGTTAATTTGCCCTCCTCATGCTTTTCACATTAATATATATTCCATATTAATGCACATTTGCTTTAGACATATGTTATTCAAATATAATTGCTTTAGATATACCGAGCCATCTTTCATCGGTTTCGGATTCTTCCGTGTAAAGATTACGAGTCCTCCTTATTGATGAAAATTTAATAGGACATCTTCTCCGATAAGTTTTGGAAATTCAATTTTAATTGAATAATCGTGTTGAACGGGTATTAATCAGAATGTAGGATGGATCACTGATGTTTACGTATTCAATAATTGACATAACAATTCTCTCTAAATCATCAATTTTTATATTCACTGAAAAAAATTCTGATTAAAAACGGACGAATCAGAAAAACTTGTAGGATTGATCAAATATTCTAGTTATTATATGTATAATAAAACTCAATACTTTATAACTTTCCGAGAAAAAATTGGTGCAATATGATCAGATGTAAATACCTATATATAATTAGATATGAAAAGATCTTATAAAATATATAATTTTATATGAATTATAATTATATTCGACTAGATCTGAGTGTACATGGAGATAGATGTGCTCAAATATAATAATATAAAAATAAAATCATATTGCGCCAAATTTCGGATATTATATATAATCAAATAAAATTGCATATGTCATCAGATCTTTTGGATTATATATCCTGCAAAATTTTTCTGATTCTTCGTTTTCAATCAGAATTTTTCCAGTGTTTTTACACGTTTTTGCAAAATTAAAAATAAAAATGAATAAAATTCCACAAAATAGCCTTTCATGTATTCATCATGTCAAAAGGGATTGATTTTCCAACTGCAACGAAACACTCGCAGTCTCGTGGCACGCAATATGCACGACTGAAATGTAATGGTGGCGATTAATTTCTCGGGACGTTAGAGAGCATTTGGCACGTCTTTTCAGTCAGCGGCGAACGCGGCGGGGGGGGGAGGGAGGTGTTGTTTCGCCGGTGCGGTGCGGAATTCGTCTGTCTGCGGCACGATTGTGTCCAGAAGAGTCGCTCGGGGCGTCCACGAAATTGCGCGGCGACGTGGCGAGGTAGATAATAGCGCGATAGAAAACAGCTGATCCACTTTAAGCGTCCTTTTTGTCTTAAAGCGTCCGCGGTAAACAATAATTCACGCTTAAACGCCCTTTCAGCGCCGCTTTCCCATTGTGCGCGCCTCGCGTTCGGAGATTTATTTGTGCGAAACTTTTGTACGAGCACCGCCGGTCTTCCTTGATAGCGCGCGGTTTTCGCTATTTTGCTATAGGACCACGGCGCAACAACAAAAGGCCCGCCGCAAGGCTAAAACGGATGTCCCCGGCCGTACCTGTGTGTATCCACGCAGGTATCCGCGTGCGCCTCGACGTGCGCACAATTAACTTGGACTCGACTACTGAATGACCCGGCGAGACGACAGCTATAAATTACGTGACGAAGTTAAGCCACAGGTTAATTACACCCTACACGCCGGCGCTACCCCGTTGTTATCTGCGCTGCATGGAAAAAAAAAGAAATAAGACGGATTCTTTGCCTCGCGAGAGTGCGCACGATGCGTTCGCACGGCGCAAAAAAAGTTTTGTATTTATGTAACAAGTTTGAGGGCCGGCCGCGAACTCACTCACTCGGGATGGACGATTTGTGATGGTGGCTCTCGACTTCTTACATTAATTATTGCCCGCTAGAACTCCGCTCTACTGTATCACTTTAGACGACTTGATTTAAAGAGATACACTTTTCGAAATTACGCTCTTCAACTTTCATAAGGGCCTGCATATCGCAAAGTAATGCAGTTCTCTCGTTGTGCCCGTCGTGTAGGCGAAACTTCGCACTTTACGCTCTCTCCGTATTAACTTAATATAAGAGACATGTAATTCTCGAACGCGTCCGTTTTTCTTTTTTTTTTTCAACAAACAATAACTTTTATTACAATTTCGTTACAACACTATATTCATAGTCATTAAGGTCATTCATTATTTGTTATTTTTTTTTCATGCAGCATTAAATAATAACAGGTAAAATGAAGTATACTGTATAACAAAAATATACAAGTATTACGCAAGTAAACATACGCGCAAAAACAAGTCGTTTTTATATTAACTGATGTTTTATTCAATTGGCAATAATATCCGGCAGTTTATTCTCTCTGAAATAGCTGCACACACTTATCATTTAATTTGCGTGAATGCAGTTTTTGTCTCGAGTACTCCAATAGTAGAGAATAAAAGCAAATCAACAGTCGTTGAAATTTGTATCATCATGATGCGTCAATTGCCCTTTCATAAATGAGATCATCGCACACATAAAATGCACAGCGATTATAAATTCTTAATTCATAAAAAGAGAATGCACAGCGACTAATTCTTGATTCATAAAAAGAGAATTGTAAAAAAAAAAATTAAAATATTCTTAACTGATGAACACGTAAATGTGCACTGAGAGAAAAGTATGTGCTATTTGCGACTATAATTGCGTAGTAAAATAATTATAGTCAAGAATATAATTTTTATAGTGGTAAGTACTATAATATTGGTAATAATCATATGCTCATAATGATGCCGATTGTGGTTACTATTACATTATTTTACAGGTTAACTTACTAAATTGAAATCTCGTTTTGGTTAATAACAACTACATTATTAGTTTCAAGGATCAAATTATGATTATGAGAACCTTAATAAAATGTTAAACTAATCATAATTTGAAGAATTATAAAAATATGGTTGAGTCCAAAAATAACTATAAATTATAGCGATATTATAGTTGCTGCAACTATTTTTTTCTCTCATTGTCAGTGTAACATTGTATCCGCGTTACACGTCTGTTCACTGGGAAATTCAAGCAAATTATATCTATTGTTATCAGAGATAAGGGGAATATAACGCAGATAATTTTATTTTCGTCCATTAATTACATCTCAACTAGAAGATAACAATATTCCGCCGGCGGAACGTGGCATGACACGATTTATTGAAATTCGGTGAACGTTCATACGCGCCGGTTAATGAGGCAAATTATTATTCCGCGTGTACCGAGCGAGCGGTAACTAAAGGCCGAGTTTAAGGCGATTCTGGACCTTGCAAATTAATACCGCCTGTGCGCCGTCGTATTAAGCAGTTTCTGCAGCTTTGTATCCTTTGTCAATACGATTCCTCGGCTACTCGGCTGCACACACACCGCAGGTTTCCGTAGCACTGTTGACCGTAGTGTAAATCGATATCTCGGGGCCGTTCTTCAGATAGAGCCGCGCCGTTTCACGAGATTAGTCCGGCGCCAGGGTCGAATGTAAATCCCGAATACATTTGCGGGGAAATGAGATCCACCGCTGGTCGCTATCTGGCCGCGTCCGGCCGCCTGCGTGCGGCTCGCTCAATTTATTTTTCGTGCCACTTAAAGCCCCCCCCCCCCCCNNNCATTTCGCACGGAGGACGCGGAGGCCGCGAGGATGTGCGCCGCTCCACCTCTGCGGAGAATAGCCACTTTCATCCGGCTGTAAATTATCACTTTCTGCCCCTGTCTTCGGTGCCGGTCGCGCTTATCGCGCCGAGTCTCGCACCGTCGCCGAAAGCGGTGTAAGATTTCGCTATTTTACGGACGAGCGGACTACGGATTCGATACGCCGAAGTTGTTCGTGTGGTGAGCAAATGGTCGGGCAGGCGCCGCCGTTTGCTTCCCCTCCCTAGGACAATTAGCGTGATAAATCCCCGATGGCGCAGCGTCGTTGACTACCGTGTGTTTCGCGCGAGCTATTGGTCACGATGTCCGCGCGCGTTTCACTCTGAGCTTTCTGGGAAGGAGAAATTACATTTGCCCTTGAATGCGTGGAATTATCGTGTTACTATTCTCACTGCTACACTGGCGACTTTCAATGACTCGGAAGCCGCGCCATTAGACTCTCACACGGATACAGGTATAGCCCTCGTCCAACACCTGCCAGTCGAAGGTCACGATAATGTTCGCGAGAAGAGGCTCCCGACTATCGCATCCGGCATTCGCGATTATTCACACCCGACTGTGGGAGTTGTCGCGTGAAATTAGATCACGACGCGTGAACTTGCTAGGACAAAAGGGCTTCTAATGGCGGCCGTATACGCGTTCGAACCGAAAACTACTAGACGTGAATGCGCGTGCTGAAGGGTATAATTCCCATGTCGTCTGTATTCAAACAGATCCTATACAAGTCAAGAAGCGAGAGGCTCCTCGGACAATAGGTGTAATGTGCGAGAAAAATCAATATTGATGCATTAAGATTTTACATTAATTTTCACATCATTCACAATGTTTTTCAATTTCGAATTTATGACCACCCAAAAGAAAGTATTTTACGTTCAAAGTGATTCTTCCTGTAATCTCATATTCTAAGCTTACTGTTTTACAGTAAACACAGAAGAAACATTAATTTAAAATCAACAATAATATTCTCATACATAAGCAAGAATATAAAATCTTGTTTATAAAGAATTTTATAATCTTAAACAGACAGTAACTTGCTCACACAAAGAAATTTTGTTTCTGTTTCTTTAAAAAAGATTTTACATTCTTGCTTATATGAGAATATTATTGTTGATTTGAAATTAAAATTTTTTCTGTGAACATATTCCTCTTTCAATAAGGTGAAAAATACTTTTTTTTTCTTGTTTATAGTATTTTCTCTTGATTTTTCTCTTGATTTTGAGAGGAATTCTTTTGAGGTCAATATAAGAGTAAAATCCTTTAAGATTTAGAGGATTCCACGTATATCAAAATTATTTTTTTGGGTCCGGTCTGTATCAGTGTACATGTTTTTGCAATTATAAATGATAGCGATAACGCAGATTGAAGTCGAATTAAAATCCGAGAGAAGGTAACATTCTCAACGTTTTTGAAGCAAGACTTTTCCAGTTTCAAGAACAAATTGATTTTAATGATAAGGTATGAGATAACAATGAACAACATTCATTAGAAATTGATTAATGATGTAATGAAGAAATCTGAGTACAACAAAACCGTCTCTTATACCATGTCCTGAATAAACTCGTGTCCTAGTTTAAGAGTTAATTAAAATGGTACACTTTCCTACTCTCGCAAGTAATGGATTTGTGATTAATCTCGCTTTTCTTTTCCGACAGATTATTCATTAGATTACATAAATCTATCTTTATTATCGTATCAATTCGCGCGCTACTTTAATTTCGAGGCCACTCGCGTAAAGAATCATTAAAGTCACCGGATTATCCGTCCGATCTCCCGCGTTTTATCTCCAATCGTATTTATCCAATCATCGCAAGTTTTCCCAAAATCCATTCCATTATCCGCGGGCGATCGTCTATTAAGGACGTCAATGCCGCGAGTTAAAGAGTTTCTTCTATGCCGATGAGGAGCGTTTAGGGGGTGAGACACAGGTGAAAGGAGAATCTGTTCTTTCCGCGAAAGAGAATCCTTATCGATTTAATTAACGCATCCACGGACGGATCCGGCGAGGGTCTTCCGTGCTAGCCGGGAGGGCAGTTTTTATCCCATCTTCGCCATTACGGCGCGCCGTTGATGCCGGCGCGCCTCGTACGAACCGGGCATTATGGGCCGTCATATTTTCCGCGGCGGTCCATTGTGCAGTCGCGACGTGCAACGGAATATGCATATGAATGACCATGCAGATTCGCCGTTTGTTTTATTATCTTGGAGCGCTCGTAAGTGTATCTGCATTATGCAACGACTAATAGGGGTAATGGGCAACGTGATTACCGCTAGCATCGTGCATTACTTTCGGCTTACACTACCTGCGTAATTCTGTTACGAGACGGAATGAATGTGCCGCGTTAGCATTATGCAACCTGATATGTCGGGCAATCGCCCTCCCCCCCCCCCCCCGGCTTGAAATTTTCTTTCGCCCGGCCTTAAAAGTATTTATCGTCGTCGCGCGCCGACGACGCCGGGGGAGTCCGGCCGGCAGTTTCGGAATTACCGGGCGAGACCTCGATTGTCGCAGTAAATATACGCAGATGAGATTCAGAATTGTTTTGCATAAACTAGTTTAATTAAAGTACTTTAAACCGTTTCCGTGGAAATTCGGAATCGGATCTTTACGTTTCGCGATCTTCCTTGATCCCCTCTTTCTTCCCTTTGCAGATGGTACTTGATACCCGAGATATCTTGTACGAGACGATCGCTAATCTTAGCGATTTTAATAACTTAACAGATTAACGTCGCGTAATCGTCGGTTATATCTTTATTAACAGATGTCTCTCAAGAGAGACGCTCGCTTCTCGATAAAATACCCAATAAAATATCGTTCACTTACATGCTTTGCTACGCAGATCCCAGATTTTTAAAGTCCGATCATAACTTCCCGTAACTACTTTCGACGGCTCGCCAAGAAACTTTGCCGCCATCACCTTTGCGCAGTGGCCTGTGAGTGTATGCTGAAACAAAAATATAAAGATTCATTTACGTGAATCGTCGAATGTAGCGTGGATAAAATACGAGAATACATATAGGTCGCTAAAGTGAAAAATGCCTTTTATTTGCCAGTTGAAAAATCTATCTAGTCTAGAAAATATCGTTTAATTCAAAAAATAAAATATCACTTTAAGATTCTTCTTCCTAATTAATTTATTTTAATAAAAATTAAGTTCAAATGTAATAATAAGATAATTTACAGATAATGTACAGGGTAAAAAACATTTTGTACGTTGTGTTAAAATTTTCCTGTGTAAAGTTTTGTGTTAAATTTCTAATACGGTCGGGTGTTAATTTAACATATCGTTGTGTTATTTAAACTTTTCCATGTTAAATTAATATTAACCGTTTTTAAGAGTTAAAATAACACATAATTGATATGTAAGTGCATAAATTGTTGGTGACATATTTTATATGTTAAAATGAACGGATAAATTGTGTTACTTTCCTTTTTATAACAGTGTTATCATGTGTTAAATTGACATAATTCTTATGTTATTCATCATAAAAAGATCAAAATAAAAAATTAATACTTCTCTCAAATGTTAAAATAGTATTTTATCTTAGTTACATTTAAACATTATATGTATATATGTCAATTTAACATAAACTTTGATTTCTGAACAGCGTTCAAATGTTAAGTTTTTGTGTTAATTTTTTACATATTATTTTTGTTACTTTTTAACACATTTGCTTTATATTAAATTAAAACAAAGATTTGAGTGGATTAATTGGGACATATAAAAAGGGTTAAATTTAACACAAAAGTTTTTACTGTTTACACGTTTTATTTAAAATAATTAATTTCAAGTTCAACGTTTGAACCTTTAAAAAAGTATTCACATTTTGTGATTTTATTTTGATTTTATCAGTTTTAATCTGTACCATTTTTTATTTAGACGCGCTTGCGACAAACAATTGGCAAAATCTACTCTTTCCTTCGCGATAACTAATGCCGACTAAAATGTGAGTTATAAAAGGCAATTAAAATATAGTATTCGTGTCACGAATTCGCTCTGTTATAAACTATTTTGTTTAAATACAATTTGAAAGCACCGGAGTCATTGGCGCTTTGCAACTCAAGTCCTGAACTTTAAACAGGGACTTGTTAGATCGAGCACCGGCTTTCATAAGTTGATTTTCTCTCTTCTACTTTCGAGTTTAGCTCTGCTCCGAGCATCGACGTGTTCGAAATGAGAAATGAATGTAGCTGCAAGGGGCGGAAGCAGACCGACGGTATAAAGCGTGCGTTTCCAACGGAATAGTACGTCATCCTTTAACGGTAACAAGAAAAGAGTTCGATTTCATTATTACCTTCATATTGAGAGTTGAACAAGAAAACTCTGGCGACTGGCTGGCCGTAGTTTCCCTTCACAGTTCCCGATATATATTCGCTTATGAACACTTGAACGCGATATAGATTTATCAAAAATTACATCAGCGAAGGCTTAAGTGTCGCTGTAACAGCCATCACGATGAACGTAATACAGGTATTACGAGTGAAAATATTGCCAAATATCCCCCGGGATATATTTGTTGCCGTTGACATCATGTCAACGACAGTTGTTCTGTCTCACTTTACTTGGAGCGTTTTTGCGCGAACGAGCATTAAACCCGTACGTTGACGTTCATGGTGGCCCATTTTACGAGCAATTTTTTTTTCGATCGCGAGCTACGCCCGATATTCTAGGGTTCTCTTATCAAAGTTTTTGCGAACGATATACGTTCGATGGTTCTCTCTCTATTTTTTTTTATAGCATAATCCTAAAAACGTGGGTCTTTCATTTCGAAACAGAATTTTTCCCTCCCGCTCGTCAATTTATGCAAAGCATTTCTCTCTCTCTCTCTCTCTCTCTATATATATATATATATATATATATATCTCGCACATAAATTACCGTAGCAGATATTAGCTGTACATTACTATAATCATAAACAGGAAGTATATCAGAATATTCAGCATAAAGTTAATTACGTTTAGGCGTTTCCTAACGATCTCTTGTCGATGAGGAATTTGCTAGGGGACGGCGATGCTACTATCGGCCGGTACTTTACGAGTGAATAAATTTTTCAATGACAGCACAGTGTATCCTGTGTTATATATTTTATCGTATCCCCGCATTAATGGCGCAAACTGCTAATGAAATTTCCAGGATGATATACGGAGCTCTCATGCTCTAAGACCACGGTGGGCTTAATGGACAAGAGGCAGGGGAGGGGGGGGGGGGGAGTAATTCAAAAACGGGCGACGAGCGCTCGCGCTAATGTCAGAGTCCGAGTTTTACGAGTTAATAAATTACTCGGCGCGAAGGGTTGATGCATTCTTTGTTTCAATGTTGACACGACGCGTTTGCGACGTGCGCGTCTACGACAGCAATAAAATTATCGAGTGATATATGTAGCACTTATACGGTTACGTAAACACCGTTGAATCTGAAGAGCAACGCCGGTATCCTCCCCGCGGTATATCGACTGGCCGCTTTACAAATCAATCAAGCCGCGCGACGGACCCGCCAACGGCGTGATTTAATGACTGCTAGCACCTTCCGCGTGCACGCTTGCACATCGTCGTTAAATGAAATTCTGAAGTTATCTCATATACGCTCCGCTCGTTCCTTTTTCCATCGTCGCGTCGTCGTTTAATGGTGAAGAATTCAAGCGTGACGTCGACAAGGGAAGGTGCGGGAAAGCGAGCTCAAGGGCTCTTCCGTGTAAGAGAGAAGAGACGTTAAAAAGAAGACTTCGCCAATTTTAAGGTGCGCGGCGCCGGGAACTAGCACGCTCTTGAAAAATGTCCTAATGTAAATTAATGGCCCGGAAGTTTAGCTGGAAGGACTATAACGTGAAAGAAACACAGGTAGAGAGGAGCGCGGCCCTCTCGCCTGGCCTTATACGAGCTCCGCGGGAGAACTTTACTCTCTTCCGCGAAGACGTCGGAGGTAGAGGGCGAAGAAAGTGCACCATAATCTAGGGTCTCGAGAACTTTGCCGAAAGTGTGACGGCGAGTCTACGTTTCTCCCGAACGTTAAACGGCTGAATGGACCTTACTTTCAATCGCCTTGTCCTGTTAAGAACGACGCTAGCACAACAGAGATGCGAAAGAATGTGCTTTTCAACATTTTCGTGAAACGGTTTTCGATATTATTGGCGAAAAGTGGACACGTATTTCTATCAACGACTAGAATACTTATAGACACTAAAAGACATGAAAATCAAACTTTTTTAAAAATTAGTTTCAATATTGCAAAAATTTTTTCGAAAAAATCTGTGTTATTTAAAAGAAACTTGAATTTAAATAAATACATTTTTAAAGTTTGTTTATCTTATTATACAAATTTTCTTTCAAGATTTTTATGGATATACATTTATGTACACTTGGAATTTCTTTAAGAGTAAATTTTTGAAGAAGTAGCTCAATTTATTGCACATTTATTGCTTCTATATTTTACAATGTTCTTTCTTGTTTTTCTTCACTAAATGAAAATTTTTTCAATGTGTGTGTGTGTGTGTCTTATAGTTTTTATTCTAATACTATTATTTATGTCAGCAAGATATTTAAATTTTGACTTAATGAAATAAAAATCTAGATTGTTTCTGTTTTATAACTCTTAATAAAAAATAATTTAATGTAAAACATCACTAAAAGTAGAATGTAACTCGAAAAGATAAAATATAATGATATAATTCATATAATGATGAAAACAATAATGTACATTAAAATTTCAAACTAATTTTAACTAAATTTGATTTGATTTTTGATAATCTTGAGATTATGATAACAACACATAAACGCGCTTCAAGTTTCAGAGCGGCAAGATACAGAAGTCTTTAATTATAATGGATACATGAACGTAAATGTCTTCCACGACTATTCTCAGGAAAGCAATGGGAGCGATTCGAACATTCAATAAATTCACGTAACAATGTAGTAACTTTGTTCTATGTAAACACGGAGGCAATTCGAGATTACGGGCAAAATGCGGAGCACGCGACCATAGCTGGGAAGTTCATTAATGTGAATATTCGAAAAGCCGTCGTAATCCAGCGGTCCTCGCATACAGATTATATTTCTTGGATGACAAGAGTTCGAGGGGATCGTAACGAATTTCGCAAAGGGTGAACTTATCCAATCACGTATCTCCGCGATAATACACGCGTATATTCTCGCGTGCACGATGCCTGGCGCGCGGTAAATATATACGTATATAATAATATTATCGTGTGACATAACATTCGCGAAGTACCCACATCAAAGAAGGAGCGACGGAGCGCTTTAGAAGCGTCAAACGCGACCGGGGAAGCTCTAACAATCCGCGCGCAACATGGTTTATGGTGGCGTCTCCGCGAGTTCTTTGCCGTGCATAAACTCGAAAGACGCCAAACGACGTCAATCCGCTCAGATGCTAAATGTTGAACGCCCCACAAAGCCGACTCTGAAGGAGCCGGCGCTCGTGATTGTAGAAAGGATTCTGATTTCCAAATAGAGCCGCGTAACACCAATAATTTTTAAATTCATGTACTAAAAGATTTGAATTCCCTGCGTGATACTTTAAATATTTTCCAGCGACGAAAAAGTAGCCTTTCATTGGAAAAAGAATGTTGAAAACTCGAAGAACAGACCAAAAAAAAAATGGTTTCTAATTAAAATTTTCATTTAAAAAGAATCGCTTTCAAACTCGCCGAAGAACTTGTAATCGAAAGTTGCGACGTGTACGAGGCCGTCGCCTCTATAAAAAGTCTCGCCGTTCTCTAAAGGATTATTGTATGCGAATGACGGAATAGTCGTTTGAATTACACGCCGGGGAGAGCCATACATCCCTTCATCCTACATCCGTGCGGCAAGAATCGGTCTGGGAAGGCACACTGTCGGAGTTTGAGGAATACAGCGGTTGATATCGTCCTTTTACGATGCACCGGCCAACTCGTCGGCGGGGTACGCGTATGGTTACATGTATAGCCGGTGTGTTTCTGCGCAATAAAAGCATAAACTTCTTCATAGTCCTAGTGCTCCATCGAGGGCGGAACAGTAATGCGGGCTAGCCGGAGAAAAAGTGCGGAAGAGTGCGGCGAGCGAGAGACGGAGGGATTGAGATCCTTCAAGTTATACGGTGTGGTGGGAGAGGTGGAAGGGGGGGGAGAGACTTCAATTAAAGTCGGTAAAAAGAGTGGCGGGGAAGCTTCCTGAAAAGCAACTAGCGTCCCATGTTTTACGGCCATTACACTCGCGCCGTTTTTGAAGCGTATACGCGAACGATTCGCCACCGAAAACATCTTCGAGGGTGGTGGTCGAATGATCGGATATATTAGCGCGCTTATTAGCTATCGCCAGCGGTGGTGGTTTCGCTCCCACCCTTGAATATGACGTACCTGCTAATCTCACGCTTGATCTCTATTGCCGCTCGTTAATTTCAGTAACACAGTTATTACCGAGAGGCGCTGCGCCTGCTCCTATAAAAACTTCCAAGAGTCTAAATGAAGATGGAGTATACATATTCTCGTATAATCATGATGAATATCTCTTCCAAGAAATTCATGTAAAAAGCATGCGTTGGCTGGAAAAATTATTGCGTAACGTCAGGCACTACAATACATTAAAGTAAAAACGTTCTCCTTTTTGCATAAAAATTATACATATATATGTATAATTTTTATATACATATATATATGAATTTATAAATGAATTTTCGTGCCTTCAAGTGATTCTCACGACAGTACTTAATCAATATAATAAACATCCTAGATCGGAAGTTACGTACTTCTCGCCCACATATCTCATGAATATCATTTTTCAAAAAAATAAGTACTATAGCACCATGTATTTCTCATAAATCAACACCAGCTGACTCGCCGTCGCCTGCGGCACCTCGTGATCCAGTCAGACGCTTTATCTCTTAGGATCTCGTAATATAGCTTTTCTGCGATGGAAATGATTGACTAGATGAACGTACGTAGAAAAAACTTTCGAGAGTTTCTTCCATGTTATTTCAAATTAATTTTTCAAAGTGTGTAAATAAAAAAAAAAACGTTTCTACCTGGACAATATTGTTTCAATAAAAGAAGATATTGTTAAAAATGTTAACATTTTCTTTTTTTATATTATTATTTTGGTTATATATATTAGTTTAGAATATTTCCAACTTGATGCTCTATTTTTTTGTAATTTTTAATATAAAATTTCGAAATTTGTAACAAGAAAAATTGACAGACGCTCAAAGTGACAGTTTAAACACTGACCACTTTGAATTAAAAGAAAACAAAAGCTAACAGAACAAAACTAAACAGAAAAAAAAGCTTCATGCGCCTCCGTTTTAGAGTGACGCAGTTGTTTCGTTCCAGCGCTCGCACTTGAATTCATGCATGCGCTTCGATGCACTTTATAACGGTTGAAAAAGGGAAAGCGTCGATCGGAAAACCCTGCGATACAAAGTAACTCATTTGTGAAAGAGTTAATCATGTTTAATAGTCACGGTAAATATTAAGAACATTAATTACAAATTAATTGATATATTTTATTTATAAAATGCAAATACACAAACAGCGTTTCTCATGATAATTAATAATAGGCAGAATTACAATTATATATTATTATCGCGTATTTTCTGCTATTTTCTCGCGTAATGACAATTAAAACTCCGCATTGTAAATGCTAACATATAATTTCATGACGATTTTGTATGTCTACGACAAATAATATTGCAAAGTTGCGAATAATAATGCGCATTATTTAAATTGTATTACCTAGCACAATGACCGATGACCGTTTCTCCTACATTGTTTCTATAGCCAACGGATCAGTGAATCATTACGATTTAGTGACTATTCAATATTTTTATTCGAAAATCTTACAATGAGATATAATGATATTAACATAAATACAATACGCGATTTTAATGCAAGGAAACAATTTATTATTTCCCACGTAGCGAGTCAACGGAGCATCGATTCTCATTACAACCAGTTTACCGTTTTCAAAAAGAGAAAAAGAAAAACGAAATTCTTTGCATGAACTATCACATGTAACGTTACTAATGTAAATATTGATGCGCGAGTAATTTTCTATTTGCGTCTTATACAGATATATTGTTTGTTAATGCCGCGCTCTCGTCCCGGAGTGGAGTGCCAGTCTAGTCGCGCGGGTTTCGCAGCGATTTCGCGATTTATGTAACAACATTACCGCCGTATCCGATTTTAGACGACACGCAAACACGTATTATACAAGCGCCGCGTATTACGCTGGGTGTGCATTGTAATAGTTGAGGGCATGTGCACTTGGCGACTACTGCGTCCCCGAAGAAACATGTTAAGCTCACATACGAAAATACCCGGTCGCGCCGCGTTCGGAGTTAAGCAAATCAGGTGCCCCGTCCCCCTTCCCGGCAAACATTTACCGATACCTTCGCGGAAAGCGTCTCGCATCGCGGGACATGAGAAACTTATACGCCTTGCGCTCTAAGCAACTGTTTACACATAGTAGAATGCTTGCACGCGAGTCGAGCACGTCAGCTCGACGGCGTTCTCATCGTTCCTCACTGCCACTTCGTTAGTACGCGAGCTCGCGCGCGAGCTGTGTGTTTCCGCGAAGCGAAGTATGCCCCTGTCTTATCGTCGCACCGTAATTACGTCCATTCGTGACGACGGGTCCCCCCGCCTCCCCATTTTGATTTGCCGCCAACGACCTTGCGACCGTCGCCTCGGCTTCCCGGCGGTAAAAAGACGAGTCGACCGTAAAAAGCCCTGCCTCCTGATTAGCCTTATTCTAAACGAGCCGGCAAAAACGAGTCATGCGGCGGTTTAACGTGCGGCACAGGTCATCGTGTGACTGGCGTGTGTTTGCGTAAAACGCACACCAAGCCCTCGATACGACCAATTACACAGATGACGGAGCGAATGATCTCGTCGCGAATGAAAAGATGACTATCATAACCGTTACAGCTCCGTGTAATCGATCGAGATATTTATTTATCGGGATAGTTTCGAGGAATATTTTCGCTCCGAGATAATAAATAAGGCGCGCATGCGGCTAAATACAAATTATACATCAATTTACAGAGATGATTTAAAGAGTAGCGGTTTATTCCGCCATGTAAAATACATTATGTTTCTTTGAGCGTACAATAATTAGTTTCTTTGCAATCATATAATCGTTACAGTCGTTTTAAATTGATGGCGCGGTCGATATTTTTACTTAATTGAGCAGACGAGCAAAGAAAGACGAGGAAGAAACGTAAAAGCCTCGGGAAAGTAAAAGTAAGATATGTTGCGCAATCGTGGCAGACGACGATAAACTTATAAGATAACTATAGTATTTGCATATACGAATTATCCGACATGTGTGTATTTGTACATTTAGGTGCATCGCGGGGAAAATACGATGCGGTACTCATCGTGATTTAATGCGAAACGGGCACGCCAAGTTTTTGCGCCGGTAACTTGGTGTTACTACTTGTCGCGAATTGTGCAGTTGTGCAGTCGGAGTTGAACCGGTAACCATATATTTGACTAACTGCATAAATTTTACATCTGTTCCCAGGCGATGTTATTCATCTTATTTTTTTCTCTCCCTCGGGGGGAGAGAGAGAGAGGGAAAAAAGACGCGGTAGCGTTGTGTCACATTTGCTCGAGCTAGGCACACACATATAAATGCATGTGAGAGAGGAGAGAGAGATACGCCGACGATAAAAGAGAGAATATATTGACGTTGAAATAGAAATATTATTACAAAGTTTTCATTGCCGTTATCCGCCGTCAGATTCTGAGGCTGAAATTAGACCCTTTTAACGCTCATCTTAACGGCAATGGCGCGAATGGCGATTCTTTTCGCGATATAATTACAGACGGCGGCGAGGAGCGATTTTTCGCGGCGAAAATATCGGCACGAAACGTCGAAGGGTCAGAGCCGAACTCCAATTAACCCTGGCCGCGCCGCTTGTGCCGCGCGCGGCGCTATTCGATTTCTATGGATATAAATGCCGTTAGTCGCCGTTAAACGCGGGTTCTGAATATGTATTTATATCCCCCGGCTACGAGGAAACGGAAGGTAACGTACTCGGGGATCGTAACCACGTAGACTGGAATTTTAGACTTCCGGATCGGCTTTTATCGAGGAAGTCCGTCGAACAGCTTGCGAACAGTACTTTGACCTTGAGACCGCTAGGCAGCCGTGAAAGCGTATCAGCGCGCGCGCATTCCCGAGTCCCTCGCGCGCGCGCGCGCGCGCGCGCTTGAAAGAATTTGGATTTGTTGCGCAAGTTATGTCGCAAAGATCGATCACAATCTACTAGGCGACTTGTAGCTGGACGCAAGCGGAGAGGGCGCACCACCGTATTCAATATTAATGGACCTATGGGATTCTAATAGGTGCGCGCGCTCAAGAAAATGCACATAACATTACATGATATATGCATTCATAATACAGCGCACGCACTACGATGTTTTATCTCATTGTATTTTCTTGCGCGGCGCTGTATACATTACACGTTAATGTAAACCACTTTAGTGCTGTCATACGGTAACGACAGGAGAAATGATGAATTGATAAGCACGCAGGTTATACCGCGGCTTTACGGTGATCGCCAGTAAAACTCGTCCCAAATGACTAGCTCACGGTACATAATAACCATTTTATCGTAATAGATGTAAATCGATTATGCTTTTTCCTAACGTCCGCCGGAAAATTGCATGACGGTGCCATTAATCAAATTAGTCACCTTAGATGTATTCAACTACTCAAAAACGCCCACGTCCGTTGCCGTAATTAGCGTTGAACGTGATTACCTTACTCTCGGTTTTATACGGTCTAATATGAAGTTCGCGTTAGCATTATTAGCACGAGATGAAAATCAGACAATCGTATTTATTGCTGGGACGTGCGATGAAAAATGGAAGTATAAATTGCCATAGCAGAACCTAATTAGCGGAGCTAAGGGTGTGAAAATTCTCAAGTGCCCTATGAGAAATACCGTTTCCTGATACAACTCCGTTTCAACTTTCCTACTTCATTACGATCGCTCGACTAAACTAATCTTCATCCAGTTTTAAGTTTTTCTTTTTTTTTTCCCTTTTCGTCATTAATATTAAACAGTTTGAAGAGATCGAGAAAAGTAAGAAAGGAGAGATTTATTTGTTGAAACGCAATCGAAACTTGTCTCGCCGGGTACAATGCGATCCCCAGGAATTTATATTATTCATACATCGGCCTTGAAGTCGTCGCGTGCAAGGATACCGTTCATCAATGTTTATGCAAAATTTTTACGTGATGGAACAAAGAAATGTGTGTGCGCGCACCGAACGCGAGGAGGGTGAAACTCGCGCCGCCATAACACAAAGGCACTTGAAGACCTTTATCGAGGAATACTTGGGCGCTACCCAAGTATTCAAGCACTCGGTTCCGTCTTCACTCCCGTAGACGTGCAGTCAACCTATATTCTCAAGGCTTCATCGTTGAAAAGACGGAAAAGGCCATTTCCTCCCGTTCGCTCCTTCGCGCCGCCTCCATTCCTCCTACACCTCCTACGTGCATGCACGCGAGCGGACACGTGGATCACGTTTTGTCAGAGATTCGCAATCGCCGGTACACGGTGGTCGCCGTGCGTAACGAGGATTTATAGCGATGCGCATAAACGGCTCGCGCGCGCGCGCGCGCGAGCAAGAAATTTCTCCAAGGGCGAGAACGACGTTGCGCGAGTGTAAGGAACGAAAATTAAATACCGCAGCGTTTGCGTCTACGCGATTCGATTAATCGAAATTTACCCGGGCGCTATCCGCGGAAATCGACGGGCCGCGGATGTTAATTGAGAGATCATAATTCAATGCGCGCTACTATGATGATCACTTTCGTGAGACGAGTTTTCGCGCTGCGTCTCGATGGCATGTGTAACGGGAACCGTTCACCAGAGTATTTCAGCAGTTCACCGGGGGGTTTCGGGATACGTGGTGAATTCGAGCGAAGAAACGCCGGATGAGTTTTCGTATCCGATCAAAGCGAAGCGCGCGTGGGAGCATTTGAAAGTTCAAGCGTGTTTGTTTTCGGGGAGAGCATGCACCTAAGAATAACTCACGCGACATTACGGGAAATATTTGGACGCGAAATGTATGGCGGCAGAAATTTCGCACACGCGCAATATCGTTTTTGCCTCAAAGTTAAAATTGCCTCGTAGCGACGGGGAAGAAAAGCACTTGAGAGACAGATAAATAGAAGCTACCAGTAAAGTATCGACTGTTTGATCTTCTCGGGGGAAAGCGCGCGAGATGCACGGCGCACATTCTCGGCCCCGTCGAGAAGGTTTCTTATGAAACTGTAGATAAGCAATTTTACGTCTAATAACAAAAGTGAGTTGTTGCGCAATTTCGCGTTTTGTAATGGAGAATATGTACTTTATATAGGGTGTTTAAGAAAAAATATTCCAAACTTGCGGGATAGATAGTACTCATTATGAGTAAAAAGTGCATCTAATAAACATGGGTCGGAAAGTCAATCCTTTCAGAGTTATACCTAAACAGTTTTTATTTTAATAAGGCAAGTTAGTTGTGTGCAGGTTCCACTGATCACGCGTGGTCAACAAATTTAAATTAACAAAATTAAAAATTCAAAGACGATCAAGCATTTTTGAAAGAGTTTGAAATTCTGTAATTCGAAGATGCCAAGTATAGAAGTGGAAGGACATTTACTGTAAACAATGTAGTTATAATATGGTAAGATAAGATACTTGTTCATTTGATTTTATTATCGATTGATTTGAATTTATTGACCGTGCGTGATGGAAGCGCACAACTATTCCCTTACCAAAATCGAAAATTGTTAATAACTCTAAAAAGGTTGACTTTTCGACCTATGTTTATCAGACACTTTTTACTCATAATGAGTACTATCTGCTCCGCAAGTTTGAAATACTTTTTTTTAAACACCCTGTATAAAGTCTATATTCTCAATTACAAAACGCGGAATTGCGCAAAAACTCACATTTGTTATTAAACGTAAAATTGCTCATCTACACTTTTTACTCAGTATATATAATGAGTACTATCTACCCCATAAGTTTGGAGTATCTTTTCTTAAACACCCAGTATATATATCAAGACATTAACGTTATCGCATAATAAATTAAACCGTGTTGCTCAACAAGCATAACTAGTGCATGACACGGCTAAAAGAAGGGATGTAAAATGCGGCATGTAAAAAAGAAGCGATCGTCGAAAGATTAAACGTACCGGGCCCGCTCCCGATACGATCTATTTGTGCCCGATAATAACATCCAAATGTACAACCCCGGGCTAACACGTGAATCGCAAGGTCGGTTTTGAAACCTAAATCAACATTGCATTATTCCCCTCGACGGAAGAGTCCACCGGAGATTTATATCGCTGGGCATGCATGAAGGGGGTACAACGTCCTGAATTTACGCAAGATTAAGTTCTATATTACTCCGCTACCGCAATTATGCGCGTATAATACTGCGCGTATATTCAATGTGTCACGATGAATCGGCTCTCTAATCTCGGTAATGACATAAACATTTATAATTGTAGATACGGGGCTCGTTTCGCAGCCTCGGGGCAGTAAAGCCGAGAATGTGATCACGCTTGCACGATCTCGGAGCAAGTACGACCGGGAGACCAGTCTTGCGTGCGCGCTCCGGACCCGTGGCTGGGCGAGGGCTAACAATACGGTTACGCAAAAAGAGGCCTCGGTCCGTCTTGTAACATTAAAAAAGATATTTCTGGTATTCTTTCTGACTTTGCAACTCATCTGTAATTCGCTATACCTCTTATAAAAGTATCCTACTTTTCTCGGCTCTCTCTCGCCCAGTACCGAAATAAATACCGTTGAATTACTAGCTTCGAAGACAGAAAGAAATCATATCGTACCAAAGCTGACTTGCCGTTTCAAATTCTTGATGAGAAATTTTTTTCGCGCCGATGAAAAAAAAGCAATGGGTTAATATCGCGGTAGGAAAAAAGGTAATCAACGGCTGGGAGCGAGTGTTTGGAATTTTCTTATCTAGATTTCCGTGACTGTTATGAAAACGGGAGCGACAGGTCAGAACAGAGTCGGATAGAATTTTATGATATTTTTGCGATTATTTTGAAAAATATTTATAATTTTAACACATGTGCGATGTACTATGCAACTAAGCAATATCCGATAACAGAAAATCAATAGTATAAGCAGTTACGATCAGTTATGAATGACACGATAATCCCGAAGCTAATTAGTCGCGAGTAATTATAACGGCATATTTATCATTTTAATGACATATTTGTGGCGCGCGCGCGCATGCGATACCGCTAATGGTGAAATTATATCGAACCAGTAGCACATTAGAATACACGTGCGTCTTTAAGAAGATTGCGTTTTCCGCTATTAATTTCAAAAGTCAAATAATGATAAATTAACGGAAGGACTGTAATAAGTAAAAGGGCCATACGATGTAAAAAATGGATCGTGTCCGTGATCTAGCTGTATGTAAATTAGATATTTCTATGTATTGTTAAAAACTCGTGTTTTTCAACGCGCGCGAAGGATAATGATTCACGACCCTATTACTTTCTTCATACTCGGAGAACACGGAGCCTCTCTCGCAGACAAATCAAAGAACACGCGGCAAGAACGGTATACGTTCGGAGCGGAGAAATGGTCTAAACGCCAACGTACACTTATGAAACTGAGAAAGTACATATGTACATTTTCAATTACGTACCATAAATACGACATCTACTCTGCTTCAGTTATTACAGACACGACCATTAATTATGTCTACGAAGATACCATAAGATTAACCGAGAGCGATTAAGTTCAAATGCGTTTTCTTCAAAGGAATCCACGGTAGGCACGGCCTACGTAGCTCCAGCTCGAATCGCTCAATTAATGCCGTAATCGGGAAATGGCATAATTTAAAAGATCCGGCAGTTAATTAAGTGCGAGCGACGTATAAGCGTATTAAGAGTGCCCGATCTCATTTTCTCGGTCGGTTATATTTTACGAGCGCCATAAAAGTCGTACGCGCTCCGCGATAAGGGAGCACATCCCCCTTATTTGTCCGATACGTCGGTTAACAAAGAGTGATCGGCCGTAAGGATGATAATCAATCGTACAGCCGTGGAATCTTCGCGGCGCGCAAGCGGAGTAATTCGACGAACGCGGAACCAATTAAGAGCAAGTAATACGGCAGTGCATTAGAGACGCCGGCGCCACTTGGCGAGGCATTAAAGCACCCACGACCCGCCTCGCGGCCGACGAATCAAACGCACTGAATCAGCGGAAACGCCGGGCCTGGGCGTCAGTCCCGTCGGAGAGATATTCCGCCGTATCCTCGATACCTCCCGGCCGCAGCCTCGGCCTCGCATCGCGAAAAGACGCGTCGAGAAAGAGAGAGAAAGAGGAGAGGGGAGGGGGAGAGCCGCGGGTTACACGGAGGCGTCCGAGGAGCGAAATTATGTGCTTGCTGATATCCTTCCTAATTATTGGATCGGCGACTAGTAGGGACGCCCGATATGACAGACAGGAGGGATCGGTCTTCGGCGCTCAAACGATATGCGCTGTGGGGTACGCCGGAAGGGGGCCGCAAATAGGACGACGGAACGACGCGGCGCGGCGGCTGGTTGAATCTGGACGGCGGTTATTTAGCAGAAGATAGTGGAGCCTACTGCGAATGCGTTCCCCGGCGCGCGGCATGCTATTCTGTAAGGGCGGCGAGGAGGAAGAGGAACCGAACTAGGAAGATCTAGGAGGAGCGAGAGGAACGAGGGGGAGAGGAAGAAGCGGATGACCGAGAAGAAGGATCTCGATGAG
Source organism: Tetramorium alpestre (assembly GCA_021460005.1). Classification (NCBI taxonomy): domain Eukaryota; kingdom Metazoa; phylum Arthropoda; class Insecta; order Hymenoptera; family Formicidae; genus Tetramorium; species Tetramorium alpestre. Next base: position 135,399 of record JAJVSH010000225.1, read on the forward strand.
AAGAAGGAAGAGGAGGAGGAAAAGACCCTCGGCCTGCCAGGCGCTTCACTCGAGGCGCGTATATACACCGTGGGCGCCGTTGCTGCGGTGGAGCACCACCGCACCGCACCGCGAAAGCAACACCGACTCAACGGATGAACGGTAGGCAGACTCTTCTCCACGTACTCACGTATCTCTACGTACGTACGCAAGTAACATAGCTAACGTAGATACGTACGTACGTATGTACGTGCAGTCCGCGCTCCTCCGGCGTCGGGGAGGAGGTTCGTTGACCGCTGTGTGACTCTTGCCTACCTCTCCTCCCTCTCTCTTTCTCCCCCTCCCGGCCTCTCTCTCTCCATCACTCTGTTCCCTACCCTTCTCCTTCTCGCCGCTTCTCCACCTTAACGCTACGTGTATCTCGTTCCGTCTCTTACCGCTACCGCCGTCCCCCCCTTCCCCCCCCCCCGACTCCCCACTCTCCTTCCGCCGACGCCGCCGCTCCTCCACGGCCTTGGCGATTCAATGCCCGCACCAGATAACTCCCCATCCAGATAATAGATTATTTCATACGTGTAACTAGTCGTTGCTAGTAGCGGGGGCCTCCGCGTACCCCGTTCGCCGTCAGCGCATCACTACTCGCCTCTGCCGTTTCGCTCCGTTCCAGCGCGGCCGTTCTCGCTCCGTCTCGCACCGTCGGCCTGCTCGCGAGCGCGCGCGCGCGCGCGCGCGGAGCGACGCGACCATGTCCGTACGCTACATTACCTGCTCGACGGTTATACGACGTTACCCGGAATGATCTTCTTATCGAGCGCGTACATGTACGTACGCGCGTATACGCGCGCCGAGAGGATGCGATGAACGCCCTTGAGAATTCGAGGAGAGCCTTGGCGAGCTCGAGGTCGCCCCTGCGCTTCAGGGTCGCCGCGCCTCGCAGGTGGCTACTGCGGCTGCGACGCGCGTTCGAGTTAAAATTGGTGCACGTGATGACGATACGCACGTTGGGACTTCAGCGATGCTTTTACTTTCCGATCCGGGAGCATGCGCGAGCGTGAAGCCGTCGCCACGGAGAGATTTCAGCCGCCGCTTCGGGGCCTTCTTAGGTGTAAATGCTTTTAAGCGAGTCGTAAATTAGTCATTAATAATGCACGTTGAACGTACGCGGATCTCCCCTTCGCGAGACGAACGCGCATTTCGTACGCACGCCGAAAAATATTCAATGTAGGTACGGGGTTTCATTGAAATTGCTATCAAGAGTTTCAAGTAGGTAGAAGATACAAACGTATTTCGTATGCTAGACGCGGAATTGAATTTCGCTTCCAATTAAATCTCCGCAACTGATATCGAAGCAATTTTTCGTTTTGGATATTACTCGCGTAGTAATTAAAAATACGTTGGAATTAAACATCGGGGGCATAAAAAAATGCAGAATTTTTTCATTTTCAATGAAAAAATTTCGTGAAACTTGTGAAAATAGAAGTCTCACCTAGTATATTGAAATTTACCTTTAAAATGGTTAGAGATAGTTAGCAATATCGATGCTACATGAAATATGAATTACGTCAAATATGCATCTATATATGAATTTTTTATTTAAAAACACAGATATATCCTGAATACATAATAGCACGCGAATGATGGAGCGAATGGCTTTCACGCGAGAGAGATATATACGTCAAAAAAACTCCATTTTGAGAAAAATGGCTTTTTAACAATAACGGCTAAATTTATTTTATTAAAATAAAATGTGCTATAAAAATTTTGATTTTTTTTCTGAAGCTTTTATAAATTTGTAATAAATAAAAATATTTATTTAAACTTTAAATATTTAATTATATTATCGCGAAAAGTGCAACAAAAAAAGTATTTTGTTTAATAATATATCTCTATTGCACGACAGAAATTTTGGAAAAAATATGGAAATGCATTATTATTCATTTTATTTAAAAATAAAAATTTAATACAAAATAACCAATTGCAATATAAATGACCAGAGTCGTCATTATGCTCGTATCAGCATGGGATTCTTCGAGTCCGTATAGAATTGGCGATTTTTTTGGAGGTGCATCGTAAAAATTCACTGACATCACTTCATTTCTTTTTTTATATTTTTCTCCGGTTTATAATGCTTTTACTTTCAATGCTCCTCACTGAGAGTCGAGCTGCAAAAATTGGAAAATGCTTTTAATGGTCCTTTTAAATGCGCTTTTCATTACCCATTAAATCTATAAGGTTGTTTACTTATCTTCCTTTTGCAATAAAAAGACAATAGGGATGTAACTCGACTTACATGGAGACCTTCAATTATTCACGCATTTATGATATTTTTCCTCTTGTGTACTTGAATATTTTATTCTTTTGTAAAGTTATTGTTCATAGACAAAATGAAGGAACGTATTATAACATATTATGACTAAAATCTAAATTAATTATGTTATTGATATATATGACTTTTTATATTAGCTTATAATACATGATGATTAAAAAGGTAAAAATCATCAAAGAAATAATTAGCGTATTAATTGTTGTTCATATTCATCAAGAAATTGCATCCATATATGTATTATTTACATAAAACATAAACAACAATCGAGAACAATATTTTATAGATCTCCGAGAGCTTCTAGCAAAACAGTTTATTTGTATTACAATAAATCGATAATCAATGCATATCATATGTATAAATGCAATAACAGAACAACAGATGTCAACAATTTACATATATGTATTGCGCAGCCGAAAACGCCGCGAAATTTCTATCGGAAGTATTTACAAGAATATCTGCAAACGGGATTTCCTCCATGAAAGCCACGATTCATATAACAAATCGACCTTGAGAGAAAAAAAACTCGGTTCATTGAAGTCCGCTTGAATAGACGACAATTAAGATTCCATTAGGGATCGCAGATGTTTTTGGTCCCTTTCACCTTCTCGACGCATAATTGATGGCTGGACATCGTCGTTGCGAGGCAACTCTCGGCGCGGAAATCGCGCGTACCAGAGGCGTGATCGCTCGCGGGGAAAAACGTCGCAACGCGGAAAAGCATCGCGCCGTCGGCACGACGAGGAAGTCCCGCGCACCGACCTTAATGCAAATTCACTCGTAGCAGGCGCGCTACGTTCCTCTCCCGTTCTCTCTTCTTCTTCTCCTCGTGCCCGGCCGATCGCACGATCAGAAGTCACACGACGAAACGGATCGCGCGCGCTTCTTCTCGTCCCTGCGCGAGTCAATCGGTACACGGATTGAACGAGACCGGAATCGCGCCGGGCTTCTTTTGCTTTCCCTGCCGATTCGCGTGTTTCCGAGAATCTTATTTATATGCGCACGCACGGCATTGCTTATCACGGATCGGGCATGTTCGTTCATACTTTCGACGATGCGAATGAGCGGGGTGATATCGCGGTATATATATGCTCACAATCAGAGTTAGAGATTCTACTTTCGCGTCTGCGGATTCCTCGCGAGGAGCTATTCTCATTGACGTTAAGACGTTAGAGATATTAATAATTTAAATATGTTACGTAGCTTGTATGATTCCAGCACCTATTTAAATGGTAATATGTAATATCGTTCAAATTCGCACATTTAACTGAAACTCTCTCGAAAGAATATGCTGAAGATAATATACCGGAAGTAATGAACAGTATTTTCGTATAATAAATTAGTACCGTAAATTCTATGCATTCTTTTCAATTTTTTAATAAACATCATCGTTGCGTTATTAAATATTTCATTATCGATTAGCTTTCTATTTATTAATATAGGTATTATTAGAGATGTACAAATCAATTTTATGTCAAATCGAATCAAATTGAATTTCATTTTCTTTTTCAAATCAAATCCGAATCGAAGCGAATTGAATTAGATCAAATCAAATCGTTGAAATATAAACTTTAATATAATTTTTTATTAATAATATTATTTCAAATTAAATTATTATCAGATTGAATTTTAAAATATAGATAAGAAAATATTTTTATATAGGTAAATAATATAACTGCACCTATTAACACGATCACGCTGTTTTACTTCTTTATCAGAAATATGATTTTAGAAAATTGACTATATATGTACAATAATAATAATAATGATTCATTATATAATGATATATAATTGACAATATATTCGAATCATCTAGATTCGAAATTTTCGAACCACAGAAATTACCCGATTCATATTTGGATAGCTTACGCTCTGTTTAATCAATATACACAGCTATAACAAAGAAATGATTCGTTGCATACTCGTTTCTTCATATTAAATGACGCATGCCGCATCGTTGATTAAATAAATCATAGGCTGTAAATGAGAAACATCATATGTTAATACACGCTATTATCTCCGTATGCTCTGCATTTCTCGTTTCTGGAGTACCTCAACATATATGTGTGTACGTACGAATTTATGCAACGAATCAAACGGCAACACAATCGAGCGAGTTATATGTCGTCGCGTGCACAAGGTGGACGCGAAAATCGACTCGAACCAGTTTTAATGGCCAAGCCCCCGGACTGTCCTCCGGATAACTTTACATTCATGGAATGGGAGCACGGGGAGCGATCCTATCCCCCGTAAGTTTCGCGCTTCGCGACCGAAAAATGACTCTCGGGTCGGTCGATGCCCGATGATGTCAACGGTTACGCGCGCTTTCACGGCCTCTCCCTTCAGACTTAATAGTGGGATTCTTTACGAGCGTAATATGAACCCAATCCTCGTGGATATGGCCAAGTTAGCAGTGCGCTTAGATAAAGCTGGAAATCTTATCGCGCATTGCCTACTAATTGGGATGCACGCAGCGAGTCTATATTTTGCTCTATGTCTTAATTAAATCTTTGCGTACCGGATTTATATCTCGGCGTGTCATATTGAATATCATAATCTAACTTTACGCACGCAAATAACGATCTGTACGTCGTAAACTAAATTTTAATGATGTTCAAATTGGGAGCGGGCGCGTTATTTATTAACTAACTGGTTATAATAGGTACCGCACGCAGCAAGATAATTTAGGAATTGCAACGTGCTTTACTAGCACAGTTCTCGTATTTCCACTGGTTTTTTTCATTGTTCGTAGTTTCAAGTAAAGATACTCCCTATCTTTCTCCCTCTCATCCAGATTTATTTTAAATTAATTAATCATTAGTTTCAGTATCGTTCGAGTTGCGTACCCACGAACTTTATTCGGTTAGGCACAATGTTAGAGTTTTATGTTCTCTCGGCGCGAATTTTCTTATTGTTTAAATGCAATGCGGAAAAATGTTGGCCAGACTCGTCTAATAATTCAGGCATTTAGCTAATTAAGGGAAAAGGTTAATGAAGCTGGATGGATGCCGGGATGATGCGATCGCGACATTGAGCGAGTGAGAAATATGTTCTCATCGCTAGTACCGTTTAGGTTCCGTCTGTACCCACGGGCTTTACACAGATGTTCGCGTTTAGTTACCGCGACTGTTATCTTTAATCCTTTCCCTGATACAATGACTACGTCTGCGTACTTGTATATACGCAAGATGGATTATAACTTCCAAGCGAAATTCCGTTATAACGAGAATTGTGTCGCGTGAAAATATCGACCATACCCCAGGGTGTTCTACGATTTCTTTTTTTTACGACGCAGATAAAATACTCCGCGAAACGTATACGAGCGAGAGATACCGCTTTAAAAAAAAAAAAACATCGAGCCTCACGTTAATGTTTTGAATTGATTTAATTGTCACGCGCGATTTATCTGCGATGAGCACGTAACCGACATTTTATGCAAAACTATATCGCGTGAAAAGCGAAAGAAAGGCACACTTTGGAGGCAAACCGAAATTCGCGAAAGGAACAGCCCGCTCCGCTTTGGTTTGCGCCGCAAACCGAAATAAAAAGCACGCGAATTCCTTTGATCGGGGGAAACATACGTGTCTCGCAACACGTATACGAGCCACGGGCGAAGCGCGCGAACCGTTTTTCCGATCGAAGAAACGTTAGAGCCGAGGCAGGCAGGTGTACGCGCGAACGAGGGAAAGGCGGATGAAATTTGCATTCGGCACACTGTCGAACGACCGTGCGCGGATTATAATTGCACAGGATAAACATAGCCGCGCGCCCCCGCTTATGTGTACCAGTGAAAGTACGCGGCTTGCAAATTCACGGTCGCGAATACGAGTGTATCTGGCGAAACGTGGAAACGGAGAATGCACACCGCGCCGAGAAGTAAGTGTAGATGAATGTGTGAATTTTACGTGGATTCATTATGCGGATTCACATGCTACGCGATAATGTTTTTCCGGCATTCTTCCCCGGCGTTTCCCGTTACCGCATCTCGCGAATCCGCACCGGCGGGCGCGATCACACGTGTATCTGTGCGCAAGGTGATGTGTTTTACTCGCCTACATACAGGTGTGGAACAGCAATGCGACTATTTATTCGCGCTTTAGTCGCTGCCTTTTGTATTCGCACGATGCGATCGCAACGGAACGCGGGTAGACGTGTAATCAAATGCCCGTCCGCCTAGACGCGACTGCGGATAACTGTTCCGCATTTCGGAGCGCGTCGACGTGTAGCCTTTACTGGCTGACGCGTTTCTTCGGCTTGGTATGCAATGCCGATATGCAAAGGCACCCCGGGTTTCTCGCGCAAGAAACTGTCCGGCGTAACAATTCGGTAGCCCGAGCGGAATGGGGGTCAATAGTGTAACCGTGACTCGACACCGTGCCGTTATGCCGGCTCCTTACGTCAGCCGCTACCGCTTTCGTCCACGAAAACCAGTCGTTGCCTTTAAGAAACCGGTCGTACGTATCGCATTCGACACCCGTGACTAATGGGCCAAAAGGGCACGAGCCTTCGGGGCCTTTCCAACTGGACTACTGGCTTTTTTTTTTTCAATCGACTTCCGCCGCGAATATCTTGCAGGACAAGCTATTTTCGTTTTACGATCACTCGGCTCGATATACTACGAAACTCCGCTGTGATTGAATTTAAGTTACATATATGTGTACGTGAGATATCTAATATATTGCAGTTAATTATGTAATTAAACACGCGACATTAATACTATAATTCGATCGTATGAGATACGATCTAAAAAAATTGTAGACTAATTTATTAAATGTTTCAAATATTTGTGCCAAAGATTTTTTAAAATTACAGTACTTCGATACCATTCATCTATATGACAGATATAAAGTTTGTTCATAAAAAAAAACAAAATGGAAAATATTTAACATTTAAAAACATGTTATATTTATGAACGGATTCATTGCAGATTATGTTAAGCTCTAATATGAATAAAGTTAATGTTATATATGTATATCAAGCAAAATATAGATGTAGAAAAAACATAAAATGTAAAAAAAATAAATAAATAATACAAATCTAGATGTGTAAAAACGTAAAATTATGTCTACGTGTATTAAAAATATATCGCGATCTGCATTGAATCGCGCAGCGCGCGAATGAAAGATGCACCAATAACGTCGCCAATTATAGTCGCTACATTTTAAATTTATGTTCTTCTTTTTCGCGATTTCTCGCTCGCGATTAGCTAGCAACTATAATAATAGGCCCGTTAAAATTCCTCGACAACAGTGCTTAACAAAACTCCGTCACAAAGATCCGTCAACGCCTCCGACGATTTGATGCATGTAAATCACACGGCAGTAAGAAAAGAAGAAAAAAAAAGGAGCTGAAACCCGTGAGATGGGAACAAGGCGAAAATATGAAATTTACATTGAATGTGGGCATGAGCTCACTCATAGTCGTGGCGCCGACAAAAATTATCTCGACGCTGTTACCAACGGCACAAAGGCCGCTACAAGTTAGTAACTTGTACCGCTTCGCGAGACACTTAACAACTCAGAAACACGTTCGCGGCGTTATCAGGAGCCCGAGCCTATTAATTAGCGGTCGCGACATTTTTTTCACACCGATCGATTAACTTTACGGTATTTAGATCGTTATTTCGTCGAGATTGTCATTTTTTTTTAATTTCCGAGAGAAACCGTTCGTCCCTGTTTCTGATTCAGCAATTAAATTCATAAACTATCGTTACTTTACGCCGCGGTTACTAATTCCTTTTTCTTTTCGAGAAATGTTAGCGATTTAAAAAGAAAGATAAATAGGTTTTTTTCGCAAACCTCCTCACTCGTGTGGAGTTTCTCTTAACAGATAATTCCACTTGAAATTTTATGTATCGAACACCGGCATCTCGGCATTAGGTGGCTAAAAGGAAAACGAGGAAGTCTAACATATTGTACGTAACGGCGCATCGATCGTAATGAAGATGCGCAGAATAAATCCGCCTGGACGGACCGTAACAGTGCACGCGGCACGGCGGATGCGGCTTTGAATTTCTAATATCCATCTAGCTTAGGCGCTCGCGCGCGCGCGCGCGCGCGCGTGCACCGGAGAACGGTCGTGCTCTCTTCAGCAGAGGAGGTAGGTACGAAAAGAATAAAGGGGTTAGTTGCGCACCGGTTCCATGCATCAGGCTGTCTTTTCTGGGAAGTACGAGCGTTGTATATATACGCGAGCGTAATTTGTTTCGTTAGCCGAGAGAACGTAGGGCGTGGGCGATCGCGGAACGGGCCTCGGAGCGACGTGGACGCGACATAGGCGATATTGGCTGGCTGCCGCCGACGAGCTGCCGCGGCTGCGGTTGCCGGGGCCGTGGGTCTTCCCTCGGCGGCGGTGCGAGCCCATCGTCGCTGCCACCGATCGACCGAGTAGCGATCGGCCAGGAAACGCTCGTCGAGAAATTGATTTGTCATTACCCCGCCTATGGAGCGGTTACGCGTCGTGAATGCGCGCTATAATATTTACATGTGTGCAAGCGCGCGCCGCGCTGAAGATGCTGAGGAGGAATTTTTGCGAGGAAGAAAGAGAGAGAGAGAGAGAAACGTGTCCTCGGGTTATACATGCGTTACGCGCCGCATGCTGCGTGTATTGTGTGTATACTATACGCGCGGGGGAGAGGGAGCGGGAGGGAAAAGTGCACATATATAGAGATTCACTCGCGAGCACGGTCGCTCTTTTCACCTACCATCACCCGGGACAGGCAGTACGCCTACGAAGCATGTGATAAATCGATGCCATTGAAGCTTGATGCGGGAACGGAATAAGAATGTACTACGGGGGCTCAGATTATCCTCGGAGATTCCTTTCAGAGAGAGAGAGAGAGGAGAGGAGGACTTCCCTCGCGCGCGCTCCCAGGAAAACGCACTTCGGGAAGTGGAGTTTCACCGGGATTATCGCGCGCGCCGAGGGTTCATTATACTCCAACACGCTCGCTACTTTTGCCCGCGCGTACACTCGGCGCTGCCGAGCCTCGCCGGCGTAAATCCCCGGCGCCATCTCACATTCATCGCGTGCGTGTCACCGAGGGAGGCCGGGGGGGGGGGGGGAGAATTTATTTAGCGTATGTATTGCGACGTGTAAAGTCCCGCGACGACAATGCACGGGAGACGGGCGACCAGGAAGCAGATATTAAAACTAAAAACACGCAGATGGGACTGATAGACAACGCCAGAAATTAAGTCTTCCGTCCTGAGAATGGGTTTTGTCACGCGGCGCCTCGTCTCCGCGAGGGGAGAGTTGACACGCTTACGGAGAGTCACCCGCGCGCGGTGGGAAGCTTTATTCAAACGGAGGGCTTTCACGGGGCTCCTCGGCGAAGAAAAAAAAACCCAGAGTCATTATTCGCGCTTATATACGCGAACGCTCGTACAGCCCCTCCCCCCCTCCCCTCGGCTTCCAAACCGGAAGTCTCGGACACGTCGGCCGGTCGGTCCCGGCGACTAGTCAGGGTTCAACGCGAGACGCCGGACATTAATCCCCCTTGATTCCTAACGAGCCTGGTAGTCGGAGGAAATAAGGGACAGTCTCTTCAAAGCCCCGCCACACGGTACAGATGCCGATAAGCGCCGCTATAAGAATGTCCCGCGCATAACTCCGTAATGAAGCATCGGCGGCGGGCGGTCGTTTCGCGCCGGGCAAAAATGGCCGCGCCGCGCGGCGCGCCGTTAATAGACGTATTTATTCTATTTTCCTCCTAAACACGCCACTATAGACGCGGACGTGTCCTCGCGAGGCGCGTTCTTGATGCTCAGATAAATCTGACGACACGTCGGAGATAAGATCTCCGACGTGGGGACCGCGCGCGCGCGCGCGCGGCGGCGACGGGGGAGCTATGTGAATTTTTGCCTGGCGCGCCTTGGACGCGCGCGTCCGCCTTTCCTCCCTTCTATGTTCCTCCCCCTCCCCCCCCTCCCCAGGTGAAGCTTATCACCGAGGACACCGTGTTTGCTGGCACCGGAACTGATGAGGTCTTTAGCTGCCGCTCTCGGTTGATGGATGGAGGGGTTTATGTTGCGCCTGTAAACCTTCCCTTTCATAAAGATCCATAAGCAGGATTACAAACAGACTCAATTAGGCCGCAACACCTCGCGAGACAGAGCGAGGCGCGAGAAAGCCCGTAAGCGATTACTTTCTTTACGACGCGGCGCGCCGGAATATCGCTTTTTGTTCGGAAGTGACGGAAGCCGTAGAAAGAAGGGAGGAGAAAGGATGCGAAAGAGAGAGAGAGAGAGAGAGAGTAGTGGCACGACAGCGAGAGATAGAGGGGAAAGGAGCGAGGGAAGCTTTTTGTTCTGATGTCTCGTTGCAGCAGGGATTAAACGAGGGGTAAGAGAGGATAGAGAGGTCGACGGAAAGTCGGTTGAAAATGGACGATCACGACTTGCATTTATAAGCTGCAACGTAACACGGCCATTAATCGCTTTTCACCTGTCGTAAAGTTACTGGCTACCGGCGAGGTAATTTATCGAGAACGCCAGTAAACGTGTAATTACTCATAAACAGCAGCTTTGTGACGAGCAACGAAAGCGAGGTGCGCCGCGCGCGCGCGCGCGCGCTCGCGGCGCGTAAGCGCGTACGTTCGCACGTTTGACAGGCGTCAAAAATCTATTCGGACGTGTGCGAGCCGAAACCGTTTGAGCGAGCCGACCAATCGATGGTGAACGGGGGAATTACTTTGCGAGCGCGGCCCACGCGGGGCCGGAACGCCCGCGTCTGGCTCGCTCGTCGTTTCAACGGGCTGCGAAAGTACGTGGGAGCGGATGAGAGCTACTTTACGCTAAAACATCCCGGAGCTTATGGCCTATCTGCCGGAGGAACCGCCATCCGTCGTGCGTTTATATATAAGCGGATAAACGCTTCCTTTTAAAGAGCGATGAAAGCCTGACGTCTCGCATAACTCGCGTCCCCTCACGTCAGCGCCATCGGTACCTTAGTAGCGTGTCATTAATACCTCATTTCAGTATTGATTTAACGCTTAATTAATATTCATTGAAGAGAATATATAAAATGTATATCTATCTTAATTAATCTGTCACGTGCAAAATCTGTTTTTCCCCCGTATTGCTTTTGTATTGCGCTTTTACGCGAGAACACTCGAGAACTCTGCGCGTAAACATGTTGGGACGTAATTAAAAAAAGGAAAAAACGAAAGAGAGAGAGAGAGGGAAAATGGACACGATTCCCTTTGCAAATATTCGTGAGCCCTCTAATACCGCAAACTTCCTGATTTCGCGGCTTTGACCAATTACACACGATAAAACACGCTGCGCACCTCCCTGTGCGCGCTACGCAAATACGACCGTCAAAAACGCTACGTACAAAGCGAGAATCGCGGGACCCTGGCGACGAATCAATATTGCGTCCGAGCGTCACAATGGGAGCGACAAGTACACAGTACACAGTTTCTGACGGTTCGCTATGTACATCAGCAAACTGATGAAACAGGGAGATTGATAGTTAGACGAAATTTAATGATTTTATAAACACCGACCTTGTGAAAGGCCTCGGTAACAAACGCCGTTCTCCGATGAAACAAGTAATTACCGGACGGATCTAGTTTTGTATTCCGCGCAAACAGGTGTGACGGGGCGGAACGTAATTTTAAAAAAGCGGTCGTATTTGGAGAGAGTCGGGGTGCAGATCCTTTTTTTTTTTGCGTCGCTTTCACCGTCCGTCATAATAAACCGGTATACAACTGATGTATTTCGCAGAATGTACGGGACGATCGAATTACTTTGCAGCTCCTCGCGTGTAACTCGCGACCGCGTACGTATAAATATCGGTGAATAAATCGAAATGACAAATATAATTGTTTTATTTGTTCACTTTATATGTTAAAAATGTATCAGAATGTTGCGTGAGATAGGTATCTGATAAACTTGATAAAAAGGAGGACTGAACGTATGTGTTTCTGGATCAACTGGTTCTCTCGTTTATAGGGATATCAGAAAATGTATACATCTCGCAAACTGGATCGCTTAAATATAGATACCACTTATGATACTGATAACCGATAAGCAGTCATTGGAGTGCATTAATGGCACGCCGCTCTGCATGCACCCTCTGACATCTCGTTGCGTCTATCGTCCCTCCAGTGGTTAATCGTTGTATCTATCCTGTTGCCTGACAACCCCGAAGCAGGGCGAATATAGCATCCGTCAGCAGTTTAATACCCCGTTTGGGTTATCCGAAATAGATAGTGCGTTCATACAGGCTCTTAAATTTCCCTTTATTGTCAATTACATGTATGCACATCCGATAAGGCTTATTACGTAGCTCCTATAAAGTGCAAAATATGCGAAAATTGAATTTCAGTTGATAATCTAACTACTTATCGGCTCGAATCCACCGCGATAATTCGTCGATAACGCAAACCTTATTGACAATTTAGCCGATTTGCTATCCGTCCCTTTGATGGACTTTTTTTTTGGTACGAATTTAAAAATAGTTAATTGTGTTTCGTCGATTATACATATTTCATAAAGTAATATTATTAAATAACACCGCGTTCGTTATGCGATTGTATATTTGCATAATAAAATTGGCGGTTACCGAAAAACAGGAACACATAAACGGATAACATTCTATACAGTGGACTCAATACGCGGTAAACATAAATTGCGACGCGAAAAAATATAACAATATAACATTTAACAATATACTGACATATTGAAATGGAATTTTCGAATAAATACGCAATATTTTGTTTTAAAAGAAGGAAAAATAAGTTTTTTTTCTGGATTTGTATGGACTTATTAATGACATTTTTTATTATTTTTTAAAAATCTGATACACGAGGTAGCATACTGTGTCACATTCTTACATTTTATTGTTACAAAGCGAATCTTTTTAAGATTACCTTTGAGATTATATAATATAGCGACGTCTATTGTTGCCCCAATGTTATACTTACTTATTACTAGAAAAGAAGTATATTTATATGGAACGCATCCTGTTACAATGCAGAAGAAATGTATATCTATTATTAACATGTGTCATTATCCGAGAAAATTTCACTCTGCCATTTTTAAGCTTCCTAGCATTAATATATTACTTGCATTGCAGTCGACAATTTATAATGTCATATGATCTTAGTATTAAGTTGGTATTTATAGTAGTAAGAATTTTTGAATTGTAATGACATCGTAATTATATGTAATCGATCTGAAACTATATCGTCTCACGTGACACAGGGGGTTTGACTTCCGGCATTTGCGACGGCATAATTCTGATTATACCGACCGAATAATTCTCAGAATATTTAATGAACGATTAAACGAGGAAGGGCAAAATGTAAAGCAAATCGTTGTCGTTTACTTATCCGTGCTGAGGCCTCCCAACACCCACAAGAAATGTAACGGGCACCGGTGTACCAGCTAATTTAACTTCGCCGTATATTTTATGCTGATTAGAAACATGAGATATAACCCATTTCACATGGCTGATTATAATATTAAATCTCAGAATACTGTATTACCTTATTATATTCGCCAAACAAATCTTGATTTTGTGACATTAAGATATTATGGTGTATAAGGCATGACTGAACTCATTTTGTTGCGCGCAATAACGATCACGACGAATATAATACAGGAAAATCGATGTGTGCGTACGCCGAAAGCCGACTACGAACTTTCCGAGACTATGGACTTTGAAAAATCCAGCTTTGCAGAATTTTCGTTTACGCGTATATGTATATATTATTTTTTTTTTACTGGATTATCCATTTTTTATTTTAGCTATCGGTTTACCACGATCTATGCGCACATTCGTTAAATAACGTTTCAAACATTAAAAAAAAAAATCAAAGTTTATTTGTGCGGGGCGCTACAAAAATTGTTTTATATAACCACGTTTCGATTTATCATCGCCCGCCCGTGAAGAGAAATCGATTTATGTATACATTAAGTTTTTGAAGATTCGCCAAATCGCTCGAAATACAAGTCCCTAATCCAATGCCCCGGTCACACCTGCCGTGTGAGAACACAGGAGGAATTTATGCATGTACGTGGATACGCTCGTCACGCGTCGCGCCGCACTTACCCGCTTCCCAATTTACAGTTCGTACCCCGAGGGGGCCAGCGCCGCAAATATGTTAATCCCACCGCGAAATAACTAAACGAGTTCGTCCAGGGTCCAGTGATTGCAACAAGAGAATTCGCCGTGTACGGACGGCTCCGCGCGCGCGAGCGTGCGCGAGAGCTCGTGATCCGTTAAACAAGACGCGCCGCGCGAAAGATAGCCAGCACCGTGTCGTGCAAAATTATCGCCCTGAGTATTCGCGGAATGTCATTTTCCGCGTGCACTCGTTCGGTGGAAATCGTAACGCCGACGAGATTTAATATGGGGAAAATTGAGTCGCGGTATGCACTACCTCGCGTTACTAATCCGTATATTTTGTATTACGAGCGCGCATGTAATAGCCACATTCGTGAAACGATTCGTAGATGAATTCCAATCAGAAAATTATTGAAATATCTTACGGTATGCTCAATATCAATATCTAGCCGTGATATCGCAATTTCAGAAAAGTCAAAAATTTCCATTATAATAACAAGAATATTTGATCACGCCTACAAGATTTTTCTTCGTCCGTTTTTAATCAGAATTTTTTTTCCGTGTAGTCAAGTTAATCTTCTTGCATTCTTTTCTTTGCAATAATAATATATTAAAGTTTTATCCATATATTACATATTTTACTTAATACACTGAAAAAAAATTCTGATTAAAAATGGACGAATCAGAAAATCTTGCAGAATTGATAAAATATTCTGGTTATTATAATAGAACTCAATACTTTATAACTTGTAATAACCAGAATTTCTGTTACAATAACCAGAGTATTTGATCAATCAAGATTTTTCTGATTCGTCCGTTTTCAACCAGATTTTTTTTTTTCAGTGTAGTCAAATTAATCTTCTTGCATCTTTTCTTTGCAATAATAATTTATTTAACTTTAATATATTACATATTTATTTAATAGGCTTAGAAAGAAACATTTATATATTTATTTACAAAAGTAAAGCAAAAATAAGTGCTTCAGAGTTTATTGAATTTGTAATTTTTGAATCAATATCTATAAAGCAATGGATAAAATCTGAAAAGAGATATCGAGAGAGAGAGAGAAAGAGAGAGAGAGAGAGAGAGAGAGAGAGAGAGAGAGAGAAAGACGGCGAAATTCCTGTTTGAAGCCGCGATTATAGATATCCTGACAGATCGCGACTTGGACGATGATCCGGTTGTCCCACTTACTCGTTCATCCAGTCCCGGACAGTTCTTGGACTATTAAGCGAGCCACTGAGCGAGTTAGCAGCTGGATTACAATAAGTTACGGGATTAACGACGGGCACGATGACGACCGGCCGGAGTCGCAAGTACCTCGCGGGATCGCGAGTCAACGGCTGCGATGGCGGCGGCGCCGTGCTGCGAAAAAGCTTTCGAGCAGGTTGCTGGGAATGAGGATCGCGTAGACAACGACCGCGGCGCGCGGGTTGGATTTCAATGCGGTATGATGTTGCGTTTTACATGGCTCAATGTAGCGCAAAGTAGCCTCGGAATTTACGACATCCGCTTTAATGCGCTTTAATGCGGCGCATTCGCACGATTTAAAGAACGGGATCGTATCTGTCGACGGCGATTTATGAAATCATCGGCCCTCGCTGCCGGAGATAACGTCAGCCCCGGGATTCCGCGGTCTTGCTCGTATCGCGATACCGCGCAGTGCGTATTCGCGGGAAACGCAACAATTTCGCGGGAATTGCCGGCTAATTATAACTTCACTCCAGAAGCTAACCGAGTGACAGGGATGTACGAGTTGGAGGGAAAGTACAAGTCAGCATTTTCAAATGTAAGCAAACGACTTTATCGAGCAGAAGCCTTTAAAAAAAAAAAGTTTCCACAAATTCCGAAAGTAAATTAAACATGGCAAAGAGAAGAAATGAAGAAAATCATAATATTATTTTATTATTTTACCGAAACGAGCAATCAGGCGTCATTATCGGAAGAACATTGATACAAGTTGAAAATTTCGTATCGAAAGCTTCGCGCAAACTTTTCAAACGCGATACTCTCTCAGGCGTATAGCTATGCGTGTAAATTATATTGAGATAGTAGTCTTCAATTATGTGCCAAAAAGAGAAATACGCTAATTGTGGGTTGAATCTAAATGGGTATTCATTAGCAGTTCGTCGCTGTAATAATTCGCCCGTCGTGCCGTAGTGCCGCATTCTTCAAGCGAACTCACTAATATGAATCTTCAAGTATGATAATCGACGGTGAGATAGTGCTGTTCAATTACACTATCGAAATGAGATAATCAGTGTATTCCGGTTAAGTAAATGTCCTCCTGGTAGTTCCTTTCCGAGAACGTGCGTTTAATTGGAATGCTCGGTTGTTTTCCGAGTGTAGATCTTATTAACATATTCGACACGATGCGAAGGATGGGATTACGTACACATTTCCTCTCTCACAGCTCGTATCTGATATAACGAATTACGCTATCTGAAATTGCGCAAATTATTATTTTTTTTGTCAACATTTACATTTGCCGACACTTATGCATCTAAATCACAAAAACGTATTTAATTAAATAAGATACTAAAGTTCATTTTGAAAATTATGTGTTTCCTCTGTTTCTGATGAATTCAAAAATTTAATAAATGCAACTTTTTGGATCTCATTTATTTTTAATTAATTTTCTTATTGATACGTGTATACACATACACGTGTATGGACGTATAGATAAAATCAAAATTCAGAACCACACATAATTTACATATAATAAAAGTAAAAAGGTCTTTAACATTGCCTGAAAAAACTTTAAATATTCCAATAAATTAAAAATCATTTCTTTCTTTACAATTATCATGTAGATTCGTACAAATTATATTATATATAATTGTATAATTATATTATATTATACAATATATAAACGGCAAATTTATTTTTCACGGAGATAACGTTTCAGTTCATAATGTGTCGCAAAAAGGTGTAATATAATAACCGTAACCACATAAAATATACATTACCATACGCTATCGGCAACTAAATAAAAGATTTCGTTATTATTAGCAACGAGTTGTCATCGCGGCGAATCATTGGACGAGTGTGTCCCCATCGTGCGCAAACTAGCATGCATGGCGTATTTATATTCACAGCTGCGAATACGATTATAACATCTCGTTTTTAGCACGCTAATAAACGCCGATAATAATGAATGGGCAACGTCATAGTACTCGTAGTTGAAATTTCAGATCGTCCCGGCGATGAATAAAAGAGCATCGTCGCTTCACCATCAAGCACCGCCATTATACGCTCATCGCACGCATGCTGATATGTCGCATGCAATCTTACTACGTCATAAAGCTAAACCGCTACTTGAAAACGCGTCGTTTAATAGTAATAAAGTTAGTAAGACGTCCGCCTACGTAACGGCTGTTAAGTCGATGCGCAATCCTAATTCCGCTTACGTTCGCGTTGTATATGTTGAGAACGCCGTTGAGAGGAATATGAAAATAATAGGGAGACGGAAGTAATTACTTTATAGAATGCTTTGATTAATTTATGATTCGGACACAAGCGTCATCTGCGCGCCGCCACTTCACATTGCTTCGACAAATTTAACACGTTCCTAATTAACTTTTCAATATTGTGATGGATATTATGCGTGCCATAAATATCGTTGGAAAAATATGTCCCGGCAGTAATGTGACTCTACTTATATTAATAAATTTTATGCTTGTTAATATAAATTTTCCATCGACAACAAACTCGTATATAAACAAAGTAAATTGATTAGAAATTTTTGAAAGAAATGAGATCAGGCACGCCCGCGGCGAGATTTACGCGGTGCGATTCGGAGTTTGGAGAGTTTTCGAGAGCGCGCGAGGTCAGAAATCCGAAAGGATACGTCCTGCGGAACCGCGGAAGCGTGGAGCCGGTGAACGTACTTGAAATCACACGGTGGATGGTCCGAATCGCAAAGCGGGCCCCGTACCTTCCTCCTTCTGTATCCCTTACCCCACTCTCTCGCCATCCCGCCACCTCCACCGCATCATCGGCCTCTTGCCTCTCCTGCCCCCCCTCCTGCACCGGGGGCGTCCCGTCGCACTAATAATTCGTGAGTACATTGCGGTGATGTTGAGCATTCCACCTGCCAACAGCAACCGGGTACCGTCCCCCACCTGGTGGGTACCGGCAGGAAAAGTGGCCGCACGCCTTGCAATCCCAGCATTTCTGTGTTGGTTGTGGCCGTGAACGGGGCTCAAGTCCAAGGACACGCGGGAGCGAGAGAGAGCGCTTCTTCGAGTGCCTAGGAGAGAGACTTCCCTGCGTACGAGGCCCGTCCGCGCGTTCTACCGCAGATTTTACCCTGGTTTCTACTCCCCGGCCGCGGTTCGTCGCCCACCGCAACCGTCCAGGTACGTGATCCGACCGAAAAGACAGAGACCGCCTACGGATACGACTCTCGCGCGCCGCGGCTCCCCCGTTTTTTCCGTTGAGAGGTGTGCGGGATGATGAACAGTGTTTGCACCGAGAGCGGCACCCGTGTCGCAGTGAAATTTTAAGTTCGACGTGGCCCTCCACGAGTCTCGGAGATGGAGATTCTCTCGAGATTCCACCGGATCTCCCGTCGTCCGGAATACGGGGCTGCACGGGGAAGTAGACGATCCCCGCGCCCGGTGAGACGTTGTCGTCGCGGGGCGACCAGGGCGACGTTAGCGCGAATAAAAATGGCCGGCAATCTATCTTGCACGTCATCTCTCCGTGCAAGGAGCCAGGATCGGAATAGTGAACTTCTCCAATGCATAGCAGCGCGATCAGAGAGCGAGAGAGGTCTTCCTCTCCTCCTGTCGCAAACCCGGACCGCGCGCAGTGGCCGCGGAAATTCGGAGCTGGAAACGATCAGATTGCCCGAACGGGACAGGTCGGTGACAAAAGGGAGGGGAACCAGAAAAAAAAAAATACAAAATCGCATCCCCTTGTCAGCCGCGCGTGCATCTCTTTTTCCAATTAAACGCAAAATTCCGCTTGTCCCCGGGCCGATCGGGGCTCGGAGTTTTTCCATTTCGCGTTTTCACGTCTCACCGGGTGCTGGACGACGTGTGCGCCCCAATCCACTGACGATGCGCCCTGTATTCCGATGAAATCGATAAAGTCCCATCCGCGGCGGTAGTTATAGCCGTGGCGCGCGGGCTACGTATGCGGAAAAACAATTTTCCGTCTCGGTGGTTTCGCGCACTCGAGAGAAATTCCGATCTTCCGCCCGGTCCCCGGCGGGCGATCTGGAATAATAATTGATCGAATCAGCGTGCAAATGTCGTTGCGTAATCGCACGACGCGACCAGCGACGGAGCCGCAGACAGCGGCGGAGCTGGGTGGCCGTTTTCGCGAGGACGTCCTACAATTTTCCTCGGCCTCCTCCTCGTGCTTGCTCGGGGAAAATGAAACGAAATTGCGCGACGCCGCCTTCGTAAGGCCTCCCTTCGCTTCCGCGCGGCAACCATAGGATTACGGGTAGAAACGCGCTTTTCAGTGAGGTTCACTTCTGACATAATTGAATCAGAGATTGCCTCTGGAGTTTTCTTCAACGGTGAAACGTTAAGAAGGCGAGAGGATGCTTACAATGTCTCGCGCCGTTCCCCTCCGTTCTTTCTTTTTTTCCCCTTCACAAACGTCAAGAATCGTTCGTAGTGCCCGATCGAGCTGTGCGTGATGTATAACGATTGAAGAGGGACATCGAGTTTTATATGTATAGCAGCCCGTTTCATCGTCGTGAAACGTCGGAGTAGAATTCTGCGCGGAGTAGAAACGGTATTGCATAAAGAAGTTAACGGTTTTCACTAGTAGCGTAATCTTACCTGCACCGATAGAAGTTTCCGACCCGCGTTTAATGAGGGTCGTATATAATAGGACGATCCCTCGAATCAGCAGCTTGTACGTGATAAATACATCTACTGCTCTATCGGCTACACGCTTGATTAAGGAACAAGTAGAATCCTTGTCGATACTTCTTATGCAGCGCGTCTCTCGGAAACAGAATGGGGAGGGAGAGATGGAGAAATGTGCGTGAGTAGGCGCAGTGTGCTATTTCCTTTTTTTACCGATAAATTGCAACATTCTCTCGTCTTGCGGCGCGATTTTCTTTTAGCATTGGATACGCCTACGAGTTCTGCATTGTTCGCTGTGTGAAAACAGAACTCGGGTCGCATCGCCAGAGTGTCACGTCGATAAAACAACGCGGATTTAAAATGCGCAGTGCGCGGACTTGAGACTGTTGTATGGTGCAAAAAGTGTGTGCCGGATTAAAGGAGCGTGTAGCAAAAGTAACATGTGAAAGTGTATCGTACATGTTATTCAGTTTCGTTTCTCGTTCGTCTCAGATTCTGATTGCTACGTAATATACGTAATACGGATTCTCTTGCGGATTTTGATAAATCACTTTTCATTTTAACACGTTCTAGCAAGAATGCGAATACGCTTCCGTTTTCTGCGTAATTTCCGCGAATAACAAACTATTAATCTTTACACAAAGTAAGATCTTTATGAAACTTAATTTTCACATTAAGAAAGAGAGAAAAATACAGTTACTTTTGACCTCAGCCATAATTTTATAATATTTCTAACAATAAATATAATTAACGTAACTCTATGTATTATTATGTTAACCATAATTATCGCTAGAAATGTTATAAAATTGTGGTCGAGTCCAAAAGTAATTATATTCTTCTCCCAGTGCATCCAGCATCGCGAAGAAATCAAACTGAAATAAAGTTGAAGTCAAAACGTGTCGGTAAACTTGATCGGAACGCTCTAAACGGCACGAGAAAAATCTTACATGACGTCTTACGTACGACTCTAATTACGCAGTCTCTACGAACAAGGAAGTTTATGATAATGCAATTCCCATGTTTAGATGATACAAAGCTGAGAGCACATATTTCGTTAAACGCGTACGGTGCGCATCCTGCCGTATTAGCAGCTGGCGTTAACGTACAAGCTCCTTGATCAGATATTACCGAGTTTAATTCCAATATTTACACACCGTCACACATCGAGTCCCGGCAAGTGTGACTGACGAAGTCTAGGAGCTCGCCCGAACGCTCCGTTAGTCGTCGCGTCGTTTTGGAGCAATGTTTCGCGTTGGCAAACGCTACATGTACTAAGCCGGGTGGTGCAACAGTATTCAATTCTTACTTGCACCCAGGCATTCGCGGGAAAATCGGTTCCTGTAATTACCTTAATGAATGGCAACAAAGGCAGGAGAGGCTTGTACCGAGCGATATTATGTTCTCTGCGCGGTGTTCTCCTTCGCGCAGTACTCTCTCCCCCGTCGTCCCGATCCGCCTCTCTCCTCTCTCTCTCTCTCTCTCTCTCTCTCTCTCTTCGCTCTCTATCTCAAGACCTCTCTCGGCGCTGAGACCGTTTCCTTCGCCATTACATTGTGGCGAACTGTTCGACTAACTTTGAAATAATTAGTCCGGATAATGAAGTTCGGCTGCACAATGGCCTCGGCAGCGAAGGGTAATGAGATTCGCCCTACCCGCGTACTGACGTTTCGGTGCGATATTGATTATTTAAAACGCTTCGATAGTCTTACCAGGATAAATGAGCGAATCGGATTCCGATGAGCAGTTGTTGAATCAGGGCAACTTGGAATTATTGACGCGTACGACGGCATTAGAAGACGGAACCGCTCTCGGCATGTTGCGGCGAATAATGTAACGTTTTATTTCCTCTCCTTATCGATACTAATTTATTCTTATGACCGTGGTAAAATATGGCAATCTCTGCACACAGTGGACTTTTTTTTCCCTCGCTCCCGCTGGAACTGTGGCGGCTTTAATCCTGCCCGTGACACTTATATATACAGTGTATTTATTATAACTGTAACACTGTAAACTCCTATGGGTTGCCACTGTTCATACTGAATATTCTTAATTTGTTAATTTGACTAAAACATTGAGATAAAATTAAAATATATTGGGTAAACCTTACTTAATATAACTTGCATGTTAGTCAAAATTTTACCTTCCTTTTAGTAAAAATTAATGAAATATTGAGTAGGAGCAGTGGCGACTTACACTGAGAAAAAAAATCGTTTATACGAATTAAATTTGTACAGTTGTTTAACCCAATGGTTGATTCAACAATTTTAGTTTTTTTTAGTTACACTAAAAAAAGTATAGTTTATTCATATAATACTTTATGTCATTGTAATAATGTTTAGTTGAACGTATCGGTCTAAATATTTTAGTTAAATAAAGTACATTGCGTTTTTCAACAAATATTTTTTCTCAGTGTATGAAGTTAAAAATGACTCAAATTGAGTCTAATTTGATCCTACGAGTTTAACAGTGCACACAGATTTGATTGTCAGTTTTCAATATAACATAAATGTGCTGCTTTTTTTCACGATAACTTTCCTTCGCGGAACTACAAAGTATTCCAGATTACTAGCGCAAGATTGTGCGAACAATCTTCAATAAAGTATCTTTAGCAAAGTAGATTAGCATGTATTAAGAAACTTTATCGATGCATAAATAATGGACGACGCATTAACTTTGTTTCAACGTCTTTTACCGCTTTTAATTATATCGGTCAGCTGACGTAATAATGGTGGCCTTCACGAGATCCAAGATAAATACAGCGGCCTTGACCGAGAAGAAAAATCGTAATGCACTTGGACTAATACCCTGCTCTAATTCCGTAACCAATCGAGCATGGATAGGAAGCCAATCTCGATAAATACTTTAAGCGAATCTTAGTTTACCTTTTCTCATGCCAACAGCAGAGCCCGAGTTATCGATACGGTGTATCGTATTATAAAGAAGTTCCCCGTAATGTTCAATAGCCCGTGTTACGCAAATAATTTTCCCTGCCATCGGCAGAAAAGGGGAGAGAGAGAGAGAGAGAGAGAGAGAGATTTCTTCAGGATAGGCCGCGTCCCCGATGTTTTGCCCCGACAGGACGGGGGACCCGCACGAATTTTCTCACCTGTGACCGGAGCGATAAATCATCACCAGCGGGCAAAACCGTGCACGTCGCGCATGTTACAGTTTTGACATTAATCGAACGTACGATGAAATATTAACGAGTGGATAATTTCGACGCGACGTCCGCCGCGACAGCGGGCCGTCAATAAGTCGACGTCACAAGAGGGATATTAACGTGATGCACGCAACAAGCCGCACAGCGAGCCGCTAATGACATTACTTTCTTCCATACCGAATCGTATGGTGCGCTCCGAGAGAAAGGATGAGAAATATCGATCTCACGCGCTCGCGCCAACTTGTCCTTGACCGGATGCAAAATCGACTCGCAGCTGCGAGACGGGACGGGACGAGACGAGACGAGGCGCGGAGCGGGTGCGCGTTCAGGGTCTCATTAATGAAAATCGTATAAAAGGAGTAATGACCGGCTATACCCGATGTATCGCGCTCCTGCATAACGGACTGTCCGCGAAGCATATATTTTACGAGATGACGCGAGCGCGATTGATGAACGCTAAGCGCATCTCCGGTCGCGTTCGCCTATTTGTGAAAACTCAACTTAACGAGCGTCTATGTGGCTCAAACGACAACTTTTCGCATGGGCTTTCTCTCTCTCTCTCTCTCTTCGTGTACCAATAAATCCGTCAAAGTGTACCTCAATCCCCCTATATCCGTCAGATATCTATCAGCGCGAGATTGACTACACATTTCCGGGACGCCATATTGAAGATAGCGGATAATCAATGAAGTTTTCCCGTACCCCTCGGCATGGTAATGAGTTTTCGTAAACGAGTGACAGCGAGTGGCAGTAAAGTTACTAAGAAAACGAGCTGTAACAGTGAGCGAGATATCCATTTGCTTACTTAGCAATAATTAAAATAGTTTCGAGAGACAAAGAAGACTCCTATGTACCTATATACAAAGTTTTCATTGCGGTAATTTTATCCCCTTAATTTTCTTTCCTTGGACGAACAAGTCGTCGTATCTCAACAACTATCGGTCAATTTGCCGTTTCCATTCTACTTCGTTACAATGCTAAGTTTCTAACGTTATCATAAAAATCTCTAATATATAGATTTACGTGTCAATTTGAACCTGTATGATATATGCTTGTCAATCCGGCCACCTCCGGCTTTGACCGTCACTGAACTGTAGGAGATAGTAAATTATTGCGTTATACATCATCAACGATACATTATCGATACGATGGTTGCGCATACGTGCTGCCATGTAATTCGCTAATTGATTGGATGGCATTTACCCTGGATATTTATAAAAAAAGAATTTTCATCAATGTTACATACGATTGGTTCTATTAAATCTTATCATTGCTTTTCTGTTAAAACTTGTAATAAAAATTACTTTCTTTTTAAATAAAAATAGAATAAAAAATTACTTTCTCTTTGTGATTAATATATTTTCTTCATTTTAATTTTAAACATTTAAAGCGTTCTTGATGAACAAGATCAAGTTTGAGCTAAAAATAATAATATTATAAATATGTCGCTGACAAATTTTATTTTATTGTTTTTCTTTTTTTTTATACCAATAAAAATTATTTTCTCTTTGCGATTAACATATTTTCTGCATTTTAATTTTAAACATTTAAAGCATTCTTGATGGAAAAGATCAAGTTTGAGCTAAAAATAATAATATTACAAACATGTGGCTGACAATTTTATTTTACTGTCTTTCTTTCTTTTTTAAATCAATAATACAATTTTTCAATATTCTATTGAGAAATTATCATAAATAAATATCTTTTTCAATAACTCAGACATGTAAACGTTTTATAAGCATGACCGTGCTACACCCAAGCCAAGCATGTACTTTTGCTTCTCCGTGATTATCTGGCATCGATCTGGAATTATAGAGCGTGCTCGAGCGTGCTCGCATTTCAACAGCATACGCGATCGGAAAAGAACTAAACGCACGAGCGTGAGTTTTTATTTTTATAAGTTTCTCGATATATATCGCGGCAGCCGCAAAATTTACACACAAAGGAAACACACCTGCACTCGCCAGAACAGGTTGGCTTTAAAAGTCGCATGATCAAGCGATCCAGGAACTTTGACCGCTCACGTTTGAAAGTTACAAATTGCGATGTCAGATAACTGTTCAGAAACCAAATTACGGACATGAAATTTCAACTCTTTGTTTTCAAGAATAACTATATAAATGGAAACGGTATTGTGCCGGTGCTTCTCTGCGATACCAATTTTGTGTTGCTGCATGCTGAACAATAAATCATATAAAAAACGAAAAGGAATTTTTCTTAATAAATATTCAACAAATTAGATCATTATTTAAAAATAAAGCTTAAAAAAAGTCGCGAATTGAATAATGCGCGCCTTTGTCATCCGCAAGTATCTCGTAACAAGAGCAGCCATTACAGATAAAAGGAGATCGAGTTGCCGCGAATGTTCTTCGATGGTGTAAATTGGTTTCTCATCTTGACCGAATCGTGCAGAAGAAGGGGATTTAACGAGCACTCGCGTGCTGGAACCCCTCGGGGGAAGCGATGAAAAATCGCGACGGCACATAACTCGTTCTCTAAACGCAATCTCCCGGAAATAAAATTCCCCTGAAAAGATGATCGATGAAATGCGACGATAGCCTCTATCCCCCTCCGCCCCAGCTCGCGGCGCTCGCAGCCAGCTGTGAGGATTACAACCGCCTCGCTGTTATAACGGTACACACCCGCACGCGTATGTACTTACAAGGCGACTGCTATGCGAAGCGAAATCAGAATGCTACATATACACAAACATATATAAATATGTATCTAAATACATACACGTATCCCCCGTCCCGTCGCACGAATTTGCTTGCATTTAGGATCCGTTCGCCCGGGGAGGAAGTGACGATGTTCATTCAACTGTGCGTTTCCGAGAAGTCGTAAAACTGGGGAACGCGCAGTCCGGTCGTTTTACCGAAGGAAGAAACTGCCCATTACCGCGTGAGAAAGTAACAGATCAACCGTTGCGTCCAACACGTCCGCACGATCGTCCTTAAATTTGCGTCCAAATGACGCACGAGAGAGCCTATAGCGCTCCGCACACGTGTGCCATTTTATCTAAGTGTAATCCGCGCACCCGTGCTGGATATAACTCTAACGCCGCGTCCTTCGGATGATTCCTCATAACTATTCACGTCCGGTCACGTACAATTTTTTGGTAACGGCTCATAATTCGTATATTATATACACGCACGATCGGCTCGAGGCGGATTTCGGGATCCAATCGCGCTCGCGGCCCGTGGAATGCCTCCATTTCCCGTTAGCGTGTGGCGACGGTCACGAAAGGATATCGCGCCATGTAACAGTTCCATGTGATTTAACCCTATCTCGGAAGAATATCGGCATTAATATTACTTCCTCAAGCGCCAGAGATTTAGATAAATGCAAATTGTTTTCAGCCAATTTCCCATTTTCAGGCGAAAAACGCGGTGGCGCTTCCTCTGAAATGAGAGGATCTCCCCCCGAGTCACGATCTGGTTTAATTAAATAATGTATAGCGAATCATTTTGAAGAAAACGCTCTACGAAACCTGTGGTATAAATTAAATAGAAAGGATATTCCGCGCGCGATTTGCACACCTGCTGGAAGAAATACTGTATGTAGAAGAAATACGGGCAACGCAACAAACAGGATATATCAAAGAGGCAGTAGCGTGATAATATCCCCTTTGTTCTTGCGTCAAGGATAACGCCCGCATTTTTCTTTTACGACTACAGCACGGTTTATATTTCTCGATATTGAAATATATATACACGTACAAGTAACAAAATGATCAAAGGGAAGAAATTGCATCAGAAATATTTGTAGATTTAAAGCAGGATTAAAAAAATTTCCCATTAGCATTGTTACGCGTACACGCGCTGTCGTAGAGATATTTCACTAGAACGTAATCAATTTGATGATCCAAGGCGATGGATAAGATAAGGCGTGGATGAGAAATCAAAGGATTTCTCGCGCACAAGCGGCTAGGAATATCATTGCCAATATCATCGCACAAGTCCGAGCCCGAGAACCTTTTCCGGCAAGTAAACGACTAGCTGCCTCTGGCGATGTTTCCGTTCGCATTACACGATAATCACAACATCCGTGCTATCTATTCCAGAATTATCCCAGTGCGAACCGCCCAATACGGCATCTCTCGTTGCACAAACCGCTCAATTACGGGGAGGATTCTCAAAAGAGGCCGAGTTCTCTCTCCCCCTGGCACTCCCCTCTCCAAATATATAGCTCTTTCCCTGTGTACTCGCGCCCTTCTCGCGCTCCGGGTCTCCGTCTTCTAGACTGGAATTCTGATAAGGCGATGGTGGCGGGGAGAGCGCAGCCACTTCCGCTTCTAGATCATTGTTTGCGAACGGTTAATAGCCCCCTGGGTACATCTACCCGACTGTCTGAAGTCTGGTCGCTCTCATGGAAGCGCAAACCATCTCCTTCCCTCCAGCCTTTCTGCTCCCCTCCGTCCCCTATTTTGGTCTCTATTTACCGGGGCGCACGTGCTCCATCTCTCTCTCTCTCTCTCTCTCGTTTCTTCCCTCCACCTCCTCCCGCGCCGCCTCCTTCCTCTCTGCCTGTCTCTTCCGTACTCCCCGTTGCCGTTTCTTTCTGGCTGACTTCCTCTCTTGCTTCCTTCTTACCGTTCTCCGTCGGTTCCCTCGAAAAATTATGCGCTCTCAGAGGTGAACATCCGTTTTACACGAGAGCAAAACGCGAGAGCGCGGGCATACGTGTGAGCGCGAGGCTCCTCTTTTTTTCCTCCTTCGTCGTTTTTTTTCCCCCTTTTCCTCTTTGGTGCTTCGCGCAACGTACACCCATATCCGCGTATGTGCGTGTTTCTGCATTTACGCGTGAGCAAAATGCTGCTCACCACGTTCGAGTAATTGAAGACTTCGGGCGTGAATGGGAGTGCCACGTGGACGAGTGAAATTAATTGCTGCCGGCACCGTTAGTCTCATAGATTGTAGGCGGCTCGGCACGGAGGTACGTATACGGTCGTATTCCTCGAGACGAGGAGCGAGACCCCCGCGCGCGCGCGCGCGCGCGCCCCCTCCATAAGAGGCGAGCCATCCGAAAAAAGTCCTACGCGCGGCTAAGAAACGCGCCGGTGAACAACGTTCGTGACCCCGAACGCGATCAGGAGGAGGGAATCTCTCGTGTAATCGGTCATTGACTACCTGCGCAAGGTCAGGGGGGCCTCGTCCGTTTAAACCCGGAAAACAGAGCTCCGCTTGCCATTTAGAATACGCCTGCGAATTGGAGAAAGAGAGAAAGTGGAGGGATGTGTATTTGTTTGTAAAATTAGACGCGCGCATTGTTCCCTGCCAATGTTGCATCCGCGCGACGTTGTTCTTCAATTAGCCTTGTTCGTTTGCATAATTAAGGATTAATTCTCACAACTTCTTTCTCGAAGGCCCCCGTAACTGGACCTTCCTTCGTGCAAATTCTTCACATTGCGGTCCGGCGTTTCGTTTAATTACCGTTAATTAAATTCAGATTATCGCGATATCAGCGCGCCATTATTTATCCTGTATAAGAGCATCAAGTGTAACCTCGAGGAAGGTGATGTAGATTTTACGCCGTGCCCTTATACAGGCCACGCATGATTCATTCATGATGTATATAACCACGAGCTTAAGCGATTTTTAAATAGAAGAAAAGATGTTAATAGCCCGGGGGAAAGAGGGCAGGCCAGCGTTCATCACCTCGGTCGAGAAAAAGATAGCACACATATATATACACCCAGGCCGACCGTCCGTAAAGCCACCTTCGCGAGGTTAACGGTGCAAGGCAAGATGGTCCGTGCGCGCAGCGTCGGGATCGCTCAATTCCCTCCAACATATGCGTGGGACTCGAGGCTCGAGTGCCCTCGGAAGAATTAACAGTTAGGCTCGGCGGCGATGCAGCGGCGACGAGGAAGAGGGATGATGACTCGCGAGAGTTGCGAGGGAGGAGACACTCACTCTCTCGGGGATTATATTCGTGATGAAGGAGAGCGCGACCCATTTGGCCACGGCGAAACCCATAAACACACGTTAGGGTTAAAAATAATTGGCCGCCCGGGGCCCTTCCGGAGATGCCAGATGTATCGCGGCGAAGTGGAGGCCGGGACCTGCGCTCCCCGTCGCGAAACGGGTTCGGCCAAATCGACCATCAGCAATGAGAGACGAGATGGGACCACCAGCGGACTGCGAAGGTTTATGCGACGCGAGGTGGAGAGTCCATTATTATAGTCCCGAACAAATATAGTCCCGAAAACATTTAGCAGAGATGAATGGCTCCGGGGGAGAAGTGGCCGCGATTAATTGGGGCCGATCCAACGAGGGTTGAAGGAGCAATAATAAAATAGTGGAGAGAATAGAGGGCGGATAGAGAAACGGGAGGGGTCTCGAACGTTTTATTAAATCATACCTCATCGTGGGCGGTTTATTTAATAAAAGTAATTAAGTGGGCATTTCGCCTCCGGCTTCCTGAATCGATTAGCGTCTCGTGAGTCTACCGAAATCCAGTTTAAATTCATGGGCCTTACCTTATCCCACCATGATGTACATTTTAATCGCGATAACAATGTACGGAGCGAACAATGTACGGAAGTTTCGGCGATAAAAAATACTGAACGCGAGATATTGCGAGAGAATTATAGCAGCTAATTTGGATCATCATGTTTAAGCTGTTTCCTCATATATTAATGAATAATGAATCGCACATGGGATGGTTATAAAGCAGCGAGTCTAGTCAAATCAAAAGATTGCGAATGGATAAGACTGAGAGCATCAATGCTATATAAATGTAAATATATGTTAATGACACGACGGCCGTTTATTAATGAGATGTAATGACGATTAATTATTGCCAACTACTAGAATTGCATGTTAGAAAGACAATAGTAGGTAAGTAAGAAACAATACAATATTTCGCTCTCTCTCTTAAGTGCGCACGCTCTTTTTTCCCAATTCATCATAGAATCTACAACAAGATTAATTGCTTCACACTCGGCAGGATGATTTCTCAAGAAAAGAGAGATGAAACTGGAATAATCGGCAGCAGAACAGCCCGATTACGAGATAATGGCGGAGATTTTGTACAAACGCGAAGTACCATGGTAATGAATCTCTTAAATTTAACTTTTCAGAGATCCCCCATTACGTAACTAATTGCACAAAAAAAAAGAGAGAGAGAGAAAGATTTGATCGTATCATGCATACTTGGCGCATTCCGGAGGACCGGCAGGCAAACGATCGAAGTCACGAAGAACGATAATCGACGTGAGAAAGGGGAAGAGTCGTAAAATTTACTTATAATTCGCCGTGGAAATACCAGACGTGGTAAAAAGAAGAGGGAAAGGAAAGGAAGAAGAAGAAGAAGAAGAAGAAGAGCAGGGACTCGGGGCGGAAGGAGGACGCGCGGAAGAGTGGAGAGACACGCAGCGGTGAGGCAGCGTTTCCGTTGCCCGGAGGTTTAACCAAAGTCCGACGCTCGTTACGGGACTCCCGCCTCTCGATTACACGTCCGGCGCGGAGGAGATGTGAACAACCTTTGCGTATTGGAGATGACGTAAATATTACAGGCTCGTTAGCGGGAGAGCACGTATGCGCAGGTGCACGACGCGTCGTACTGCCGCGTACGGATCAGCCCAAGACCCCGTAATGTGAGGCAGATGCCTCACTTTGGACTTGCTCAACGCCTACGATTCGTTACACATGCTTAGTCAAATACCAGACGCAATAACGCCGAATCAAGTCTCTCTAGAGTGATTTGCGACATGATGTTGCCGTATGATGCGACAAACGCTTATTTAATCGTATCGTACATTGTGTTTGTTATTTATTTGTCATTGTTTTGCATAAGATGAAATTTGATTGAAGACTAATCAATAATGGAAATGTTTAACGCAACGCAGCATATGAAATAACTTTATATTTAAAATAGTAAAGTACACTGTTCAACTCGTAGTGCTAAATTATACTCGTTTTGAGTCATTTTTAACTATTCCATAGGTCGCCACTGTTCCTACTCAATATTTCATTAATTTTAAACTGAACCCAGGTAGAACAAAATTTATAATGACGTCATATTGACATCAAAATAACGCGAAAATAATGATAAAATGACATAATAATGACATTTTGGAGTCATTTTGATATCCTTGTAACTTATTCTACCTGGGAAAGTAAAATTTTGACTAACATGAAAGTTAAATTAGATAAATTAACAACATATTGAGTAAGGCTTATTCAATATGTCGCAAATTTTATATCATTGTTTTAGTCAAATTAATCGAATATTGAGTAGAAGCAATGGCAACCCGTAAGAGTTAACAGTGTAATATTTTGTATAATATTACTTTAATATTATATTTATTTGGTATTATACACGCATGTCAATGTTTTTATATTCCCGTTTCTTCTTCTGCTCTGTCTCTCTGATTACAGCTAATATTCATAAATAAAAAATAAATGTTAGTAATGTAATAATATTTCACAAATACTAGAAGCTTCGGGAATGCGTATCTCTTTGTTACATCACATTTCTGAAAGTTATAGGCACGTATAAATATACTTGTATTATTTGAAACACACGCATATACATGTGATTGATATTTTTCAATTAATTATGTTATCATGAATACTTGTGGTATTTATCAAAGTTTTTATCAGCGTGTTAAATTACTTAAATAAGATACTGTAGCGAGACCAGATAGAACAAAAGCATCACAGTGGCTGAATTTCGAGAGCGCTCCTCTTTCAAGGAGTATCAATTTACAAATTTACGATCATTATACAAAATGTTGCCCGCCAAGTTGTACGTTGCGCATAAAGTTCTCGCGGTATTGGTTTCGACATAACGTATTATCGTATGCGAATATCCGGTAAAGCGCATACGCGCCGAAGTTCTCCGCGGACTTTTTACAAGTAAGTAGGAGATTTAATGTGACGTTACGGCGCGCGACGCGACTTGGCAACTAAGTTCCTTCGGCCGGTGTCGTAAATGTCAGAAAACATCCTTCCTCCGGCCGGCTGCAAGAAACGTAATCCAAACGTTTAGCAGGCTGAGCCTGCGTGATGAAGTTCCTCCTCGAAACGAAGAACCGCGTAGTAAAATTTCTAACGACTATAACGCGCCTTATTCTTACGCCTAAATCTTCCCTCGACTGTCACATCAATAATCCGAACGGTCGTTTCGAGTTTTATCCGTTTCGTTTATTTCGCCGGGAAACGAAATATCTCCCTCTCTCTCTCTCTCTGGTGTCGGAGTGTCGAGGACTTTCTGAGACACCCGATAACACCGATTCGCCGTCGCCGGACCTCCTTCTACAGCAACCAGCTGTCGAGACCTAAACCAGCGTCAGTGTCGCGAATTGCAAATCGCTGCCTGAGGAAGGTCGAATAGGATCCAAATGCTTTCAGACACAATGCGCCACTTCCGGGAGATACAAGCTGTTTGAGGAGGATTACAAGCGAGGACTACGGTTCGGTAACTGACTGTATCTCGGATAATCCAACAAGGTATCGTATGCCTGAGCCGCGATCGAATTAAATGTCGGTTTTAATACGTGTACCGTAAACGTCGGCTGACTCGAAAGCGTCGCCGCGTGATTGAAGGTAACGTCTCGCCGGCAGTTACTCGGGCATCCTCTCATAAGCCGTTCCGAGATGAGTAGCCGTAGCGGCCGGGCCCCAGGGGCAAGAAATTTTGTCCCAATCAAGCCGGTCACTCGACTTCCGGCGTGTTAATTAAAGGAACGCGGGATTACGGCCGCGGACGATAACAAGGTGGAAAACGGCCAGACTCGATTCAACGAGGCGAATGAATCCAAGAAGCGTGACCAACAACTTCATAGATTCGCCGACCTTCGCTTTCAGGTGGCCGCCGCCGTCGCCGCTCTGCTATGCATACGCGATAGCGTGCGCAACGCTCCCTGCATTTCGGATTACTCTCTTTATGTCATACCCATTCTGCGCGGCCTCGTTACGTTAAATATACGGTTATGAGGTTGTCGTGTTACGTGAAGTGGAGATATGGAAAAAGCGCCGGTGGGTGGAGCGCGCGCCACGTATCATCGGACGGAACTCGTGCGCGCGCGCGCCGCAGCAATTACTTGCCAGCCAGGACGACGCGGTGCCGAGGCACCACGATTGTTTAACGCGGTTAAACTGCACGGTACGTAAGCTCGCGACTTAATTGGAAGCCGGTGTAACGCGAAAACGCCGCTCCTCTCTCTCTCTCCCGTCTCGCAGTCGTCGTCTTAAATTACGCGGCGGTATCGCGCGCATCGCGCGGGGACGTTAAGCTTTTCTTGCGGGTTCCCGAATTCGCCGCGTCATGGTACAAGCGATATTACGTGATGATGTACTTCCTCACCCTCCTGCGTCCGTCCTCTGTACCTCGTCAAGTAGGAGGAGTCGTGTCGTTGTTAAGGCGAATAAGCGATGAGCGCACCAGCCGAATTATCCTGTGCGTATCCACGCACAACGCGGCGCCCGTGGGCCGCGCAGATTCGAAAGGAGATGAAATTTTAACCGGATCCTTCCCGGCCCGGGGTAGTCCCGTTACTCCCACGTTACCTCGACCTCCGCCGCAAGTCGCGACAATTTCAGTGGCAGAGTGGCGGTGACGCCAGCCAGTATATTACAGATCTTTTTAACCTCCGAGCCCGCCTTGCGCGCTTTGCAAATATTCAAATGGCTCCGCTAATGGACCTTCCTCCCTCCTCCCCCGCCCCGCTGCTCCTCGTACCTCGACCGGTCTTGCATCAAAGTGGTACAACGGGAGTGAGCGTAGCAAAAGGGACATCCATCTTCCCCTGACCCACTCGATGTAACGGTGGGACTCGAAAATTACGGGCCAACCGAAAATCACACTCTCCCTCCCGCCTCCTCCGTTGCTCTCTCGCGTCCGGTATTCCTGTTCTTCTCACTCTTCCGTTCTGGTCGTTGACTTCTCCGCAACACCGCGTATCTTCGTATCTCTCACGCCAGGGCGCTTTGTATTCGCAAATGAAATCATTAAGTTACGTTATACTCGACGTATTCAAGCTGTACTTACACGAATTACGTAATTATATGTTATGTCATACGCATGAAAAATCTCTCTGGCACAAACTGCAAAATCACAAGATGTGTAATTCTTTTTTTATCCCCAAAGTGTTGGACTTTTTTTTTAAATTAACTGTATTTACGCGTGAGTACTTTATGAACGGTAAACGATACTTTCAATATCTCTGCAACTTTTTGAGATCTCTTAAAAATGGCGGCGGTAATTGAAGGCAGCATAGCGCGCCACGAGGAGGAGCTAATTAATACGTTTGCCAACTTTTATCTGACCCTCGCGGGACAGTCCAAGTTTTTGTTTCCTCGCAAACTTTTAACACATATATTGCGAGTTTACTCGTTTCCACCAAGAAAGCGAAATTTTACGAAAGTGCACGCGGATCCAGTTGTTGGGTAACAGTCAAACTTGCCCGGAGGCATTTAACGAAGTCGTCGAACTCTCCGTAGGAGTTTCATCGCCACCAGCGTCAAGCACGCACACCACCTTATGCCTCGGCCTTTCCACGCGATAAGAATAACATTCGAAGCATGTTGAACTTATGTAAAACGGGATATCGCCCACGGAAATGCAGTGGGTGACTTGCAAATCTAGGCAGAAACCTTGCAGGATCTTCTCTCTCTCTCTGCACGAGACACACATAATTCTCGTCACTTTGCCGCTGCATTATTTTACGCAGTCAAGACTACGCGACTGCAATAACTTCGTCGACGTTAATTGCAAGCGATCCTTTTTTTCGCGATGGTATCGCCGGTAATTTACATCGCAAAAACTATATTATTTTACTCTTCCTCTCTTTGATCTTGTTTTGCATGGTTATACAATTTAATTATATTATTTCCATAAAGAAGACCGAGTAATTTTATGGAGATATTCTCGGGTTAAACTCGACGCAAATTCTACTTTATTGCACTTTACTGCAGTCCCAAACGACATTATTTTTTTACGCAAATTTGAAAGCTGATGAGATATCATAAATTGATAAAGAAAGGATTAAATTTCACGCAAAATTGTTGATATTGCACTTGTTAATAAATCCGCGCGATAATTCCAGTCGCGATACGATCGCGCGATCCCGCGTGTCTCGCTTTTCTCCATCTCGCGCGGAATCACAGCCTCGTGCAGGAGTTAACCGCGACGATGCACTTTGACGTGGTACCGTTACCCACTTCTCTCTCTCTCTCTCTCTCTCTCTCTCTCTCTCTCTCTCGCTCGCTCGCTCGCTCGCTCACTCGCTCTCTGTGGGTGCATACCGAAAATGGTTCTGCTTCAGTTACTAAAACGATGGGAATTTTGTGTTATGCGCGCGTCTAAGGGCGAGGCGCGGTATGAAAGAAGTGCGAAGAAGGAGAAAGAACGGGCTGCTGTTGCTGCTTCTGCGGTAACAGCAGTTACAGCGGTAATTTTACTTTACGCCGGCAATAAATGCGCTCCGCTCACGCACGCTTCCGCGATGACGCTTACTATCTGACTCTCTCCCTGCGCCTGCCGAGCGTTTCCTCTCTATTTTCTCTTTCTCTTTCTTCTTCTCTCTCCCCGATGCGTTGCTCCTCTTACTCTCTCTTTCTCTCTTTTACGCATGCCACTATAATACAACGGCACGAGTCTCACGTTGAGGAAAAAAATCGGAATAGCATGCCATTGCTTGACACGTATTACACACGCGACGAGTATATTGAAAGCAGGGTGGTCCCTAACTCGGATATTAATTTCGCAATCCGAGTCAGTACGTCTTTGTAATCATGTTTAACGAACGTAAGGGAGACCAGAGAGTCAGTCGTCGCACGTCAAATGCCAGTCTTGTCTGCTTTAGCGAAGCTAAAAATGGTAATGTATGCTTAATGATTCGTTCTGGAGAAATGTTTATGAGAAATGTCTTAAAGCTTAGAAATGGCATGCTAAAGCGAGAGAAACCCCTGGCCTACAATCTTGCTTTAAGAAAATATTTTAGCTCTAAGCCATAAGCTGAGACCAATCACAGTCGAATGTGAGGAGAATAATCGACTGTGATTGGTTATAGCTTATGACTTAGAGCTAAAATATTTTCTTAAAGCAAGATTGTGGAAAAGGGAAAAGAGAGAGAGAGAGAGAGAGAGAGGGAGAGCGTAAGTTACTTTTCATATCGTCAAATTTTTGTATAAAGTTGCACGAATTCAGCGCAACGAAAATTGATCCCAGTTTTTTATGTATCACTCGTGACATTTCAATAAACGAAGTTGCACGGGATGTGGAGCCTGCCTTCTCTCCGTCGTTTGCATAACAATGGCGGTGAGAAAAATTGCTTTCGCGCTCGCCTCCCCCTCCCTCCCGCTGCCCCCACGTCACAAACACGGTTGCAACTCGTTGCAAACGAGGCGCTGATAACAAAATAGCGCTTACGGTCGATCACGAGTTCACGATTCGTTACTTGCAAATTGGTTTGTATTTACGATGGTCGTCACTGCGCCGCGGATCGCTTGTGCGACTCGAATAGTTAAATCGTGCATTTCAAACGAGCGCGAGTAGATTGTACTTCAAATGCCAGGCTATGTACATAATTGATTGGCGTACGCGAACAAAGCCGGAACGTCACGAGCCAGTTTTGCAGTGGCGCGTAGGAGGGCCCCTCTTTCGTCGGCCCGCCGCGCGCCGCGCCGCGCCGCATCGGTATGTAGCCGGATGAAATCACCCGATTAACGGCTCTTTGCCTCGACTAAATTACCGCAGAATTAGGCAAGCCGATTACATTTGCGCCGATGTACAGCCACGTACCCCCGCCTGCGCGTCGCCGCTTACCAGAAATGTGTTAGCCTGCACGATTTAGTGGCTTAGGCTACACTGGATTATGCGCGCGTTGACAAAATGACAGACAGCCCCGGGAGAGATCGGGATGCTAATTCAGAAACCGGAGCCAGTGCCTTATCGAGAGTCATGTTCGACGTCCGCTCGACGCTCCGCGCCTCGAGGCCACTTTTAAGAGGATGCTGGCGATAGGTCTGTTTTACCGATTAAACGCAATAATTTTTGTCACAAGTTTTCGTATACATTACTTTTATAGATTTGGAAATCCTTTTCCAGAATCAAAATATACGTATTAATACCAGTCTGCAGGATGGAATTTATGTCTAAAACGAAAAAAATTTTTAATTCACGTTTTTCTTATCATTTCTTAGTCCAATAATAGCGTCTGGAGCTGTTACGTCGTAACAATATTTGCTTGATATAAAAACTCATTTATACTCATGAAAATGAAGTCTACAGACACATAGATGACACAAACAAATAATGTCAAGTTCCTAAAACTTAACCTTGATGGCTAATTCGATACGAATTTCTTTGATGAAAATTTATGTGTACGTACATTACAACTATACATTAGTTATTTTTCCACAATATTCTGATAAAGAAGCTGTTGTAAAGCGAAAAATGTACATACAAACAAATCAATTATAGTATCCTTTTATTGTATACCCTTTCTTATATCGCATTTTTAATGCCATATTCTGTATTATCGATCTCGATCAAGTTTGACCGTCACTCCAGCATTCCCTTAACCTGTTACCGCAGCGATCCTGAATGCGCTTCCATCAAATGAACGATTTTTCTCAAATGTATAATCTACCGACGTCTCCCCGTCAGGCTGAACACGCGCTAAGAGACGAGTCGGACGAATTATCAAGCCATTAGCGATGCCGGAATAGATTACGCCGAGCATACGCGGCCGTATGGGAGCAGTTATTGACTTTGCCCGGTACGAACGTCGACGCATCGGTCACCTTCGGAAGCAGCAGAATCGAATCGTATTACGCGCATGTTCACAACGTGACAGACAAATTGCTATACTATCGGATCCAAGGTTCTCTCCCCCGGTACCGTGCACTTCCGCATCTCTATTCTCGAGATAAGCACCGTTCTCCACACGTGAACTGGTTCATATTTCATGACTCGTTCGTATTTCATGTCTCACATGTTTGATTATCTTCGTCCGCGAAGGCGAAGGTATCATGTTCGCGTTTGGTATCGATACCGCTGGGCCGTCTTTGTCGGCACGCTCGCGCGATCGCGCGAGCGTTAATTAAAGTCATCAACTGAATTTTCTTGCTGCCTCGGGACTTGACGTAGATTAGACTCATCAGGAAAGAAATGAAGAGTCGCTAAGTCGAATTAGTCAATCAGTGAATGCAATTGAGTCTTACGGTCAATTATCTTTATTAAGGGAGCTTATCACGCTGAAACCTACCCTGAATTGCGCCAACAGCGCGCGGATTAATTAACCGTGATAATACCGGCAGAAAATAATATATCTTGTTCATCGGGGATTAATGCTAATTGGCGCTGGTACAGAGGCGGCCCTTAGGACTTGTCCGCGTCCCTGCGCGATCTCGCGTATTATACTAATTACGGAGCGTCGGTATTAACGAACTCGGGAGGAAAAAAGAAGGGCGGCGAGGGCGACGGTGGAGGCTGGAGGGTGGTGGATCGCGTTAAAACGCGTGAAACGCGTAGCCGCAGCAGCCGCGGGCGGCTCGGCCGCGCGATGAAACCGGGTGATGACGACGCGTAATTGCTTTCCCGGATAAACAGGCCCGTCGGTGAAGTTACGCGATGAGCGAGTCAACTCCGGCTTAACTTGGCGCGCACGCACATGGCCGCGTCGCGCAACCCTCGGCGACATTAGCGGAGGAGAGATCAGCAAGCCTCGCGCGGAGCGAGGAGAGACAGGAGGCCTGCGGTTTGGGGAACGGCGCGTATCAAACTTTGTTTTGTCACGGCGGGAATCGTTTGCCGCACGACGTAACTTATTGTTGTGTTTACTAAACGTAGTTACGCACCGAGAGCGCAACCCGTGCGACGGCGCGTCGCGTCGCGTCGCGTCGCGAGACGAAGCGCAACCCTCTTCGCCACCGCCCGCGCCGTCGTCGTTCGTTCGCACAGGAGCACTTTATCCTCGGTGCGCACGCCATTAATTCCCTCACTCCCGCACGTGGCCCGCGCCCTTTGCCAAATCACGGCGTTTTCCGACAGGAATTTCAGATATCTCTTTATACGCGAGCAACCAACACCCTCCCCGCCCTCCATTTACTCGCGCTTCCATCAGCGCAGAGTGCCTGTGGTGTCGCGACGTCGCGCCGTCCTTAACAATGCGTAGACAAGTGTGCTTGAGAATTGCATACGATATGAAAAGAGAGTTTGCGTGGACGACGAAAGAGCCGAGAGACAATCGGAGGAGGGGAAAGACGAAGAAAGAGAGAAAAAGAGAGAAACAGAGCGCGCGCGCGCGTGAAATGCGGTCAGCCGTGAAACAATGGTCGCTGACGGGGAATTCATGAAATTCTTCCTGCCACGTTAACCGAACACTCGCAAGAATACGTAAGAATCCGGAAAACACCGTTAGCCCGCCACGTACGACGGGTGCCATTAATAGAAGCGTAATACTTTGTAATCTAGCGTCAAGATTAAGTCCCAAGTAGGAATTCGTCAAAAGCTAATGCGCGGAGGAAATTGCATTCAGCCTGGAAACTGTTCCCCTTGATGGCGACCTCAACGCCTTAATCGCACGCAATAATTGCGATAAGGCCCCCGAGAAACGGGAATGCCGAAAGCCGCTTGAATGAAACGTGTATTTCTGGTGCGAAAAAATGCCGGCGTGCCGCGGCGAGAGACACGTTTCATTACTCGGAGCGCGAGACTGATGTAACAGTATTTCGCAAATGATCCGAGAAGCGCGAAACGTAGCGAGAGACAGCTTACCTTCGCGCGCGGGGGATTCGCGCCGGTGTAACAGGTTTAAAGTTGTCGCCGTTAACCGAAGTAGTTTGTAACATTCCCACGTTTGACCCGCGCGGTATATACTGCAAAAGCGCCAGCCGCGACGCCGGATAATACAGCCGACTTATTTCGACTATTTCCGCGATGCGCCGTCTCTCGCCGTGACTATGTTACGAGTGACACGTAAGTATGTTAAACCCTCTTTCCCCGGTGCTACGGCGATACCGGGAAGCTCGAGGCGCGGAAGGTGGAATCCTCAGGAGTCGTGCTTCCCGCGCGCTTGTCTCTCGCAGGCGCGCCGGGTAATTTGCGAGCGGCTGCGGGAACGCACAATCCCGCAATTGGACCACCTGAATTATACCGTCGAGATACGCCGTGTAACAAGCGCGAGATATGCGCCGTGGCGCGCGTATAACACCGTTTTAAACGCGATAAAAAGCTCAGATGCCGCGTACGCGGTCAGATTGCCGTCTATCTTTCAAGATGCAAACTGGATGCTTATCGCGCCAGGTCACCGCGCCGCGACAGACGGCGACCTTCCGATCTCACGGTGCGTGTATCCAGCGTGCCCG
This sequence comes from Tetramorium alpestre, assembly GCA_021460005.1. Lineage (NCBI taxonomy): Eukaryota > Metazoa > Arthropoda > Insecta > Hymenoptera > Formicidae > Tetramorium > Tetramorium alpestre. Next base: position 176,088 of record JAJVSH010000225.1, read on the forward strand.
CAGATGGAAGGAGAAGATTGAGAGGGTGACTGCGGGCACAAAAGAAAAGGAAAGAAAAGGAAAAGAAGGGAAAAGAACCAGTTCGTATCCGCAATCCCCAGCGCGATACCAGTCTTTGGCGGAACCGGATTTCGCCAGGCTGTTCGTTGCCGAGAATTACATTTTCCCGCAAATATGTATGATCGCGGCCACGCGCGGCACGAACGCACGTAAATCCGGGTCGCGCATGGTTCCCCGCGTGTGCGGTTCGGTCTGTCGGTCAAGGTGCGAGAATCTCGCTTGACCGTGACCGGTCACGTAACATTCCTCCGTGCTAATCGGGAGATTTCTGTCCGCCCAGCCGAAGGAATACAATGGAGCGTTATGCCCGAATCACACTAGCGACCCCGTAATGCCCGAATCACACTAGCGATTCGCGATCGCGATTGCGTTTGCGTCTCTTCACCAATTAGAAAAGAACTGCTGGCTCACAGGCTCTTTTCTGATTGGTTAGGAGACGCAAACGCAATCGCGATCGCGAGTCGCTAGTGTGATTTGGGCATTATGGGGTCCGAACCGTTTACCCTCGCGTCTCGGTGCCCTACATTTCCTCGCGAATAAACGTGCTCCAAGTTATCGCGCGGTGACCTCTTTGTGCCCCCGAATCGCGAGGAATCAATCGGCGGGACATAGATACGAAATTTTCCACCACAGTTCGAATGACGCGCGCGCACATACACACACACACACACACATGTACGGTCGTATCAATTTTCACACCCTCGTGCTGACGTTATTACGGTGAAATTTGAAACGGTGTGACAACGTGCTGACGCGATAGCGGCGCTCCGCGTTGCGGAATCCTCAACGCGCTGAATATGGATGACTATTCTCCTGCTACGCGGAGAGGTAGCTATTTGTGGTACATTGAGCTGTCACATGGCGTGCGGAATTACGGGGGTTTCCAATGATAACCCGTTAAACGAACGTACGGGTGGACGAAGCAGCTAACAGACACGCGACGATAACTGCAGTTNGTGTCTACAACGTCCCGCTCCTATCTTTTATCAAAAGAGAAACACGCGTAACGGCGGCGAAATGAACGCTGATTAATCATATCGATTGCAATAATCCAAACGGATGGTATTCGAGCTATTACGTCACACGTGAGAGAAGATGAAAAATAATCATCGCTGTTCAATGTTCGATCAAACGTCAAGAGTGAAAGTGTATGACATATGCACTGAAAGAAAAATACTGTTACTTTTGGCCTCAATTAATTTTATAATTTTATAAATATAATGGCCCATAATTTTATAATATTTCTAACAACACTGTAAAACATTAGTATAAAATTACATGTAATTTT
>JAJVSH010000225.1:177850-228751 GCA_021460005.1 Tetramorium alpestre
AAAATTACATGTAATTTTACACTAATTTTTTACAGTGAATAAATATGATTAACTGTACGCATATTTATGTTAATTATCGTTAGAAAAATTATAAAATTGTGGTTGAGGCCAAAAGTAACTATATTTTTCTCTCAATGTATACTAGAAACTTTGTAATTATTCTAAAAGATTTCTCACGGTTGATTTTATCTGTTATTTATTTATTACCGTTCTGATAGTATCCNCTTTGATAATAATCTGCGTAAAAAAATCTACGAGTTTGACGTTAGATGATAATATTCAGACATGCGATAATTAGATTGCGTCGACGTAAACGAGAAAAGCATGTACGCGCAAAGATATAAGTAAATCTAGAGCTGCGCGTGATACGGGATCATTTGCAAACGGGTTAATAACCTGGACGGCGAGGATTTATCGGCGCGATCGTGAATCATTCGAGCAACCTGTCGGATCGCCGCGAATAAGGCTGCGGCGCTTCGGCATGTGTCCCGTTTCGCAGTGCCCACGCTTCAGGAATGCGTCACGCACCTCGTCCCACATACAGAACGGTGCATATCGCTGTACCGTTGCCGGTTCGAAGCGCGAATCGTCAAACAAGTGGCATATTCGAGTCGCAATAGATACGAGACAGATTAAATGATTATTTAACCTTTTTCCGATAAACATGCTCCATCAGTCACTTAACTAACAGTAACCTGATAACGTGATGGTAATCTTAATAAATCATACGCTCCTGAGTGACAACCTTTGCGGAACAGAATGATATCTGTAGCGATAAATATAAATAGGATCCATTTGTTTATTTATTTATGATAACAGTATATATACGTAATACGTAACGTACGTATATATACACATTTGCAAGTAATTGAATTTATAAACAATTTAAAAAGTTATTATCGAAAGAATAATCATGCAAGGGAAATATTCGAGCGGATAAACGAGTTGTATGCTTCCTTTTTCAATTTATTGCGCTAAATGAAAAAAAAAAAATTATAAAATGTAAATAATTTAGTTAATGAGCAATTAACGTTCTAGAAGGCTTCATTCATTTGTACGTTGCTGCAGTATCATCTTCTTCTGATGTTGCGAGGATCACTTTATGTTTGATTTGCACGGTAGATTTACACGAGTGTTAATTTACACCTACAAGAAAGCATCGGCGCACGAAGTATATCATGTATAACAGCAACTGTTTCGTAACTAAATTAACGGTTATAGCATTATTGCATGTAGCAGTGCCATACACTTGGATAAAATCTTCTGGTATGCCAAATAAACAGATGGCTTTGCTTATTAATACGAGCGTGAGAACTGCATATCCTACATTCGCGCAAAATCGCAGTTAAAGTAGGGTAATTTAACAAATGGGTAATTTAACAGGACAAGTTTCAATCGATTAAAACACTCCTATGCGTAACATTAGTTGCTGTGATTAGAAATTCCATGAGAATGGATTTGTCAAAAATTCATTAAGAAAATATGGTTCGCCCGGAAGTCTCGCTTAATTTTTAACAACGTTCTGTTTTGTCTAGCGGCTAATATTAAATTAGCAAACATGATCGATAAACAATCTATGATTAAATTGAGACGAAGATATATCAAGAAATATAGGTCGTGCTTATTTCGTCAGTCGTGGCACGTGTTGTATTTTTTTTTTCTTTTTAGGGACGACAGTCTAGACGACGCACGTTCACGTACCGCTGCCAGATAGGGTGCCTTAATTTTTGATCGCGGCATGCATAATGAGGCAGCGGCCCCGTTCCCAAAAGAGGCTTTCCTGCGGCGCCGACGAGCCTCGCGTGCATCACGTGCGTCAGCAGCCGGCTCGACGCGTCGCGAAACAGCGGTGACAGCGGCACGGCCGCGGAAACGCACCGCATCGTAAATGGAAACCGAGACGCGCGAGACTCCTTGCCCCTTCCTCGAGACGCGTGAATTTCACTGCGCGTGATATTAAAGACCCTAATGGACGGCCATTAATTACCGCGGTCGAGCCCCTGCTAGCCCGCGAGAAACCGCACAGTCCGGTAGTCGAGGCATTCGTCTTCGAGAATTTCTCTCCCACACATCGAAGACCCGCGAGGGAGCCTCGAGCAGATAGGAAAAAGAAGGCCGGTGGGGGGAGAGGGGGGAGGGGCGGTGGGGTCGAAAGAGTTTATTGCACGTATCTCGGGAATATGGTATCTCGGTACCGCACGTTCAAGTTCCCGGAACAATCGCTTCTGTAGCGTATCGCCAACATTCGCGGACGTGTACAATTATCCCGTCGAGCCCCGCCGGCGGCTCAATTAAGCATCGCCCCCACCGCGAGGATGTATTTTCTTCACCTTCACTCACTTTCGCGCCGTCATACTTTCCTGTCAAAAGACATCGAATCGCTTTCATACAATTTTCCACGGCGTGACTCTCCTTCTTAATGTTTGCTATTTTCCACGGCGTGACTCTCCTTCTTAATGTTTGCTATTTCCTATTAATCTTTTACTTAAACAAGCACTCTTTTTCATTCGTTTTTTTTTTTTATTTTCAAGAGAAGACATCTTTTCTTTTAAACATTAAGGCTCCTGGATCCTCGCCGCAGCCATATTGAATTGTGACGTTAGAGGTGAGAATGACACGCTAATTTTGCGCCTGTGCCATTTACAAGTAAATATAAATTTGGATAAAATAACTCATTACATTATAATGAATAATGTAATGCTATTCTTGATCTTTATTGATCGAAGTTAACATTCGCCGGATTTTAAAAGTGTATTAAAGTAATGTAACGCGTTATTTTATTAAATTTATAATATTTATTTGCAAATGTTACGGGCGCAAATTCAGCGTGTCATTCTCGCTTCTGACGTAATAATTCAATATGGCTGCGGCGAGGATCCAGGAGCCTTAAATGAGTTACGTTACGCACTGAGAGTCCTATTCTGTTGTATGAACAAAAAGTGAGCAACCAAATCTTTGAAACAAAATTTAATTAAATCTTTTGTTTGATCCAACAAAATTGAAATCCTATTGGTTAAAATTTTGTTTGAAAAATTTGGTTGCTCACTTTCTGTTCATACAGCAAAATAGGATTTTCAGTGTACAAGTACAATCGCACCTTGCTCGCATCGTAAATGTCTCCTGTGGTCACGTAATCCTATTGATTCATTTTTAATATAGTAACACATATGTTACATTATGTTATAAATACATGTGTATACATATGTTTTTAATACCTAACGTAATATACGTAACATGCGTACGCGCGATTCGAAAAATGTGCCCGAAGCGCCGCATTCTTGCGCGGAGAGCTATCGCGAAATAAAAGCGCGAACTCGTCTTTCGACTTTGGTAGATTCGCAGATTGTCTCGACGGAAACGTTCGCCGACGGCAGGAATTCCGATGCTCGTGCCGAACGAGAAACTCGTGCGGCACCTTTCTTAGACTACAGGCTGCGATATACGCGCGTCGGTATAAAAGAGAGAGAAAGAGAAAGAAAGAGAGAGAGAGAGAGAGAGAGAGGTCATTGCCCCAGGAAAATCTCGCGAGTCGCAAATCCTTCCGAGCGGCCGAGAAGCGACGTCCGGTCGGCGTGAAACGTCGTTAATCACGACGGGATTCGGTATCGAGTTTCATCCCCCATCCCAAGGCGAGTGTATTTCTCTCCGCGCCGAGAGACGCGTACCCCACGCTCGAGACGTGCACGCACGCCGGGAGTGCGCCGTACCGAGAGGCATCCACCTGACGACGTCGACCTCCGCATGAGGAGGCACGGCCTTCGCATATTCCGGCCTTGGTGCGTCCGTAGCCCCGGCTATACGCCAAGATTTACTCGCATTATAATTGAAGCGATCATCGCCGTCAGCCGGTGCTCCTATGAGCGCGCGCGCGCGCGCGCGATCGAGGCGCGTTATCACCTCCGCGTTCCGCGCGCATTAATTCCGCCCGAGTAAAATGAGATTTTTTAAAAATGCAAATACACGGACACGCCGTGCCGCTCACGTATCCAATTTCTTCGTGTATTTTATCGAGAAGCAAGACGGATTATGGAGGTTAAAATTAAGTCGTCAAGTTGTATCTCGCTGGTTTTGCGAATAATATAATGCGATACTTGCATGTGTCCATTAGCATCTCGCACCGCATGCAAATATTTACGTCTCGTTTACGAAGGAAGAAATTTTATATCGTAAAGAAAGAAATTGTACGCAAAACGTAATTAGAATGGAGGAAATATAAAATGTGTAGGAGATATTTAAATTCGCGCAACCTTTTTGTTCCTTCGACGGACGAAGAATGTTGCGCATGGTACTAAATTATTAAAATCTCGTTCTACAGAATGAGGAATTAATACAGAGTTAGAAGCAGGATGCAACGATATTAGTAATTATCCCCGACGTAATATTAATCTGTGATATTAATCGATTTTAGCCGTTTATTTTTTGTTGCATACATACATTAAGTATCGACACAATGTTTTAAAAGGATTAATAGAATATGAGTTTATTATCCTCCTTGATTATACGTATCATGTGTGTACAGAGATTCGAGGAAACAGGTAGACATCCAATTCCATCGAGCTACAACCTGCAATAATCGGTTGTCAATACGTTAGACATCTCGAGCAATTTCCACGTTAATTTCTCGGTAATTTGATTTTCGTCGGGTGTATATTACGCGATGCTATAACATCGAGGGAGGGATTTAATCGCTCGGAGTAAATAATCTGTATCGCCGGTGGAGATGTAACGCCGTCCACTGCGCGATCGAAGTTCCAGGATAAAGCGGAACGACGTTGTGCACGCGGATAAAACAGTATCGACATTTTTGCGCCCGTTCACGTCTGTCCCTTTTTTCCTCTGCCCCCCCCCCTCCCCACCTACCGGTTTTAATTGCGATTACAGTTGCGCGATTCCAAGCCATGCGCGTCCGCGGCTTTCGTCGTTACCGGTTTCGTATCCGGAGCAACGTGATAAACGTCGACTGTTTACGTTGATAGTCCGATATCTCGGAGCCGCTCCAGTTAGCAATCGGTTAAGCAATCGAGTAGCAGATCTTCAAGATCGAAAACAAGATCGTCTACACGTGGCTGGCTCGGTAATGCCGATAAACCTACAATACCGCCGGTCGCCGTGTACCGCGGCTCCGATGAATCTGGCGGAATAGGTATCCTGTAATATCTGGAATTTCAGGCGAGATCCGCGCCAGATCTCGCCTCGTAACTTGCACGATAATGTATATTACGGTAAATGATATACGCCACGTGTGCGTATTAACGTGCATGTCTACCGCGAAGCGGTCCATTTGATGCCAACAATTATTACTACCTTCTCATATTTCCGCCTCTCATATAGAGCGGAACACTAAAAGTCAGTCACTGGCTGGCAGCTATCAAGGTGGCCGTATTGATAAGCCGTTTGTAATAGATTATCATACCGATGTTACACGCGTGCATTCCTCGCATTGATTTCGCGACGTTTTATTTCCCTCGAGCATTATTTATTATTTCTTTCGATACACGAACACTGAGAGAAAAGTATAGTTACTTTTGACCTCAATCACAATTTTATAATTTTTCTAACGCACTGAAAAAAAAAAGATTGGTGGTAATAATCCAGTCTTGATAAAAGTTATCAACAACCTTGGTGAAACAGTTTCAACTAAATATATTAATCATTATGTTGTATAAATTGTTATATTAATGTCAAAATAACGAAACATTTTGTTATTTTAATAATTTTTTTCTTGTAATTTTATTAATAATTGTAATAACACTTTTAATTTAGTAATACTAACTAAATATTTCAAAAATTGCATTACTAAATACATCTTATAAGTTTACCTAGAATTTTATTTTCAGTGCGATAATTGTGGTTAACACAATAATGCGCATAGTTAAGTTAATCACATTTATTATTAGAAATGTTATAAAATTATAGTTGAGGCCAAAAGTAATTACATTTTTCTCTCAGTGCACGAACACGTAACTTTACTAATTACATTTCACTAATCGTAAAGCATTATGACGTCATATTTTTTTACATGCGCGAGTAAAATACGTCACGTCATTTATATATATATATATATGCCTTTGAAATATCATCGTTTCTCGGCGTTTAACCGGCAAACTGATGACATACACAAGAATCTGATTTCTCGCATCGACTTTCCGTCAGCGACTATGTGTGTCGGTTTCGTGTTGCTTTACTGTTACGATGCATCACACGTCGCTGTTTCGGACAATTTCTCGTATGTGGAGTAGTACATGGAGCGTCCCAGTTCCCTTTTAACCGCAGCATCTCCGGCCAATCGAAATTGATTTTTCCCCGAACGAAAATAGTCTAATGACACTCGGTGACATCTCGTACATATATATATATATATGTATATATAAATTCCATGTTTATCTACATTTTAAATAAGAAACGCGCGCGTCACTGTCGCGCAAGTGATAAACTTGCTCGCCGATAATCAAGGATGCAGACTGAAATCGAAGTTTCGGGGAGGATACGAGAAGCCAAGTTTCCTCTCAAGTGCATGAAATTCGGAGGTTTCCACGCTGAATAGGATCTAATTGGCTCTAATAGAGAAGGAAATTTCGCCTGTGGACCGAACTTTGCCATTTTTAGTCGTCCTTCGGTGCTCCGTTACCGGAGAGGCACGGCGAAAGTTCCCTGTCCGTCATCAATTATTTCTAAACCCGGGGAAGCATTCGCGGAACGATTATAGCGGCTCTCATGCGCCACCGTCCGAAGTGGTTCTTGGCCCGAGCGTGCGGATCGATCGGATTCAAGAATGAGGACGGAAGAGGGATAGCCTCTTCGTAACAGGGCGCGTAGAGAGAGATATATACTTTCCGCCGGTCCCGATACACGTGCAAAATGCAAAATGTGTGCGAGACTGTGCGGGCGATTGTAAAACGTACACTCTGAACCTCCGAATTTACGTCCTGCTAAGTGGACGACATAATCCCGCGCCGGATTACCGCCGGCTTGCCCGATAGCGTCGGTTCCTTTTACCACCGGAAGAGGGGAGGGGAGGGGGAGGTTTTCGGACTTTGTGCGCACCCGGTATCAGCGCACAAAGTCGCTTAATTTTCGACTGATCTTGACACGATCGCGTTGCGGATCCCCCCCGTCATGCATATATACCGCGTCTTTCTATTAATGCTGCATGCGCACTCGCGGTAAAAGCGGATATTTCTTAATCTCCTTGCAGGTCTCTTCCGCAATCGCCTTGTCTCTTCCTCACTCTTTCGACCTTGTTTTAACGAACCGTTATCCCCCGCATCTCCCGCTGGCGTATACAGCACTCTCGCGAATCACGTAATTCTTCATGGCGATGAACTCTTAAGAAAATTTAGAAGTAAAGCTCAACGTTTGTACGTTATTTCATACATTAACTCTCCGAGGCCACACCTCTCTCTTTTTTCGAAAGTCCCGCGGCGACAGTAGGTGTTCGCCACCCAGACAAATTCAAAGTCCATAAATCCAATCGATGCGCATCGATAAAGTTACAAAAATTCATGAAACATTTTCAAGATGTTATTCAATAATTTTTATGGTACGGAGCTCAAAAAATGTCTCTACTTTTTTTAAAAACTCAAAAGTGAAAAAATCAGAAAAATGGACCTTTTTAATTAAAAATTCTCATTTTTTTTTTTTAGATTCAATATTAAATAGCATCCATTTAGAAAATGATGTAGTAATAATGTTATTAAGGAAAAAATACGTTTTACATAAAGCGTTTCAAAAAACAATTGTTTTAAGATTTAAAATTGAGATTTTGGATAGATGTGGCAAATACATATTTTTACATTTAACTTAAGTATTTTGAATTACAAGTAAAACTAAAAATGCAGGACACGTTATAGCAAGTTGTTTCTTTATTTAAAAATATATAAATAAAATAGTAATTAAAAATATTCGGTCTTTTCATCTGGATGATTGCCACCCAATGTGACCTCGGAGGGTCAAGGATCGCGACAAAAAAAAAATTCTGAAATCCTCGCGTAAAAAGTAGAGTTGCATAAAAAGTGCTCGTTTAAGATTTAAAAAAGAAAGATAAATCTGCGCAATATTTCCAGTTATTATTATTTCCAGTTCATAAATTATTATTATTTCCAGTTCTTCAGGTTTACAGACGAGACGACTTTAAGTAGAATTATTCGATAGTTCCGTATTGATGCCTCGCGATTATTTTCTTTAATGGTTCTGCGGTTCGGAACAAGCGCGCAGAAATTCTGGGACACACGTGTGCATGCACATGCGTCGTCGCCGGATTCAAGCCGGGAAGCTGCCGACTACGCCCCGAAGACACCATCGCGGCAGACAGGCAGTCAGACAGCGCCGTAATAAATTGCTACCGTATTAATGACGTTCCGGCACACCGACGACCGAGGTCGTGACATCCTTTCGGGCTCCCCGGCTCGTGGTGCACACGCCATACCTTCTTGTCTTGCGGTCGTGCTTTCCGAGGATGAACCGCGAAGTGATAATCAAACACCTGATATTGATTTCGGTAATTTTACTCCGTTATTGCGTTATTATTTCTCGAGCGGATAAATGGGCTCGTGTCGTCCCCCGCGACACGGCACGGTACACTCTCGACCTCGTTTCGCCGTTTCGAAAATGTTAAATGGAAATTACCGTGCGTGTACAACTTTTTCCTTTTTTTAGATTAACAAACGGCGGTATATTATTTCGCTATTTTGTTGTCGATTGCCATTTTCGCGGCATTGACAATTATCGCTACACGAAACACGCGTGTTTCTCTACTTCAATGTATATTCATCGTCATACTCTGTTCCATAGAAACAAATAGCTATCGATTCTCCTTCGGAATGATTCAATTAAATATCGTTGCTGAAACAGCCGGTCGTAATTATTGTGTAACGTTAGACATGTGCGAATATGAACACGTAGCCCGTAGAATAGATCGATATGCATTTCCAAGGTGCGGTTGCGTGGGAAGTAAATGCGGTGCGGAGCGACGAGCGCGCGGCGAGTCGCTAGAGACAATCTAGTAGGTTACAAGTTCTCGTGCCGATAGAACGTTTAGAAAAATGATTTGATTCCTGGTAGGGGCCCTCGGGTGCGCGTGATTTGTGTTCGAGCCCGACGCCATTTGTCATTGCCGGCACCGTTACGTCCCACGGGCCCCTCGGGACTCGAGGTCGAAAAGCCGAAGTTAAATTTAACAAGCTTAACCGATAACTCCCGCACGGATCGGCACGGATCGCCGTACACATGCACACCGTTCACACACACACACACACACACACGCACACTCTCTGTTTCTAGAATACGTCTGTGGCTGCATCGAAATCGCGCGCAGTGCATTCGCGTGCATCAACCAATCGCGGATATACCGCGGAGATTTGGAAATAGTGATCTCGCGTGTCAGTCGGCATATTAAATCGCGGCAGCGTGTGTTTCATTCCCGAGCGACTCGTCGCGTCGCGACGCCTCTCGGGCATCCCGCGCGCGTATTCGTGTCGGCATTCGAGAGAACGGGGCGGCGCGGCGATGCGACGCGACGCGACGCGACGCGACGCCCGGCCCGCGCGAGAGGGCAATTCTCTAATCCCGCACGAACCGGGCCGCGTGCGAACGCGGACGATATTACGGTTATTTTTCAAGCCGACTGCCAGCACTGACCCGCTATTACTGTAGATGCGATTCATTACCGCACAGCGCACCGGCCGACTAAAGTGTATTGTGTTACGTTATGATTGATCGCGCAGCGCGATCCGCTGAACAAGCATGTCCCATCTGTCACCAATAAATATCCAATTTCAAGTTAGAATGATATATAAGACATTTTAACGTCGCGTTTTTAGCGACGTCGCCGCCGCGCCGCGTAATAGGATCATTTATTAAGAAAATTGGCTGTTGGGATATTCATCGTCATCTTCGTCGTCGTGGTCTTGCCTCGTCGTCACGTCCCCGTCGGCACGAAGGACGATGCGTTACCCCGCGCGACATTCCGAGATGGTGGGGAAGAACAGGCGCAAACCTCCGGGAACCCCCGGACACGTCTCTCGCTCGCTCGCGTCGCGTTAATATTACCCGCGCGCGGATCGCGAGATGGATAGAATATATGCCATTTTTCATAGACCTCACCGACGCAGATTGAGGAGGTTCATTAGACGGCGCGATGCGTTCTGCGGCGAGTTTCCTGTCGATACGTTATTTTGTTTTTAAGATGGAATGATCATGAAAAAAAGCCATCTTGAATTACTGACATGAGCTTGATCGACCTCTTCCGGTTTACGTGACGTGTGTATGCGGTGACCATATATTTTTTTTTTTAGAAAAATAAAAGACACCGCCACCTACCCTTCTTCCACGAACAAGTGCAAACCACAATGTAAATTTATTATTATTCTTTTTCCTGAATTATATTTATATATTGAAAGAAAAAATTCTGGTTAAAAATGGACGAATCGGAGAATCTTGTAGGATTGATTCTGGTTATTCATTGTTCAAATATTCTAATTATTATAATAAAAATTTTATAATAAAACTCAATACTTTATAACTTACAATTACCGGAATACTTGATCAATCCTACAAGATTTTTCTGATTTGTCCGTTTTTAACCAAAATTTTTTCAGTGTATGAAAAAAAGTAAAATTTTGTAAATTAAAACAATTGTATTATTATAAATTGATTAATTATATATAAAAACACACCTTTACTTTAACATTACACAAAACATATAAAGGTAATAAAAACTGAAGACATTTTATAGAACTTTTCAGAAATAAAGGGCAAATGTGAGTTTTCAAGAAAAAGATAATAAATCTAAAGGACACAGACCTCTAAAATAAAAGACTGTCCTCTGTAATATAGAACGAATGGTCACCGTATATATGTATGATGTAATGACAAAAAAGGTAATGAGGTCAATCGTATGACAAAAAAGTCATATATCAAATCTGTAGAAAAGATTAGTCTACATAATGGCTAAAGTTGTTACTGTTAACGCTGTTTAATCCTCGCAAATCCCTCTCTACCGAGGATTATTCTCTAAGGTTCCATTATGAAAGGTTTCTGATGATATCAGAACATGCAAAGTTTTGATGCTGTTCTTATTGTTAAAAGCAATTGCCTTTGATGACCACGAAGGCAGCGATTACATTTCATGTAATTTTTCATTTTCAATCCGTACCAAATATTAATACGCACGCGTTATGGACATAGTCGGTTGCGACTATGCACAGAGGCATTTTCATAAAAGTTTTTCCCTTTAATTCAACTTTAGTTGCCGTTCGCGTTAGATTGCGCATCTGCAATATCCCTAAATCCCTCCTAGGGATCTTGGAGCGAAGGTACTGTTCGTCATATTTGAGCTCGCAGGAAAGCTTGACCCACTTGCGTCGCGCAGCCACGAAACATTGGTAATCAATGTACTCAATGGAGTGTCAGGTAGTATTAGAGACAACTTCCGGAAGCGAAGAGATAATTAACGTCGGCTGAGGAGTGTGATCGCTTCATGTACACGCTTGATTACATCGCGCGTACATATATAGGTGGAATATCCCTATATTATTAACACGTTCGCATATAGCTTATGACAGCGTATGCATGAATAAACTCGATATTCTCATTAACGTTATGAGCTACATGAAATCTAAAAGAAATAACGGCGCTGCCTCGATATTGGACATTTGATCCTGCGCCGGAATAGCCCGAGATACATAATATATTTATAAAATGGATGAGATCTCGCGCGTTAGTTTGGTAACGTAGTTATCGTAAAGAATCTAGGTAATATCGTAAGTATTTTCTGCACAGAGCCGCGATGTATATATATGTATATATCGCTCTCGTGTAACTTCGATGTAGACTGTAGATCGTTTCGCGTGCCAACGAGAGCAGGGATGTGTTTATTGCCTCGCAATATCTTTCGTAAATCCAAGAGACGATATTACTGTATTTTCCGTCACAGGAGCGTTAACCAAAGAGAAAATCGTGGTTGTCGATCGCAGGCAAAATCATAAAGCATCGCGTTATTGCTACAGAATATGGAATATACGAGCTTTCAGTCACAGTCTGTCTAAGGTCCCAGATCGAAAATTCTTTTGTCGTCGGGAGCAGTGAATAAAGCGTCGAGGGGGAGGAAAGATCGATTTTACCGGAAGAAACATCGTTGCAAAGATCTTCTTCTTACGCCGTTCCTCGCACTGGCTTCCGTGTGCACGCGTACACATACACACGACGGGGGGGGGGGGGAGGAGGCGACGCACACAGGGTGAATATCGACGACGTGGAAACAAAAGAGGAAAGTACGATCAATGATTTCAATACTTTTCCCCGGCGCCTCGCCGCTGAGATTTATATTTATGTTTAAGGGTAAAGCGGGAAAAGATCGAATGTCAAGAGCGAGCAGATAGCTCAGGGGACTTGGGAAGAAAAAGGGGCAAACGAGAGTGATACGTCGCAAGTGCAGCCGCGATAAGTTCCTCTTCTCGCGCGCGCGGCTCGTGTCCCTTCACCTCTTCCACGGTATATACTCGCACGGGGCGTACAGGCACACACTTTGTCACGGTCGTGGCCCCGGCCGGCGTACGGAAGAAAGGAGGAAAGAAAACAAAGAAAGCCGCGAAGATCATTATTAAGGAGTAATGAATAATACCGGAAAGAGATTCAAGCGTGTAAGAGTACGACGCACGACCTCGCCGGGTATAATTCTCGGCGATGGCGTCATTAACTCTGCGCCGCCGCGCGTTGCGGTACACGGCGGGAAGATGGAAGGCGGCGGATTCATCGTGAGGATACATCGCAAACGTGTACGCGAGGCTCCTTTCCTTGCGGAAGGCTAAACGCGAGTTGTTACGTCGTAATGTTACGTTGCAATAATGCCGGCGTTATTTATTGATTTATACGGGAGCGCCGCGCCGCGCCGCGCCGGCTGCCAGGGAATCGGATCCGCGAAAAAAAAAATGTACAACTGATACTTTTATGTAACGCTCAAGTATCATTTCTTTCTTCCTTCCCCGCGAAATGCAAAAATTTTCTTGGGTACAGCCCTTGTGCTGTGCTAAATTTCTTGCCTAGTTACAGAGACTGCATATAAATCTAAATCAAATGTCAAATAATATATACATACAATTAACATTTTTTTTAGTCGGTCCTCTTTAGCAAAAATTAACAATAAGTCATAAAATTCCGTTGCAATCTTTTACAAAATTTGTTTGTCGACTGTTTTTTCTTACTTATTTCGCGGGAGAATGGATATTTTTATCCAACTCCAAGTATCATTTTTTTCTCTTTCTTATGAATGCAAACATTTTGTTAGATAAATTTAAATTGAATGTATACATAGAATTGTCGCTTTAAATATTTATGATTACTTAAATACAGAAACATCGTGTTTTAATCGGCTCTCTTTGGTTCGCGAGAAAAATTAGAAATAATAAAGGTTCATCTCTTCTTTGCAATCTCTTGCAAAATTAATTTGTCAACTGTTCTTCCTTATTTATTTCGCGGGAGAATGGATATTTTTATCCGACTCCAAGTATCATTTTTTTCTCTTTCTTACAAATGCAAACGTTTTGTTAGATAAATTTAAATCGAATGTCAAATACTGTATACATAGAATTGTCTCTTTAAATATTTATGATTACTTAAATACANAGACATCGTGTTTTAGTCGGCTCTCTTTGGTTCGCGAGAAAAATTAGAAATAATAAAGGTTCATCTCTTCTTTGCAATCTTTTGCAGAATTAGTTTGTCAACTGCTTCTTCCTTATTTATTTCGCGGTAAAACTCATTTCATCTACATCATAGTTCGCACGTTCTTGGTGCCGTGGCTCCTCACAATGTATCCATCCGCTTCCTTCGCTGATAACATTTGCTCGTGAACTCTGTGCTAGTTAGTAATTTCCAGATACCCTACACAGTTCACGACGTGCATACCTCCTCTCCTCGGACCATACCGCGGTCCGTAATGCGGGATTATCTATCGATTTATTTGGAGCAGGAGGAGGAGGGCCGAGCACGTAGAGCCGGGCGCTACGAGGTAGTTTCGAAGTACGATGCACGAGAGCGAGCGCCTTGTCGCCTCGCATGCGAGATACGAAATTATCGCGACGATTCGGAACAGTTAGGTTCGTCTACCGGTCGGGAATGGCGCACGCTGCCAAAGAGGAAGAGGGAACGGCGAGAAGGAGAGAGGGAGAGGTAAAGAAAACGGAACTGTTTCGCGGAGCAAATGTATGCGCACTCGCGGAGATAACACGAACGCGATCCGGGCTCTCTCGCTCTCGCTCTCTCTCTCTCTTCTCTTCTTTCTCCTCTTTTCCTTTCCTTTCACGTCGTCTTTCTCTCCTCCTCTTTTTCATTTTCTCTCCTATCCGCATTAACGTGCTGATGCGGTCTCGAGCCGAGACTAGAGGTTAACTCTCGTGTCCATCTTCGGTCTACACGATGGATAATTCAGCGTACCTTAACCGTCCTGCGCGCCGCGGACGCGGCGTGTAAATCGTTTCAGGAAGATGAAGCATCGTCCGTTTGTCCCAGGACCATTTCCGCGGAGGATGCTTCCTCTCCTTGACACCGCGAACTTTGTGAGATCTTGTTTGCCCATGATCGCGGGAATCCCATTTGCAAACAGCGATCGGGGGAGAGCACTCCGTCGGTGACATTGCTACGTCACAGAACGTTACAGATTTCATCGGTCATGTGCCGGAGAGAGGCGTCGAAAATATCTTCACTGATCCTTTCAGAAAGGACGGGGTGCCACGTTCTATGTCTTTCGTCGAGAGATTATTCTTCAGATAAATAAAAGCAAATTTTCATGCGAATTCCTACCGAGCGCAGAGGTGATTATTTTACGAGCGACAGCTTGATCACGGTCAACCATAACGCTTTCGTTAAGCACGTTCGTAATTTGAGTTTTCCTAATGACTGGATACCCGCGCGAGAGAGATTCCACCCGGCGTCGACGTGCGCAATAATTCGCGTACGATAATTTCATGATAAATGACGACAGAGGAATCCGGCCTACTATTCTTCATTCTTGTCTATTGATCAATCAGAATGTTTCAGAGATGTTCAATCTGTCGACTCGTTCAAGGCCGGGGGATAATAAATTGCATAAGACGCACCGGGCGGTGAATCTCGCGGAGGGATTAATCACGGGCGCATAAACGACCGAGAGACTTTAATTCCGTTCCACCACGTTGAATTTGATTAGCACGCGGCGATAAAGAGCTCGTGACTGCTGCCTGTCGCGTCGTTGAACAAGGCTCTTGGCCTCTCGCGCTCGCGCGCGCGCGCGCTGCGCTTCTTCCTCTTGAAAGGCTGCAGAGAAGTCGGGGGGGACATGTTCCGGCTTTGTCTCGAGGGACAAATCAGAATGGCGTAATGAGACGCTAAAGAAAGATGCGCAAAATGAGGGGAGAGGCCAAAGGGGGGGAAGGAAGGACGTTCGTGATCGTCCTACAGGACAAGTGTAGCAGTTGTATCATCACCACGGCTGACATTCTCACTCACTGGACGAATGATAGGAGAGTAGACGTCTAACCGGGCCACGCTTGAGGGATCTGCCTGTGGAAAAGGCTTCCTTTTCCATGCGTTTCCCACGTTTCCGATGCACAGTTGTTCCACGGTACACGCTTGTTACCATACCAGAGCGTACGCCTTGCTCATTCCTTCCTCGATATTACTCGCTTTAATTTTATGTCCATCATATCTCCCTTATTATCTTCCATTTCGACTCGCTCGTTTCAGAATTGATTCCATATAAAAGTCAATATTTGTTCACCTTGATCGAAATACCGTCCGATTTTGCTCGCGAAGACCCGCCGGATCGGCTCTCGCAGGATAAACGCGCACTGAATTCCACACTGTTTTATCGTAAAGAAAAGGCGTACTATAATTAAACCCAGAAACAAAAATTCATTCAATAATTGTTCGTTAAATATTAACGTCTGCTTACTTAAAAGAAAAAAAAAACTTGTTAAACCAGCTTCATACCGAAATAAATATTTAAAAATTCGATATATATCCGTACGCTTTCAAAAAGAAAACTGCAAGTGCTTTTATTCGCATTAAATATGACGCTAATGTAGAGACATTATCGATTACACGTCGAATATGAACGCGTAGCACAAAGACTTGTATAAGAGTACAAGAAGGAAGAAGCTGCGTTCGTAAAACAAAACAAAAAAGAAACAGTACAGCTCATCTCATTCGTGACTCCCATTAAACCACGGATGGAACTGATTTGTCGATCAGCACGACATAAAGATAGCGAGGAACAGGCGAATACGTCTTATCGATCGCGTTATTGTACGAACAGAAAATAAAACCGATTTACTGTTATTTGAAGACCACCCCGACACGATCTCGTATGCCGGGGCTACGGAGGAGCTGTATCTCGTGCATCTTGAGCCCGGCATTCCTGGATAAGACCCGCATTAAATCTCGTCCGCGGATTCGTCCGGTCGCCATTCTTGTGCCTAATACCCGATCCCGTAGGCCCGCAGTCCCGTAGAGGGTTCGCGACCTACCGTGGGGGCCGCCCGCGATCCACAGAAAATCATGATAATTATTACGTTAGAGCTAACTGCACTTCTTATCGATGGTAGATGGGGGCCTTGCGGCCCCCGCGCGGGCGATCGCGATACCCCGGACTCTGTGGTCACTGTAACATTCGATGAACGCGCGATAGGTGCATACTACACCCGCGACGGCGCGCAGATAGCTATGTGATATACCTACGCGATATATATGTATACACACATGTGTGTAATGCGCTTTATGACGGCGAAGATGACGACGACAAGCTCGATGAGGATGACGACGACGACGACTAAGGCCGTGCCGTACGGTCGACTTGCGCGCGCTATGTGCACCGGAATAACGGGCTGCAATGGACTGATAATTATTTCGATGCCAAGGGTTCATCGTGTATAATTGAGAACGTGAGTAAACACTTAAAATGACTTTAATTCAATTTTCTCCCCGTACACCCGCTGTATATTATCACGTGGCAAAGGTCTCGCGCCGCGGCTCTCTCGACGGCGCGGTTTTACGTATAGGCGCACGCTTAGAGATCCGCTGATTCTAATCTCGGACGCAAATCAAGTACGCGTAACGCGATACATTGCGCGAATAGATTTAATTGGCCGACCCGTGGTGCTCGTGATAAAATTACATAACGTGTGTAATAACAACTGGAGGCGATTAAAATAATTGAGGAGGTAAAAGTTGAAAACGCGCTGTCACGCATCTTTTCCACCGTATTTTCTCGCGTGTGCCGACAATGGCATGTGTCGGAGAAGTTAAATGTACTCGATAATATCGTTTTTAAGACTCTCCCCGGCTTCATACACCGTTCGCCGAGTCGTTGCTGTAATGGAGTGTCATTATGAGTTAGGGACATTGCGCCAGGAGGAAATAAAGTCGCGCTTTTTACGCGTGCTTGCTTTCTTGCGCATGCTTTTGAATGGATGGAATTTTAAGACCCTTTGTCTCGATAACGACAAGGCGCGCGCGAGCGCGCGCGCGCCAGGACATCCACATCGTTTGCGGGCTGTCCCGCATAATTGCAGTTGCAGCAATTCACCTCTGTTGTGTGCATTCAGGTCGGGTCATAGGCGACGACGACAACGCGCGCGCGGGGCAGTGGCCACGCGGATGTGGACTAAGAGGTGGAGGGCGACAGCGTATATAGATACGGCGCAACGGTATAGATACCGAGGTAACGGGAGGAAATTGGAGGCTGGACACCGGTTGACCGGTCAGTGCCACGTGGCGGCACTACCGAGAGAGAGAATGATCCCGCCCCGAGTGTATCGCTCGATACTAATTGGTTCTACGTTACGGCTGACGTATTAAGGAAATTAAAGTTCTCGAGATATCAACGCTCGAGTGGTGCGAGTGGTTCCTGTTCGCCCAGTTTCGCCCAAGTGCCTCTTCATCGACCGTTGGACGCTGCTGTCGCTTGTCTAGTCAAACGAGATGTAGACTGCCCAGCCCCTGCCCTCCTCTCTCTCTCTCTTTATCTCTCTCGAAAGGATCGTTTCATATGGGAATAGTTTCGCGACTCCTGCCAGCCTTCGTGATAGCGATACGCCGCGCGGCACGCGAATTAATCTCGGATGAATTATCGGCCGGATGATTTCTTTCGCGTACGCGCGAGAGACGTGTCACGACGGCGCATTTTCCCCGGCTCGCCGCCACCGCTGGGCCAAAAGTAACGACTAAAGCCATAGATAGTTCCAATCTAGCGGGTACCGTTAAACGCTACGGCGTGCGCGGCGTGTGCATACTGCGCCATAAACAAAACAACGAGTGAGCTCCTTTTGCAGGTAGCTACCTGCCTGCCCCGACAGTCTTGTATCTGTGACAAGAAAGTGGGACGCGTGAAATATGCGTCTGGTTACGGCAGGCGCCAAAATAACACGTAACGCCTCGCGCAAGCCGGAGATGCATTCACCGTGAATGGCAGCGTGTATGTACATACATAAGCCATGCGGCCGATATAAACAGACCTGCGCGTAAAATGGATTTCGTTTGTCGCGCTGCGACAAATGCGACGGAAGCCACCGCGAGACCGACATTCACCTTCATTTCCTCGGCAGATACCAGGTTTATTTTCCCGGCGCGGCGGACGGGAATCCGGTTGCGTGCGAGGCAAAAATTGTCGCTTCAATGCGAAAGTGGGCGCGGTTAATCCATTTGTTCGAAAATGCAAATGTCTGCCTGATAACGCTCGCAATTTTATCAGAGACGCGATCGGAACGATTCCCCGAAGTAGCGCTCGATCCGACCGCATACTTTACCGGGTGAAAATATTCCCTCTTAATCATGGGCTCAAGTGGCATAAAGGCGTACCGCTAATTAAGCCCGACATGATCGCGGTGCGGAATGCGCACCGGGCCGGTATTGTGTCATGCGAAATCTCGCGCACACCACGCACGTCGGCACGCGTATATACGTGTGCGCGCATATTTATTCGCATTGGAAACGCACGTATGACGTGCGCATGTCGTGACCATGTTTCGTGTAAGTGTAACGAAGCGATTTCGAGCGGACACCGGACGCGAGCGTCTTCCTCGACCGGCACGAAATCTTCGCCCGTACGCACGTCCGAGATTCTTAATATCGACGCGTCCCTTCCTTTCTTCGCTCTACTCCCCCCCTCCCGATATATGTCACCGGCCGGCAATTTATGTAGGTTACTTATGCGACGACCTCAGGCAGGTTTCTGGGTAGGTCAACGAATAGGACTATTCCTCGCGCACCGCAGTCTACATATCAACTCTGACCGCGTTCTTTACGACGTCGGTGCGGTTTGCGGTTAATTAATATTTTTACGGCGCGGTCGGTGTACAGCCAACTTGCATTAGCATCATTTGAATCCGTAGATCACAAACGCTTCAGCACAAAGTAACAGTTTTAATATACGAACTGGAATGTTGGCCTTTCCTCCACGTGTACGTGACTCCGCTGCTCCCGCAGCCGTGTAGCCTTTATTATTATTGGATTCACGATGAAATAAATTTTCCGTTCGTGTACAGTCGCGTATCTGATCATGTTTAGCACGCTTTCGCACTAGTCATTAGTACTTCACGATATTCCAATCTTAATTGAATTATATTCCCGAGACTACGATAAAATCTAGAGGTTTACCACGTACATCTGGATAAATAAATTATTACTCTATGGTTTTGCATAATTTTCGTCTTAAACGCTCTTTCAAAGTTTTCTTTCAAAATTTCAAAATTTTATGTAAATCCTGTTATTACAGTTTCAGACGTGGAAAGCCCAGCGAGATCGGCTATTTTGCATTAATATAAATATCAATGCAACCGAAATACTCGAAGATTGCTCAAAGAGACATACATGACCGGCCGGAAGCCGCGCGTCGCTGCATTTTCGTGAATGCCTTCGGAATTCGGACCGCGAAATCATACGCGGAAACGGCGACGGTTATGTCCGATCTGCGAGGTCATCGGTTCGGTCGCGGGAAAATCAAGGCTCAGACGATAAAACGTGAGGGAATTCAGGCGAATATTCGATAGGAACGTGACTCCTGAATGGGAGCTAGAGCCAACGATTCCACTGTAGCTTATTTGACGATTGCAGCAGGTGCATATTATCCGCGCTCTCGCCGGATAGATCTCGCGCGAATTCACAAAGCAGCCTTTAGTTATACAGGCATTTTTATGTGCCCCCCCCCCTCACGGTTTTTATTATGAAAATTTCACACGCAGTGCTCGCCTTATGATTGATCCAAAAAAAAAAAAAAAAAAAAAAAAACGGCAGGAAGAGGAAGAGTAAAGATAACGAGAGTGACACGCCGCTCTATTCGGAGCTCGATATTTCTCGCTTGAAATATCGTTGTGTCCTCCCTGAAAATCTCTTACCCTTCTCGTCGCTTTAACGGTCTTGTTAGTCTGAATAACGCGGTTTAATCCTTGAACGCGCTAGACGATAGCGACGGGGATTTTTCAACGGGTAATCACTAAATGCGGCTTGCGCGCGCTAATGGCCGATTCAGTGAGACGGATGAGACACGTTTCGATTCCCCAATCAGTTCTCAGGAGAAGTAATCTGCCTGCCGGCGTTAAATACCCACCCGTCTCTCTTTCTCTCTGTCTCTCGCCACTTCTCCGGCTTGCGAATTTAATCGTACGCTCCGTGACGTAATTCCGCGCCTGTACGTGAAACAGATTCGGTTTTACTTGGAGCAAGTTGCCAAGACGTCCTAATTTTACGGTCAACCACCGATGTATACTTCCTCTGACAGTATTGAACTCCCGCGAGGAACAAAGCGTCTACTCGGTGCACTCTGACCGATAACGTGGCTAGATAAGGCGCTTCCCAGGGATCACATGACGTTAATTATCTACAAACTACTTGCAAACTGTGGATGGTACAATACGGCAGCCTTGTGCGTGCTTCGCACGACCAATTTACGCCGAAATTTCTGCTCGCGCTCGAGCTGCAGTTTGCATGAAAAGATCGTTCGTAATCCGGCCGAGCAAATTAAAATGGTAAAGCACCGGCAAACAGCTATGTAATTACCAGTACGCATAACCAAAGGACTCTAATCAACGTGCTAATAATGCGATTTTTAACGCCATAAAGCAACAAAGTGGTATTATCTCTATTAACCGGAAAATCTAATTAAAACGAGCATCGCAGCGCCCATCGCGGGAAAGCCAGGTAATCATGGGCGCGCGATTATCGTGTGCGAAATCAATTATGCGTGTTTTATAATGTTACGTTTTACGGGAGCCCGCGTCGTCTCTCGCGTGGCGGGCCGACGTCATATATCAAGCTGTGTAACAATGCGCTTGTCTCTCTCTCTCTCTCTTTCTTGCGCGCGCGGAGACTCTCCTTTAATTTACTCGCGCCGCCCGTGAGTCCGCTCGTCGCGCTAGCATGGTAGCGGACCGTATCGGCGCTGGTGCGGGGGTGGAGGTGAGGGCAACCTCTTCCGCCTGGCCATCGATACAGGGGCACGGCGGCTGTCCGTCGAATATACGAGCCACTTACGGCCGGGCGCAACCACGTATGTGCATTCCATGGCCCTTGGCGCGCGCGCGAGCGCACAGGGGAGATACAAGCCCCTCCGGTGTCTTTAATATGCGACAGACAAGCTGACCTCGCCCTTTCCGCGGCGGTACTTGTTTCAGACTATTATCCAAGTACGTAGCTACGTGGCTACCTACTCCGCGCTTACTCCCAGAGAATTTATAATAACCGCGGCTATGGAGTTACCGCGGAAGCGTGCCATGCCGTTCGTCGCGCACGACCACGCCGTGACTGCGCCACGCCACGCCACGCTATGTGTACCACACGACCGAGAGAACCGCGTCGTGTACCGGCCGTATAATAGATCGGTCTGACGGTCAAGTTCCGTCTCTTCCACTGTCCCCTCGTTCCTTCCTGGGCGCGGGGATCTTTCGCGGGGCATCGCCAGCTGGGCGTCTCGTCGTGACCAGACGAGGAAGGCCCGGGAAGGATATCCGCTTTACGACCGTGGAATAATAACTTCAATTAGTTAATAATTACCAGTGATATAACGCGCCGCGGCGCGTACGCCCCCNCCCCCCCCCCCAACCCGGGACTCGCACGGATAACTGGTGGTTTTCTCACGCATGTTAAACAGTAAAATCGCTAATGACAAACCGCCGCGATCGCGGCGCGAAAAGTTGGCTGTTGCGTTGATAGTTTATGCAACGTGCCGTTAGAGATATCGATTGACGAACGAGGAAGTAAGTAGAGTTGGGATGATATTAAGATTCTCGAAAGAACTAATGGCAGAGGGAGAAAGAAAGAGAGAGAGAGAGAAGAATAAAGATGTCGGAAGAGAAGTTGAAGGACGTCGTCCCAGCCAGTCATCCGTTGACACGATAGTGATGGATTTTATATCCTCCGCTGTCGCGTACCGAACGTTTAAGCGGCCTTCCCCTTTTCCGAGCATATGTCACTCGGCAAATAGCAGCGCCAACGTTGCCTCGCCGCACTTTGCGCTATAAACCATGGCCTGCATGTAATGCCTCCTCTTATTCCTCGCGTCCATCACCTTCTCCTTCTGCCACGGTCCTCACGGTTCTCGGCTCGTCTACCGTCCGCCACGGTGTAACCACCGCGGCTGCGCCACGGCTCGCTGAATTCCCAGGAAGGTTTGTCGGGTAGCAATTGGATGTAGTTACGCATCGAATGACGATGCAGCCGATGTGCAGGGGGCCGGCGCTATCTCCTCGACCGTTCATCCCCGCGCCGCATTCCCGCGGAGGAAACTGGATCCAGGATGCGTTTCCCGGAAAGCATTGTCCGCAAAATGTACGCGGTCAGCAATCGGCTGAAACTACTCGCGAATCTGACCGCATCGCGCCGCTGCATTTCTGCCCGCGTCCTTCGTCATGTACGTGCACCACACACGTATCTCTGTCGAATGGGGGAGACCGGCGCGATGCGATTGCATTGACATTCCATGATATTTGATCGTCGCTACGATTCCCCCCGTGAAATTCGAAGAGTAAATAGCGATGCTGCGTGATTGCTGCTGAAGAACAAGCCCAAAAATCATCCCGGCACGCTTAATATGCCGCTGTTTGAAAAGAGAGAGCATCTACGTCAATTCAGAGTACAATTATTAGGAGAAGATTATTGCTGTGGTTTCAGTTGAGAAATGTACACTGAAAAAACATTCTGGTTAAAATCGGACGAATCAGAAAATCTTGTAGGACCGGTCAAATATTCTAGTTATTATAATAGAAATTTTAGTTATTACAATAATAATAACCAGAATTTTTTTCAGTGTATATAAATATTTTGTAAAATTTGCAAAATTGTTTTACACGGAAAAAATTAAAGTTCATTAAATTTTATGTAACTAATTATCGACTTTTGAGCAGGGCCATTGACAGACTGTTATTTTTATACAGGATTTTAATAATTTTATGACTTCTTTTCAGTATTTTCAAGGATTTTTTATAAAAAAAGTACATAAAACTGTTTAGAAATTATGCCCTATCAAAATAGTCAGATAAAATTTAATGAACTTATTTTTTCCGTGTATACCTACATTTATTTGGCGCGAAGCAAAATGTTTTCAAACAAGGCAGTGACCGTCCGCCAATGGACAAATTTTGACAAAGTAAAGTACCCTCACCTTTCTCCGGCGAGCACCTTTTTTCTTAATTATTTTATCGTCTATTGCTCGACGACTACGGCTCTCGTCGGAAATGTCGATAAGACCGCGCGTGTTTTCCATGCGAGCGGCTGCGCTCACGTTGTCCGGGCCTACCCCGATTTAACAATCCACCCTCGTGCGCGTTGTTAACCCGACCACGCGTGCCCCGCCATTTCTTCCATTACCGACTCGCAGGACGGAAATTTATTCGTCGTCCTACCTCCCGACCTCGCTCTCATGGGTCCGTTACCACTACGTACTCGGAATATGAGTAGCGCACATAGCGCTCGCGCTTCTTAGCGCGGGCGCGAGAGAAAGACTTGGAATTAATATTTCTCTCTGCAGACATGCACTCCCTCACCTCGCTCGCCATCGCTCGTTTTCTAAGGCGGATTCTCGGGAAGCTGCGAAAAGAATTTAAATTCGGTATCCCGCGCTCCCGCGTACGGCGATAAGATGAGGACTATATGTCATATCGCAAAGTTCACCGGCGGTCGCGCACCGACGTCGCTTATTCCTTACTTTGATAAGACAGAGTTTGAATTTTTACGCGTTCGCCGAGTTGAATATTTCCAGCCGCAGACTGAATGGCAGCTAGTCTGCCTTACACACGTACACGCGTGCGTGGAAGAGAAACGAGGATTTCTATTCCATTTGCTTAATCCTAGATTATTGGTTATACGAGCATAATAAGCGATCGTCCGCTGCTTTTTAACAACGAGAAGAACGTTCGGTCGGAAAGTTACGCGATATATACCGAATAAAGTATTCCGCAGTTTTTGCCAAAGTATCTTACTTCTCTAACGAAAAACTTTTTGTTTTCTCGTTGCAGGATCGAGGAGCTTCAGCCGAGGGTCGAACGTTACAACAACAGCGGTAAGTGATGCATAAGCATTTTAATACCAAATACGTCTAACTTTTCGCCCGAGAAAGGCGAGAGAGGGACTTTCTGTGGCGCGTAATGGCGCGACGGCAGGTTAATGAGAATCGCTCTAGGTGCAGATAAGGTAACATTACTCGAGTTCACTCGAGCAAGTTTACGACTGCTCTTTGTAATCCCAAGGTTTTACTCGATCCTAGATATTTGGGAATTTATTACCGGTACGTCTAACGCGATCATCTCTCACCGCAATAAAGACGAGCGCGAAAGAGAGAAAGAGAGAGAGAGAGAGAGAAAAGTACTCTCAATCTGATGGCACTCGAGATACTACCGAGACCTTCTAATCTAAAGCTTTCTATATCATTATTATTAGAGTCCCTGGAAAAGTAGACTCCCGACTGCGAAAACGTACGGGCGCGCTTTAAATAACGAATGATCAGTAAGAATTTTAGTCACTCGAGCCGACAGTACTTGCTGAAATCGCCGTAAAAGGAGAGAAAACCGCGCAACTCCTGTATTCTTCTTGCAGTAAAATGCTCTGACACCCTGCTGCACAATTCCCTTCCATCGACTGAATCTGTCACTAGCTATTTTCTCGTCCAATGGTTTGCTATTTCTCCCATGCATTGGCTGTCGCTTGGATGCCGCATAATCCACATTGAATTAATTCCGTTACGTCTTTTTAATCGCAATTTCAAGAAAGATTTGAATAATAGCATTCGAAACCCGTTCTCGCCCTCGTTGAACGTTGATTACGGAGAGCTGGGGAACGCGATTTCTAAATATCGATTAAAATAACAAGCTGAAAAATATTCGATTACGCGCCACACAGAACGTTCATTAATAGGATTGCACTATTGTACGTGCAATCGTGCTATATGTATAATAGGCGTCTCGTTAGAGCCTGCAAATTATCAATTCCTCGCCACATCTCCGCATCACGCCTAGATAGAGTGTACAGCACACTCGGATTGTGCGCACATGCTATATTTCGCGCGGTAGCTCTAGGTTTATAATTGAAATACGTAGATTACCGATTCCGCGCACGCACTAGAATCAAGCCAATTGACGCACAGAATGTGTTCATAACAGTGTTGCAGCCTTACACGAGTATATCTGAGTACATAAGTTAGTTTAGCATTAAAGTACTGAAATCGATAACTCTATAACGTTTTCGAACCGAAAGCATGAGATGTGTATTTATAATTTTTAAGTACCTACTGCATGCGCAGAAAAAAACATTAATTTCATATCAACGATAATATTTTCATTTAAAAGCAAAAATATAAAATCTTCTTTAAAGATTATCAAAATCTTTAAAGAATTAGATTTTATACTTTTGCTTATATGATGCTTATTATTGTTGATTTGAAATTAATGTTTTTTTCTGTGTGTGAATTTTCCTTGATTGAAAAAAAAATATAATATTCTTAGAAAGCGTGCTTAAAAGAAGACGGCAAATTTATATAGAATATTTGAGGGAAAAACGAAAAATAAGAGCAATTTTTTTTATTACTTAATGAAAAGTTTGCTCAGTATTGAAGAAAATATTGAAGAGTTGTCGTGACGTATGATAGATCCATTTGAGGTGTATTATTTATTCACATCTCTAACTATCTCGATCATCTTGAGATAGATCCATCGTCGCGGAACGTCGGATACCGGTTTGAAAGTGTCGTTCGGGACGGTTATATGTTCGGCGTTACAGACGATTCCTCATCTCCTCGGCGCATCTGTCTTCCTTGTACCTGGCAACGATGCGAAAGAGAGAGAGAGGATCGGAAGAGATCGCACGCCAGCGGCAGGTTTGAATAAACGTTGGAATTTGATCTCGTGTTTGCGTCCTGCGATAGAGAACCGCGCGATCTTGAGGAGGGAATTCAGTGGGGGCGCGAGAAGCGCGAGGTAGGAAGAAAGAAGAAGAAGAGAAAGAGAGATCAGGTTGACGATTCCCCGTCTTTGTTGGGCTACCACGAGATATCTCGAGTGCCAGTGTAACGCGGTAGGACGGTACGTAATTAACGCCTCATGTAGATGCTATCGCCGTCGTGGACGGTACGCGAAGGTAGTCCGCGTGACGACCGGTAATGTACGGTCTTGCTGCGCTGTAATGGAATATTATTATCGGTCAACATCGAGAGAGAGAGAGAGAGAGAGAGAGAGAGAGAGAGAGAAAAGAGAGTCTCTCGTTGGAGGGTTAGGGCCATCTAATGGTATCGATGGTGGATCCGCAGACGCCGGGCGCGATGGTCCACGACGACGCTCGTTTTTCGTTCGCTCCCGTATACAACCCGTTCGGCGCCGGCCGCCTTCATAATCTCGCGCGGGTTATGCATCCGTCGGGACACGTGGGATGCAACGAGAGAGAGAGAGAGAGAGAGAGATAGATATTTCTCGCTAAGTTGCGCGGGAAAGATGTACCGGTTTATCCCGCCCGACACTTTTACGGCCCGCGCTAACCGCGAGTCGCGAGCGAAATATGTGAAATTATCGAGCGAAATAAAAGGAAACGTAGAACAGCGCGGAGTTTATATGCGCCTTTAAACGCGGATAACGTGCGTTTTAGAGCGTGAGAAGTGTTTGCGGGCGCGTTCTGTAACGAGTCACCGATACAACTCTCTCTTCCCTGTCTGCGTTTAGTGGTACTTAAAATACAGATAAGTGAATATAATTTTTAGGGATACACATGTACAATTAAAAGTTGGAATTTCAGGATCCTCGGGGTATGTCGGAATCAGTTTTATGAATTTCAAACCGAATAATGTAGAAGCAATTAAATGGGAAAATACGCAATCAAAATATATAAAATAAAATTGTTAATTTACATACAAAAATTAGAAACAAGCTTGATTTATGAGATGATACAGAAATTGCGTTTTATGCACACAATTCCTGTAAAAACCTGCAGCAATACGCAGTCATAAAAAAGTTGTTTTAAACTCTCATCATCAAAGTTACGTAATAACGCCACATTAAAAGCTCGCGGCATAATATTTTTTTTTTTATCCAAACGATCGGAATACACTGTTACAAGCTGGAATATTGCTGCCCCATTGAGAATTCTCAGTCCGCGATACCAAGACATTTTTATATAGGTTTCGAGTTATATTTCTGAGTGCCCTCCGGACGTACTTTTATCGCCGGAAACTGTTTCAAGGTAGAAAAATAAGATTTCGATATATAGGTTCGAAAAGTTCGTTTTCGTAACTCCGTTTTGTCACGTCGGGTCGCGGCAGCGTACATCCAGCATTCTTAACGAAATTAAATCTCGAAACTCATTTACGGTCGCGCCGCAGTAATTTCAAAGCAGTTTAACGAGCGACTCGGAAACTTTATTGAGTATAATCGGCGCAAAGGATTTGGTGTCCGCCGGCCGTATTTACCGCGCGGGACGACTCGGAACGATCGACGATGCGCGAAGACAATGCCTGGGACGTCTGCGCGGGGGGAGGGGGGGAGGGGGGGGCGCGAGGATGGGTCCGACGAGAGAAAGAAGACGACGGGAACGATTGCGAAGAACCATTGTGCGAAACTCCCGCTGTCGAACTTTGTTGTGACTTCCTAAAAAGTCGTAAAAGACGCCCGGTGGAAGGTAATGCATCCACGGCTGACGGAACGTCCTTTCCGCGCCTCGTCGTCCTCCTCCGCCTTCCTCGCTGCACCGAATTGACTTCGAAGGCGCTTTTTCCACGCTTGTTTGCACGATGATGTGTGACAAGTGTCTCCTCCTTCCGTCTCGCCTATCCTTTCAACCGGCGCGAGTTTGCTCCTTTTATTTCTCGGCACCTCAAATTTCGACCATCACCATTTCTCTCTCTCTCTCTCTCTCATAAATATTGGATAAATATAATGAAATTTGTATCGCAAATCGTGGAACGTTTCATACATCTTTTCGTAATTTTCGCTTGAAATTTTTCTCCTCGAGAATATATCCGTTAACACTGTGGATATTTGAGGATACTTCCGGTAATATTGCAGAATCTAAATGCAAATCTAAATGAATTTATATTACAGCTTGTAACGCCTCGAGATGCACTAGATCATATAACATTTGACTACATAATTAACAGACAACTGTTGCTTAATTGTTTTCTGATGGAATAGTTAGTCACGATAATTTCATAATATCTTGCAAATAAGCCTCCTACTGCCTCCTTGCCCATTTCTGTAGCAATCTCTCAGTTAAGGAGATCATAATCCATCGCACAAGTGTGGAAGATTGCCGTCGGTATAGTTAGACGTCATTTAATAAAGCGCGTAAAAAGGAAAGACGGGAGAAAGTAACGTGCAAAGTATGAAATAATGGTGAGGCGGCAGGATATACGCGATTAAATATAGAGAAGGTGCATATCGAGGGAAGAGGAGGAGAAGGAAATGGAAAGAGAAAGAGAGCGCGAGAGAAATAAAAAAAGAGAGAGAGAGAGAGCGAAGTATGGGCGTTCCTTTCAAAGTGAAAATTGAGTCGCGATTACGTACTTTACGGCTCCGACAATTTTCGAAAAATATTACCCGACGCCGGGGTATAACAGCGCGCTCGTAAAATCAGCATATTCTCGTAGGAGTTCGGTATTATGAATTTCCTGGGAAAAAGAAAGCGGCGGAGAGGCCGCGCGGCGATGTGAAGCGAAGACGTTTCAAGGGCGAAGGTTTATTCGCCGAGTTTACGTGCCGGACCCCGGGACGCGGAATGAATTTCCCTTTCATCTGTATTCCGTTCTCAGCGGGACGGACATTTCGCAGCGACGGACGTGATTGCCCCTACGACACGAAACCGCACGAAAAGCGATCCGCACAAGTACCGCCCGATCCGCGCGAGCGTGATACAATCAGGAGTAACCGTCTTGCGCATTACGGCTCCGGCCATTCTCGACGGAGGAGACCAACACGACGGACCGACCGACTGCACGACGACGGAATGAAGCGAAAGCTTTTTACTTCGAAAAAGATCCGAAAACACGATTATTCTTGTCCCCGCGATGCGGAAACGAGAGCGAGACGCGATTGCACGTGCGGTTCTTACGGCGCGATGGAGAATACAGAGAGATCTTTTCTCTCTCTCTCTCTCTCTTTTTTGCAATAGAATCCCGGTATCTGCGGTCTCGTCTCATTTTTCGAGCCGCGTTTGCGGAGTTTACGCTGATACGTCAGACCTGTCTCTTCGACGTCCTTGCCGTAAGGACTATTACTCATTGTCGAAACTTTATTTATCACGTTCCTTATTAGATGTGGAACCACCGACGACGGTCTTTACTCATTGTTATCTGCGTATATTAGACACCTCGTTAATTATTGTTATACGCTTCGCATCGCGTTTACGGTATATCTCGAATGTTCCTAATAAGCACGCTACACGGTCGCTGGCCATTTTTCGCATTATTCAAGTTCTGCTGCGCTGCTCTCTCAGGAAATTCAGCGCGGAGAAAATAAATGCCTCTATCTAGCCGCGACGTATACACATCTCATCGCGCGCCGCGCCGCGCCGCGCCGGTTCTTTGTCGCGCGCAGTCGTTCTCCCTTTCTTGACACGCGAGTGCAGTCTGCATCAGCATAGTTCACGGCAAACGTGCCCTACGTGAGCGCTACATTTGTCCGCTCTATCGTTTGTTGTGTGTTGTTGCGCACGCTCGCGCATCCGGGGGAACCCCGTGCTCCCCATTCAAAGCGGCTTTCCTACCCACGTCGTAATTCATATAACGGTTCGCGCAGAAATTGTGGCATATCGAAAGCGCGAATTGCATCGACGGCACCGTGAAATTACACTGTATCAGCGATGCCGAGCGGGCGCTCTCCGAGCCCGCGTCTCGCGCTGCTGCTGCTGCCGGCACTTTAAGCACGCAGGAAATACGGCAGAATGGCCGTTAATATGATCGGTGCGTATCTATACTCAAGTCTCCGAGTTCGATTTATGCTCGCCCATTCAA
This sequence comes from Tetramorium alpestre, assembly GCA_021460005.1. NCBI lineage: Eukaryota > Metazoa > Arthropoda > Insecta > Hymenoptera > Formicidae > Tetramorium > Tetramorium alpestre. The sequence continues at coordinate 208,296 of JAJVSH010000225.1, forward strand.
GGGAAATAATCAGGGCAGCCGCGTGCCTATTAGACGCGTTTAATTAGACTGGCGTCAGACTCTCTGTGTCGACAAAAATAATAATGGATGTTCCGATACAACGTATAGTAATTGAAATAAAAGTTTCATTTCAAAAATAAAACTGACAAAATAATATGTATTCATATGTACGTATTAATATCGCGCAAAAATTTGTAATTATTAAATTACAAAATATTATTCAAAAATAATATAAAATGGAATTCTGAAACAGAAACATAAAAACAGAAACGGGATACATATAGGGTACGCATTGAATGGTAAAAATGACAGTTATAAAGAGTAAAGGACAAACTGATTTTTATAAATAATTCTTCCAAAATATCGTATTTAATAAAATTTGTATAACGTTATCAGGGTCTTGAAAAGCCGTTGAATAACCGTTATTATTCAACGCGACAACGAAGAAGTGTAGCTAGTTTGCCTTCGGCGCACGTCGACCAATTAGACCATGCTATCATCTATTCACTGAAGTTAGATTATAAACGTGTTTTAATGTATATGTTATATTATCCCTGTGACCATCGCGTGGAAAGGATCTTCTAGAATATTTGTATCTTTTGAAATATTATCTTGTATCCACATCAGGCATCACACGTAGAATTAAAAATTTTGTACTTCGTAATCGTAAAACAATTTTTAGCTTTTATCAATATATTTTTTTGTTAACTCTACCATATATTATCTTATTTGTTAATTCTATATTATTTTATAAAAATAATTTATAGAAATAAACATTAAAAATTTCGCATTTCGTAATCGTGAAACAATTTTTAGCTTTTATCAATATTGTTATATATATTTTTTTGTTTGCTCAGTAAAAAAATTATCTTTTTAAAAAAAATTAAAAAGGCGCCAAGTGTACGCAATCATGAAAAAAGTATTATTATTGTGTGTAATATTATTTGAAAATGATCTTTTTAAAACAAGATAAAAAAGATGTCAAATGTGCACGTCGATAAAAAGAGCTCTGTTGCTACTACAAAACTGATGATATAAAAAAATTGTGCCAACTATAAAAATTGATACTTATGCAAATTGGAAAATCTGTTTTTTCAAAACACTTGGCGCTGCTAACCGCATGTGTGTTGCGTATTTTACGCGATTAGATCTTGCACACTTGGCGGGCGATACTACCGTGTTTCTTGATATTATTTTAAATGCATATTGACAATTAATCATTTAGCACATTATTTCAATTGAGTCGAAATCTGCCGAAACAATTATATTTTGCTAGATTTAATTTCGTTAGCTGCAAAATTCACATTTCTGAAATATTGTATCTCTATAAAATACATTATTACTTTGAATTTTTTCCGACTATTAATGATTACATGTTCAAAGATCAAGTTTTCAAAAGGGAATGTGGCTATGTGAGAAAGGAGAAATTGTAAAAGATTCGAAATATAACCATATTCGTCAGATTTTCATCTTGCAACGTAGAAACGGGCAATCATATCGTCGGAAAAAAATATACCTATGTATAACTGAATAAAAGAAGTCCCTGATGGATAACGATGAAAGACTTTTCGTAACATTATTAAATAATACGAAGAAACGAAAATATGTTCACATACGTAAGCCTTTTATATCGCGGCGAAGATAACATACGGGGTGAATCTCAGTTGAAGCGCATAAAAAAATGCCATTCTTGAGGGACGGAAGTATAAAGGGAGGATAGTTCCTCTATGTTCTGGGGACAGGAAGCCACCCGGCCTCTATATTCCGTTCCTTATCTTATTCCTTTTACTCTCTACTCCACTCGAGGAACGGCTACATCGAGTAGTAAAAGAACTTATTCAACAAAGAAACGAGAGATTAATCCCGGATTCGAACGGATAAAAGGAAACGACAGACGCAGTAATCACACGCTGTCGGTTATATTCTTCCACGTCTTTGTATTACGTAAGCTACATCCGTTAAGCCAACTTGTCGATGATGTTTAACGTAATCTCCAACCAATATCGAGCAAGCGATTTCGATCTTCTTATTATGAAAAGATTTTCGTCAAGTAAGCGCGGGCTTTATCTTCCCCGGAATACCATGTATTATCTCACACGAGGTGCGCGCCTTATCAGATAATTTGAAAATCCATGCAAAACGAACAATTCGCAAGTTACGTGATGTAAAATCTCCCCCCCCCCCCCCTAATCTACGGTATGGTTTAATTAACCAACGCTCTCTCGATCGTTCTTCCGCTGCCCGTACGAAAATTCTTGGGCCAAATTGGACCTTCCCTCCTGATTGTTACCCAAGTTGACACGAACCATGTGATTATCCTCTCTTCCCACCTCTTCGATTTGCCGTCGTCCATCTATCCCGCCTCCGTTAAGTTTACACAGGTATTCGATCTTCCGAGATCGGAATAAGAGGATCGCGAGGGCGAAGGTAGCTACGGGGAAGGACGGGGGTTTGTAGGAACAGGCGGAGTGCCTGAAGCGCCTCGATGGAGGCGAGAAGAAGCGCGCAGTGCGGAGTTACGGAAGGGGAGACACAACGAAGGCACAGGGGGAGAAGGCGCCCGCATTCCTTCACGCTTATTGGTTTCATCAGATTGCTTTGCTTCTATTAGATGGTGGTGTCTATACGGATACCACGTATCGCCGGCACGTTCTCTAATACCCCGGAGGAACACCAAACAAATGAAACGGCATGTTCGGTCCTTCGTCCTCCTTACTGCATCTCTTCTGTATCCGCAACCGTACAGCCCCATCTCTCTCTCTCTCTCTCTCTCTCTCTCTCTCTTTCTCTCCGCTACTCCGTTTGGACGAGTCGTTCAATACTTTGTATTGAATATAGGGGCGAGAGAACCAACACGTGCACACATACGCGCGCCGACAAATGTGCTCGGTGTGGGCTATCAGGCACGCCAATTGTCCAATACATACGCTCCTCGTACTGATAAGTTTAATAATCCACCGTTCAGAAAGCGACGCTTCTGAATTTGAGCGACGCGACGCGTCGGAGTCGAGCGGTGTCGCGCCGGATCACTTAATTTCATCGTCCGAATGCCCGTGCATCTGCAAGGTAAAGCGATCGCCGTGCCAGCGGAGCGCAAGAAATGAAGATAAATGATAAAGCGAATAGAGATCGGAGAGAGGAGGGGGAGGTGGGGGACGGGCATCGCCACGGGCCAATGCTAACAAACCTTGAAACGCAATAAAAGCTGCAATCCCACCGCGGGGTACCGTACGTGTGTACGCGACGAGTGTGTATTTTCTTTACCGCTGGGGCTGTTCGCCATTGACTTGGCTCCGTCTATCGTGAAATAAGTATCGTAGAAAAGCGCTACCTAAGAAAGTGGCGAGAGGTAAGAATAAGCAGCGAGAAAGAGAGAGCGCACCAGGATACAATAGCGACGCGAGGAGGGTAACCACATACATAACATACACGCCGGCACATAAATATACTCCTGTGTGTAACGTATCCTCCGGCGGGATAGAGACATTCGCTCCTGCTATCGATCACCGTTCAATCGATCGCGCATAACGTCACGGCGAGGGAGAGAGGCAAAACGGTAGCAGAGCCGCTTATTGTGTCGCGGTCATTTGCCGGAATATTATCGGCGGAAGAGCCGCTCGCGCGGAAATGCTTACCATCACGTCGTCCTCCCGTAGTCGTCGACTGCAAAGCCTACCGCGCAAAAACGAGTGGACGCGCGCGCGCGCGGTGCAATTACGATGTTATCTTTAACGACGACAACGATAATAATCGCGAAAGAATAGCGCGGGCTAAGCGCGTCGTTAGCGCGCGCGAATCACACGTGCCGGGGACCACGTCCGGTTTGGCCCGCGGCGCGGCGCGTCGGCAGGCATTCCCGCATGTCGCCCGTCGGGAATGATGAAACGCGCGGCGGTAAGCACCACCGCTCCCGGCTTTTTCCTTTCCTTGTTTTCGCGCCGGACGTTTTTGTCGCGGTCTAGACCGCTCTTTAGCCTCGGTCGCGCCTCGTCTCGCCGACCTGCCGATTCGTCTTGCTGGCCGTGCGACTGCTACGTTTCATCAGCGCGACCGATGTTTCGTAAATTTCCCGCCGTTCCCGCGCGGATAATGCCGCTGCCGCTCATCTGGTCGAGAGCCCTCCTCGCGTCGCCGTCCTTCGTGGTCTCGCGCTTTAGCGCGAGTGAATTTAATCTAATATCTAATATCGAATCTAATCTTGTGACATTTTTTTTATATTGTGTAATTTTGTACATATATTTTTTTGAAAATTATAATGCTTCGTAAATTATGCACTGAAACAAAAATTCTGGTTAAAAACGGATGAAAATCTTGTAGGATTGATCAAATATTCTGATTATTATGATAGAACTCAATACTTTATATCTTGTAATAACCAGAATATTTGATCAATCCTACAAGATTTTTCTGAATCGATCGTTTTTAACCAGAATTTTTTTTTCAGTGTGGCATTTATCTTCCAACAACTGTAAGATAAGAGAATAAATCTAGTACTGAATCGAGGGTGAAGGGAAGGAATGAATTCTTCACTAAAAAAAATTCTGGTTAAAAACGAACGAAAAATCAGGGTCAGAAAATCTTGTAGGCTTGATCAAATATTCTGGTTATTATAATAGAACTCAATATTTTACAACTTAAAATAACCAGAATTTCTATTATAATAATCAGAATATTTGATCAACCCTACAAGATTTTTTTGATTTGTTCGTTTTTAACTAGAATTTTTTTTCAATGTTCGAATAGTACACTGAATATAATTAGCTTTATTTCGAGCACAAGTAATACGAGCAGACGACCCAATTATAACAGAGTAATTATTTGTGATCCCACCCGATAACGACTGACTGCTACTTTCCGCGAAATTGGGCACTTGCTCCGTTTTATCCCCACTTTCCTTGTACTGGAAGGTTCTTTTACTTTGTAATTATGACCGACACTCGTGACATTACATGTTTAAGATGCAGAGTCAGGTATGAAGACCATTTACAGGTACTTGACGTGTAAGACGCGTGATGGATTCTAGAAACTTCTTTTACAACAACAAAACAGCATTTCATTATTTTTTTTTTTAATACAACCGTGGGTACTTTGTGTCCAATTGATTTCCATCTATGGAGATTTCTTGAAACTTCAAAAGATCCCTCATTCCATATTCTCTTTTTTTTTTCGAAAATGAAGTACAGACATGTGTTCCGGAAACTTGAAAGTATGTTCATGAATTTTTAGAGATTTTTTGAATCACTTTAAATAGATGAAAAAAAATGATCAAAAACGACAGACTCATGTTTATATGCATAAGGTGCCGTTTGTCACATTGTATTGTAAGGATTAACGTTAATACTACTTTTATAAGCGTTTTTCGTAAGAGAATCCAGCAAGGAGAAAAAAAGTTCATTCTGATATTATCATTGGAATGAATATTAACATTGCTAATTTTTTGAAATGTATCGGACTTTTGCAATTCTTTCGTACCTTCTTATCGTGACGCTCCCGAAGTTAATGTAAACGCTTTCAGTGTAATGTTTCATAATCGCGTCTACGTGGCACTCATTAACACCCTGATCATGAACATAGTAAAGGACATAACAAACTGTGGAGAAACTTTAACACCTCGGCGAAGTCACGTCTTGTTCAGAATCCAGGAATACGATATCGCACGTTTCCGCTTGTTGGCAGAAACCGCGAGCAGAATACTTAGCGATAGGATAACGTCTGGTTAACGGTATAAAAATGTACGTGTGCATGTCTACATTTTCGCCGTCCGCCACGGTGACGGGGGCTACGTAAACGTGCGAGTGTGCGAAACATAAATCCACCGTGATACCCTCGCTAATTTCGCCTTTACAATATGTGTTTTACGATACATTTCAGTACCGGGGACATTGCACGCCAGTATTTATACACTTCCAGGAAGGGGCGGGGAGGGGACGAGGAAGCTATTTTCAGAAGCGGTTACGAGTATACCGTGTCCCGTTCCTGCGCGATGAACGTCGGCGATGACTCTACGAACATGCTGAACACGCTGAAGTCTAAGCGCTCGCGCGGCATTGTCCTTTCCCCGGCCCTTCGTCGGTCTTGTTATCGTGTAGCCACGGTTGTAATAAAGCGCGCGTTATTACCATATAATTATGAGTACAGTTGGGTCTACAAGGCGAGGAACGTTGAGGGTCTCTCTCTCCTTGAGGGATATCCGTGTTACGTAACGAGATAAATATTTTCTTATAACGGGGGATACATTACACGCGCGCACTTTGGCAAGAGGAGGAGGAGGGGGGCCTACCGCGTCGGATCTTCCGCATAACGCTCGCGTCGCCGTTACTGCCCGACGATCGTCTTATCCTCGCGCCACGATCGTAAGTTTCCGTCGGCATGGTTTGCCGCTACGGTGACCGTAAAGGATGTCGACACGCAAGAGGAATCTCGGTGCCAGAGGTGGACGGCGGGGTCGCGGAAAAATATCGAAATCTATATCGTTAATCAGGCAAAAATTTCCGCGGTTACGCTGGCACGAACGATGAGAGCGGCTTTGGGCGGGAGCCAATCTGCCATTGAGCCGCATACCGTCGCGGCCAACGGATCTGGGAACGAATTCGCGGTAGCGCAGCACTCGCCGGAGGAACGGACGACAGGCCAGAAATTCCCGTATTTTTCTGCAGCGTATTCCCCGGAAGTTCCGTCCCGTTCCAAATTTTTTTCTCCCTCGTACGGTTGGTGTCTATCTTGCCGGCGAAATCCGGGAGGGAGGGCTGTGAATTATCGCGATTTTTATATTTTTTTAATTCTCCGTATATTTTATAATTATCTCCGTAATTCCCCTCGGTCTGAACCTATAATTCTCTCTCTCTCTCTCTCTCTCTCTCTCTCTCTCTCTCTCTCTCTCTCTCTCTCTCTCTCTCGGCAAAGATACCTTGCGAGAGCGAGCACGGTGCGAGGACCCGTGGAGGGTAACCCAGCACGGTCGCGGCGTGGGTAATGCGATCGCGATTTTCCGCCTTCGATTAGACGGCTCTCTCGTGTCCCAAGCTACGAGAAGGCGAGAGAGAGATGGAGGAATCCCGCTCGCTTCCCTCCGCGGCCATCTCCTCTGCATGCATCATCTGTCCGGAGGTGGCCGGTGGTAGGGGAGAAGAGAGATCCGCCGGACCCTTCGGGAAGAAAGTGAAATACGTTACGATCTGTCTTGGGCTCTTCCGTGGACGATACGTCGTGACTGCTCTCGATAATGGGAATCCTCACGGTGGGTGGAATATAATACTCGACGGACCGTGGGGCCAACCACGGGCGCAAGCGGCGAAGGTAACGGGAGCGAGGAGGACGGCGAAGGGAGACGAGACCGGGCTTTCCTACGAAGTCCCGTTATTTCGTAGAGATTCTTATTTACCTTGCGTCCCTCCGCCCCGTTCAATCTCCTCCTCTCGGATGCCGTATATTTTCGGGGGCTCGATCCCGACCTATTCACCACGAGCGATCGACTCTGCGGCGAACCGTCGTGCGCGCCGTTCGAGGACACTTGCGGTTAGTACTTTGCTTCATGTAAGCATGTGCGACGTACGGACGTATTTCCGATTGATGCATTTGATACGATTGATTGAGAAATACTGATTTATATCGACAGCGCTCTCTGATTCTGAGAAAGCAGTTAGCTTGGTAAAAAAAAAAAAAATTTCCAAACGCAAACGTTTTTTACGTAATTCTTGTTTCAATTTATTTTCTCTACACTGTAAACTTCTATGGATTGCCACTGCTCCTACTCAATATTCGATTAATTTGACTAAAACAATGGGATAAAATTAGCGACATATTGAGTAAGCTTTACTCAATATCCTAATTTGAATCCAAGTTTAATTTTTTCAAAAATCCACCGGGGTTTGAAAGAGCAGATATCTATCACACAATCCATCACCATTGTGATAATCTAGCAAGACTTTTTTAACTTCAAAATATGGAATATTTGAAAAAAAAATCTCGAAAAATCTTTTTTGAAAAAATAAGCTGTAACTTTTTTATATCGCATCGTAGGTCAAATCTGACAACGGCATCTAAAAAGAGAAGGTTTAAACTATCGAAAATGCTATGATTATATTTTTTCTAGGACGTTTACATGAATAGATAGAACCTTGAAAGTTGTGACAAAGTAATTGACATTCGGGCCGAAGTTATATAGTGAATGTACAGTAATATAATTTCACTCATGTGAAATATATCGGGTATCAAAACCTTCTTAAAAAATTTTTACGCCGCTCCGTCACTTGAAACTTTTCTCTCTGCCACTTTGTAGAACCTAAAATATTTACATCGCGCGATTAATGGTAGCTATTTTCCTGTACGCGGGGGGAGTCGTTGTCAAAAGCATGCACGAAGAAAATTGATCGCCGTCGTACGTTTAAAGTTTAAAGTGTTGTATCGTGTTGAGATTAATATAATACGAGACGATTGAATTTTAAGAACGCGAAGACATTAGGAGACCATCGCGGATATCGACAGAGCCAAGGAGGATAATTAGGCGATATTAAGGGATTTTGAGCCGTTCTGCTGAATATCCAGTTTAGGAAGTAAAGTGGGTCTATGTACGCAGCTGCTCGTGTATACGAGGATGTGTGCACGTACATGGCAATTACCTTAAGAGAATTAGCGTACGCCGGAGAACTATGCCCCGTGGGCTAGCTTAGGCACGGGTTGGTTAGCTAGGTATATTCGTATAATGCGCACTGTCAGAATCAGCTGCCGCGTCCATCCCTTATCAGGAATTCTCAAACGGCGCGGCGGAGCAAAATAATTTTGCCGTTTCGAAATAACCCCCTGCGACCCGGATGGGAAGAGCGCCGGAATCTGACGAGTCGGCTTGGCTTCGCCTCGGCTCCGGGCTTGGCAAGAGCCTCGCCTCGCGTTGATTCGGAGTGCCCGTAAACCACCGGCGCGGCTCCAGAAACGTACACAGTAACTTCCGCCGATCCGCGAATACCGTGAATTTGCAAGGCTCGCCAGCTGTGCGCCAGTTACTAGCCGAATGTACGATCTTCCACCTCCGTCGCTTCCGTCGCTTTCAGTTCAGATATCGCGTGCGCGCGCTCGAATGCCGAATATTCAGATGAGGAGGACTCCGGTCTCTCTTTGTGCCCGCCCAGTCTCTTAGTATGCCAATAATCGTAACGAGGGATGGCATGACACACACACACACACACGACAATGTCATACGACAAACAAATATACTATGGATCAAGATGTTTCTCGGCGAGACTTTTGCGGGGCGAATTGTATTGAAATTAAATCACACCTCCGTGAAACTACGAAAGAACTAGTTTAATCGTGTAAAGTAAATAACGAAANTATATTACACATATAAAAAGGAAGAAAGAATCAGCTGTTTCTTTTAGGTTCTCTCGCACAACCTTACACGATTCACCATTATTTTTTTATATTATATTTTATATATATATATATCTATTATATATATCTTACGATGTAAAATATATTATGACGATAAGAGTCAACTTTTACATTGTTCATCATGTTACTCTCGGATACCTAGGAGACGGATTTAAACTTTCTAAGAACGTTAAAGTTTATCTTCTCTATCTTATATCGGCGCGAACATAAATTTCAGTTTACCACAAAATATCTGTTTTTAACGTAATCTGCAATGTGATAAATTGTGATGAATGCACTTTTTATGAGTCGCGGTTTGCTCTCGATAAACATGTATTCCCGNTACGCTAACGCAACAACAAGTATGAGTCTCTATTACAGACAAGTTCGAAACATTGTATCAGCGGCATGAATCACATTATTTCGTTATGAAACACAACAGATGGTGTTTCGGGTCAACTTCTACTGGCTGATCGATGCGGTCCGAACAACAATATTGTGCAACCGAAGGAGACCTCAGACAGTAAACGAGAAAGGCGGACTGAGGTAAAGTTTAAACGTTGGTTCGCGAGGGCGAGCGAGAAAGAGAGAGAAACAGGGAGTACGGTACATCCGCAGCGGCCGGTAATCTACTTTGAGTCTGAAATATAGAACATAAATTCCGACCGGTATCAAAGGCCGAGGCGCGAAAATTTAATGCCCCGATAAATTAGCATACTAACGAGAGGCACAGAGGGCGATGCGCATCCACCCCCTCCCCCTCCCCCTTTCCCACCAGCTTAGCCATGCTCAGGTCGGTCGGGCAGCTTTTCCTGCGATGGTAATCGAGCAAAATATTGTGGCAACGGCCGCGGGCGCTCTCGCCGAGGTTCTTGACTCTCTAGACTCCGGCTAAGTCCGTCGCAGTGGTATCTTGGGAGATTACTGACCCCTCCCGCGTCGCGCTCTCACCTCTTTTTACTTATCCCTCCGTCCAGCCCCCACCTTTTTCATTCTTTCTATCTCGGAGAGATGGGTTAAGCCGCGGAAACCTTGGCGCTTTCGTTACCAGAGGCAGGTGGGGGAGAATGCGAAAGAAGGACGGTGCGGAAAAGGAGCCGTGCGAGAGTGGAAGCCCTGGAAAGAGAGAAATGAACCAAAGTGCGCTCTTCCCTCCCCCCCCCTCCATAAGAGACGAAAGAGACTAGGAGAGCACAGAAAGCAAAGGAGTTAATGTAGAAAAGGAAAGGGGATTGAACGAAAAGGACGAGGAGAAAGAGCTGGCTATTCCGTGCCATCAAATCGGCTACCGCAGTCCAAATGTGGCTAAAAAGTCGGAAGAAATTTCCTAATGTATGTGGGAGACTCGATGGCTCGGTCGTTGGCTTGCATTCATTTCACAACTGGGTGGTCCAAGTCGGTCTTGACGTGCCAATTCCCTCCCCGCTCCCGTTTACATCGGGAAATCTCATCAATGGATCTTATCGGCCGCCTCGGCGTTTCTCGCTCGCGCTCGCGCACCTCGGATCAGCACCGATTTCTCCTGGACCGGAACGACCACGTCCTGTCCATGTTTCGTTCATCGGGACGAAACGGAGCGCGGACAACTGGACGCGCGTGTCCCTTGCGAAATCCGCGCTGGCTGGCTCTATCGAGGCGCGCGGGATCGCGAGGCGGATAACGCGTGAGGTAATATAGTTGCGAGATATGTATCGCGCGGATTCCTTCCTTAACATTATCGATCGTATTAGATCTAAGAATGCTCTGGGCCGGCACTCAATCTTTCTCTCACTGATTGCGTGATAATATGTACAGAAGATCCGTTAACGCACCACCTCGGTTTGGCTTGTTCCTCCCGACGCACGCGGGATATATCGCGGAATGTAGAATCACGTGGTAACGCGAGAGCACACTATGATTCAGCCAACAAGTGATTACTTCCCACGGAATCGAAATTACGCGCAGCTTATTAGATATTATGAGTTGGGTACGCGACTCGATCGGTTTACTTTATCCCACACTTTCTTTTTCTCTTTTCATTTGTAGGATTAACGTTAGAACCACCGAACGGTTATTTCTGACCGTTTCTATTTCTCAGATTGATACTCTATTCTGTCTTCTAAAAAATAGAATTATGAAATTTTACAACTTGAGAATGAAGGAAATGATTGATGAAAAGTTTTATTCTATACAAGAAATAGGATATTAGTCTAAAAAAAAATAGAAATAGTCAGAAATGACTTGATTCTTTTGATTTAATGCTCATAATTTACAGATGAACATTCATCATAATGTTAAACTGGTTGACAGACGAATATCACAAATAGAATTTTATTCGCCTCTTATTATAATATTACCGTGCAAAATGTAATTCCGAGCGAAAATAAAAAGTGTGGACAAGGCAAGACCGATGGCACAGAATCCTTTCTTGCGAATCTTCCGGTGATCTACCACTATCCCTGTTATCGAACAATCCTTTTCTCTCGTTGGGTAATCCGAATAGGAAAGAGAGATTCCCCTTCGAGGCAGAGAAAAATTTCAGATTTTATTTCTTTTCTATCTCGTCTATCTCTTTAGATTTCTTCAATGTATAGATATAATTGAGATAAAGTCTATTAAAATTATTATGATATTTCCATTTTTGCAGAGGAAAATTATACATATATACAAATATACAATTTATTACAAGATATGTCAATTTCAACATTAAATATCAACAATATCAAAAGCTGTAGCTATTAGTAATTAATGATTTCCTGTTTCCTTCTAACAACTTTCTTTGAATATTTTTCGTTGCAATTAATTTGTCTGCTACTATTATTTACATCATATTTGATCATCCCTTAAATGTTTTAAAATAAATTTTAAAATTCGGTAAATTATTAACTTGTAAAATAATTCGTCATAAACGTTAATTTAAAGAATTTTATAATTTTATGTATTTCTTTTTTATAAGTTATATAATATGGAAATCTAGAGATTGTTTTACATATGAAGAAATTTAAAAATTCTGAAAAAATTTTAAATTTACAAAATCCATGAACTTTTCTAGATATTAAATATTAGTATAGATGCGATTTACTCTTGACGAAGGAACACCCTTCAAAAGATGTGCAGTTGAAAATGTACACGAAATATTTTGCAAGTAATGCTGCAAATAGCCTCGGCTCGTAGAATTAAATGAACCGAGGTGACAGGGAGAAAGATAAACAAGCCAGAGAGACACGGGAAAGAGTCTGTTTGTCGATGTCAAAAATCAACACAAATTGAAATCAGCGACGGTCCTGCTTCTATGTCGGCTGCAGAAAATCGACCTTTTACTTTTTGATATTTACGAGAGTTTGCTGCTACTGCTGCTGCTGCTGCTGCTGCTACGGCTGTATTTTCCAAATTGGAATAAATTCACGTTTGATAAAATCATTCGCAGCGTCGCTAATCGCGTAATCAGTACTTTATCAAAAATACGGCAAGAGTACATCTCCGTTTTTTGCTTGACAAAATGCGAGGAGAGGGGGAGAAAGACTAAAGACAATTGGATAATTTGCCCGATTATAGCAGAAAACGTAGTCTGAAGATTACATGAGCACGTATCGAGTGAGTAGAAGACGATTGTTCACCGACGTAATTGTGACTCAGTGATACGGCAGTATGCAGATTATAATACAGCTCGAATAGTATTCTCGGAGATAGAAGAGAGTTATTGAGTTAGGGAAAGGGGGAGAAGCTTGCTTCGTCATCACGAAGCAATTCCCGAAATCCCGAATCCCATGTCGACCTCGAACTTCCAGTTTCCTCTCTGGCGAGCAGAGTCAATTAGAGAGCCGACTGGAGATTTTCAATCTCCAGTCAAGGTTAACGTCGCTATGTAAGTGGAATGCGCGGGGACAGATGGAGGTGGGGGTCCGGGTACGTTGTAACAAAAACATTGGATTGTAAATCAAACCCCTTTCCGACAGAGGCGTTCGTCTCTAATGCACATTCCTCTAATGGCTCATCTGCGTTTCTTCCGTTATGTGTGGGCACGCTTCGAGGATCTAAATAAATTACCATTACGCTACTTCGTGTAGTTCCCGACTGAAGACTTTGCGCGGTACACGCGGAATTAATCGCTTGGCACGGAGGAGAAATTTTGCGTCAATAATTCAAGGATAACGTATGGCCTCGGTATTTGTCTAATATCCCAGCTGACCAATAACTTCCAATAAGCACCCTTTCATACAAGATATATTACGCATCATTGTAATTTATACGTTATAGAATATCTTCTTCTACCATCTCAGAATTTCTCCGCTGTTTATATAAACATTCGAACAAAGATATATTCGTGGTCATTAAGGAGGTTTGTGAGGATCCTTCAAGAATTTTCCCTGCCCTTCATTTTACAAGTCGCGTTATAAATCTCTCGTAAAATAATATAATACGATACGGTAATCGAACGAACGGGACGCGACGGAAATAAATTTCCATTAATAACGCAACCGTGCATTGACATTTTGTCGGCGCAGGAATTCAAATGATACCCGTGATGGCCGATCAATTAGCGCAATAGCAGTTTCGATAAATCCACTCCTTATCGCGCGCAATTTCGCGACACGCGTGTTTGCGGGAGCAGTTAATTTCTTTACTAATCTCCCTGGGCGCGCGAGGTGTATCGGATATAATTTTCCCCGATTGAAGCCCGTGTCGCGTAAGAAGCGGACTAAATTGTACGGGTGTGTGCGCCCGACGACCAATTACCCTTATCGAATTCCGAGAGTGGAAGGAGCCACGCTTAACGTTCTTTCGCTTGTCGAGTTTATCGACCTCGTGCGTAGATACGAAGCAGGCAGGATCATAACGGGGCGTCGGTGTGCCGACTTATCCGCGAAAAGATTATTATTCCGCAGGGGGGGGGGAGAGGGAGAGGAGGAGAGGCAGGAAGAACCGCGCGTGTTACCGTTTCGCGCGACGATAATCGTTCTCGTATTTCCATCGGAAGATCATGGCGATCTTTATGGCGCACGAGCGCGCTGTCGTGAGTAATTAAAAGGAATGAAGCCAGCGGCGAGACGATTTCGAAATCGACGACGAGATCTGTCGACGGGCGGTGGTGGCTCTCCCGATCCCGATCGGCGCGCCTTCGGGACCGGGTAAGCTTCTATCCTTCGATTTCTAATCTGGCCGGCGTCGCTAATGTCGCCCGTAATTAATACAAGTTGTAATCCCGCGGCGGTATTCCGGTTTTGCGCCGGATAAGATATTAGTTGCGCGGTAGTTGCGCCACTCGCAACGGCTTGCAACGTAGATAGGGATCGGCATTAGATAGGCTGGCTAGTCTTCTCGGTATCTGCCTTACCACTCCCGCTTCCTATCCTCTCCATTTCCTGTTACAGTTAATGGAAATTCAGAAGCGTATGTTTCCTAATCTGAGCAATTTTGCCGTTCAAATAGGCTCCTTCGTGGCGTGGCTGCCAACCTGGTCAAGCGTGCGCGCACACTCGTAATCCCGCACGTATAAAGATGGATTTACATCGTGTAAGAGAATCCCCTCTGAGATGAGTATTTCCATCCATTGTTCGTTCGCCCTATCTAAATTAATGACATTCATTTGAAATGTTCAGTGCTAATACATAAAAAAAAAATGTACCCTGCTATTCAGTAATGCCTGGATTTCCATTTGCCTGAAGTAACATTTCTAACCTGCTTATTCCTATCTATATGAATCGATGAATTTCAAGTTGCGCAGGTTATACATAAAAAAAACCTTACCTCACCTGTTGTAAAAAGAATTCGCAAGTGGGATATCGCGTGGCTTCGTGCCAACGTGAGTAATTAGAAACGGATAGGCTCCTGGCCTTCATCGCGCGTATTTTTATTATTAATTATGGGAGCAAAAGTTTAAGACTCTGTGGAGTCGAATAGATGAGGAATAAAAGTTGTCCACGGCCTTAAAAACGTCAAGTTTTGCATAGATGGGACAACTCGTGGTAAAAACTCATGTTCAGGCATTATTGAATAGCAGTGTGTACATAAATGGAATGCGGAATATCGAAACGATCAGTCAGTTCTTCGATGTAATTCGGTGTATACGGCGCGCAACCGCTTGATGCTCGCGTGCACACGTGCGCATAGCCTCGTGGCTGACGGAATTAAAGTAAGGCTTACACGTGGTCGATGATACCGCACGGAATGCTTTTCCGGCTTCTCGCACGCTTCGCAACGTTCGAGCGCAAAAACTCGAACCGCGGTAAAAAGCGAGCGTATTCGACGGGGTCGAAGCTTGATGAGCATAAATATGGATTACGCTCTATTATGATTCAATTAGAGCGTTTTCGCGTTGCACTTGGCAGCAGTAAGTTTTAATTCATTTCTTAATTAGCCATCTCGTAAGAGCGGATGCCATAAACAATGCACTTTTAACGAGATTCCCGCCAAGACTCGTAGATTATGGGGATTAATGAAATTGCTAATAAAATTGCATGATTCTTTGAATCGACTATGATTATTGATCATCAGACTCTATCGGTATGTCGGAGTCGGGCTTGCCATTGCGTATAAATGAATTGCCTGATTACGTATCGGATTAGCTTACCTTCGAAGGAATACGACTTCGATTCGTGATCGTTTCCCACGCATCTCTATCCGTTGAAAAACAATTTTTTCCCGGCAAACGAGACTGTCATACATTTACATATTTACTCGATATAACATAACTTTTAATGCTCAACTTGTTCTTGTAATTGGAATAGTTGAAACACACACACACACACACACACACACACACACACACATACACACACGTTGCAATATAAAGCAACTATTTCGAGAGCACAATCTAAATTATATCTCAACTACGTAAATTGGTGCGGTGTGCAGACGGTCCAATCTCCGGTGGTTTAATAGTTCCACAAAGTGCCTCTATTGATTGCACAATACGCGCGTAATTGCCCTAAGGACAGACGACTATCTGATCTTTAACCGAAAATTGAAACAACGGTCGTTATTGTCCCCTCGGTGAAACGTACTTGGTGGCAATCGCGATGCCCGATCGGAGAGGGAGGGAGGGAGGGGAAAAGCATCTATCTAATACGTGGCAGGATTTCGCCTCACATCCACGCTTTTTCAACAGTCTTCCCCTTGTTCCGACTTTTTATCCGCGCGCCACATCGGTGGTCTACCTTGAATCGTGATCGGCGACGTTGTTCCTTGACGGTTAGTGGCATGAAACGCGCATTGAGCGAGATAACGTTTTACAGGGGAAAGGACGGGGAGAAAAGAGGGGGGGGGGAGAGGGGAAAAAACTATCAGCAGCAAAATAGCGTCGGCGCTGTTATGGCTGCGGCACGAACTGTCATCGCGTTTCCGCGTGTTTCTTACTACCCGCGTTCCTCCTTTTATCGACAGTGACGACGCGCGAGTCGCGTCATCGTGTGCGCCGTCGTGTACGAAGAGCCGTTTTGCGGGGCCCTTTCTTCCTCGATCGTTCCGCCGCGGCGTCTTCTCTTTCACTTGTACGTCTGCGATGAGCAACGGTCGGCGGTAACAGTCGTAGAAATACGACTGGGAGCGTGTCCCATTGATCTATGGCCATGGGCGTGCGTCGTTTCCGACCACCGCCGGGGCGCTCTTCGCGAGGGGTACGCGGACACGTGTGTGCGCGGCCAAGTGTGTCGCTCATGTGCAGCTGCAGGTGCATGCAGGAAGAAGAGTAAGAGAGAGAGAGAACAGCCCGGGCTGTTTCCTAGCCGCTTCGGAGCCCGAGCTTAGCGCGCGCCTAGCCACGCAGGCCGCGACCATAGCTTATTACGACATTATTCGCGCTCGGCGTCCCTCGCGGTGCGATTATGCTCACGGTACGAGGCAAGACCCACTTCTCCGCAACGCGCGGTCGCGCAATTCCGAGGTGTATTTTAATTTGTTACTCCGCGGCCTGTGAGCGCGCCTTTATTCCCTTCCGGCGAATTTACGGCGGGCCGCTGCGCGTGGTAAATGAACGCTTTACGTTTAATGTAATTAGCGTGCGTGGCGCGTAAATGGCCGCGCGGAAAACTGGTAGTTGTGATAGAGTGACTGCGCCGAGTTTTCAGGTTTAACGGCCCCCCGAGTTTCGCGGCGTATCTCGAGATTAGAAAGAAATACTTGAACAGATATCGGTAAGAATAAAAGCGGATTGAGTTTCGACGGCACGAAGCTCTTAAGAGTTTTTCAAACTCACTAAAATATATTGTTAATATATTGTGAATTCGCTTTTATGATATGATTTTAGTTTTTTCTGCCCTTCATTGTTTTAGTTTATAAAAAGGCATCATGTGAGCAGTATTAAATAATTGAAAAATGATTAGTCAAAGTGAGTTTTTAAATTTGAAATTCAATTCCTTTTCTAATCTCGCACAAAAACATAAGAACGAATTTGATTTTGCGTTTGCAATTTTGCTGACGCAGAAATCTAAGAGGTTCAATATTCGATTTATATGTATATCGCATGTTAAACCTTTTTCTCGCTGTTAAGACCGACATGTATCCCGCAGTTGGGAATCGTCGGCTCTATCTGCACTTGGAAAAAAAAAATTTGTTGCAGAAAATGATAGTCGTTATGGCCCGATCGCGGATCACGTGCAAGTTGCAAAAGTTCCCATAATGCAGATTAAATCGAGGAAACTTTGAAAAAGATTTATTATGCATCCACGTAGAGCCGGCGTAGCCTGCCGCAATAGATAACGAAGGGACTCGGAGTCTTTTCTTTACATAACAGCATGCAGTGCGATAGGATGGAGCCGATAGAATTCTGATGCAATCCGAGGTAGCTCTGGCCTGGTCTTCTTACGTTACTCCGCAAATAATCTCGTTGAAAGACTGGCTCGCAGGCGAGGCGTCCGTTCACCACCGGCCGTAAGTATCCAGGCCCAACCGATTATATCACCCGCTTATATTTCTCGTGCATACGGTACATCTCCATAGTCTCAAAGCCGGAAGGTAATCTCCTGCGTTGGAGGAAAGTGCCCGAGCTCTTTCGGCTACGCATCGCGATGATGCGATCATCCGCTCTCTCCCTCTCCCTCTCTCGCCCTCTCCATCTCCGCTCTCATTAACTGTTACGGCGCGACGACAACACGTCGTCGACGCGGCTCAGCCTCTCCGCCGCCTTCGCGATACTTTCTTTCTATCTCGGCGGCGGTGTAACCCGTTGGTCGGCGTCCGATCGATTTAGTGCCACCTTCAGATATCCGTAGCGGTTTCACGGCCGGCCACAGAGCCCACCTCCTTCTCGCCGGCAACGAGCTGTCCAGAACGCAGACCCAACGCAGCCTGAATATAGGATAGATATCGACGGCGTCCAGAATAGCGGTACCTGGTGCGCCGCCACTCGTTCGTATAACCGTTCGTAGGCGGACAGGTCGAGGAAACAACGAGATATCGGTTTAAAGGAGAGCGAGGCCGGTTTCAGGTGGCGAACGGAGAGTGTCAATATTAAAAGGGGGGAAACAATACTCTCGGTTGCGAGTCAATAACCGCATTCGCCGTGCATTCGCTCGCTTCTATCAGTGTCGCCGGCGAAATGCGACGAATACCAATTTGAAAGATAAACTTGGCATCCCCCTGCCGGCATCTTTTTCCTCCCTTTCCCCCTCGACGTCGAGTCGAATCGAATAAAATATATTACCGCTATTGTTAGACGGGATTTCGATACATGTATCTATAATGTTTTATATATATATATATATATATCGAGTAATATGCCTTCAAGTACGACGCTGGAGTTTCACAATCGGCATCGCCCCGTAACGGGAATTGTTATGATCTGTTCAAATCTTTCTCTGCCACAGCGATGATATACGGCGCATAGTGGCCATCGATAGGCTTGTTATCCGTTGAATTTCCTCGTGCATACATCGAAAGCCGCAACTTGGAAAGTCATCTAAATTTACGAGAAGGAAAACACAGGAACTTCCATAGTCGTTTTCGTCAATATCGGGGCGTATCCTCAGATTGTAACGAGCATCACAGAAAAGTACTTATCGAGAATCGATTGTATGCTGCCTTAACTCTGCTGTTCTTCAGACCTTTTGTATCGAAGAATTTTACTCGAGGTGCAGCGCGAATACTTCAGAGGAAAAACTTGTGCCAGGTTGGTGTCAAAAACACTGTTTAAATTGTTAATAATTTCCATGTTTTCCATCACGTAATTGCAGATATGGTCAATACATAAAATACGTTTTATCGTTAGACCAGCGTTTTCTGTTGCCGATTATCTCGAGAGATAAGACATGCAAGATACGTAAATCCTATGTTAATCACACTTAAACAATTTTAAACAAACTTAATCCTCAGTTATAATTAAGTTCGCACTTTCAATGAAGAAGATGCCTTGCAATACGGCGAGGATGAGTAATCATCTCTAAAGGATCATGATAGAATTATACTAGGCGTTTCACCACGTACACAAGTACCATGCGAAAGATCATCGAGCTGTTTCACGCGGCAAGGGGTCGGAGGCCAATAATTTCGCCCGCACGTTGTACCGCGCATTATCGCGTTGGTATCGTACGCTCTGTGATAAACGCGAATGGTGAATTCAGTCGTTACCAAGAAGAGGTCCGCGCGTTGCACTCATAGGTGTACCATCCATTGCTCCCTTCGCACCTCTCTCTCTCTCTCTCTCTCTACCTCCCTCCGCGCAAGAGCGCCCTTTCTATCTTGCCCAGTTCCTATTCTCGTGGAACACCGCATCGTTGGCCGGCTACCACACAAGATGAATCATTGGAAATGCAACGCGCCGTAAGATCTCTGGGATGTGCCTGTGGTAGATAACTAGGTACGTGGTCTGCACTGGTGGCGGCGACACGGCGGCCGCAACGACGACAACGTCGACGGCGGAGACCACGCTCCGGCGTACAAGATGCTGGCGGCGCGCACGCACGTATCGCCGCGCCGGGCCGTGCCGAGATATATCCGTCCCAGGCCTGTAGCCACGTACCGATCTAACGAGGGCGATTGTCCCGCGCGCGTATCGAGAGCGATTTTCAGGTGCCCCGAGTCCGAAGGGAAACCCGCAGAGTTAATGGCCAACGGATGGGGCTTACATTTACAAGCCGCGCCAGCCGTATAAACGCAGCCCCCTCGCATTCTTATAT
>JAJVSH010000225.1:228866-238872 GCA_021460005.1 Tetramorium alpestre
ATACATATATCTAATATATCGGCCGCACCGCTGTGGAAGATGCCAGCGCGAGTTAAGGATTGTCAGGTATCCGTGTGGGCTGCGCGAAGATTACGGTTTGGCACGTCGGAAGATCGGCGCGGTAAACCGCGGATCATCCGGCGATTCCGTGCTGGCTAACAGCGAAAGAAGAGGCCAGCAGGCCGGACGATCGAGGCCGTTGTCGCCGTTCGACGTGTCAATCACTGTTCACCGCGCATCGTCCATCCGTCCATCGCGGTGCATCTACATCTGGCGGCATCAGCGGGGGTAGTAATTACCGCACGGAAGCGAAATAATCTTTGCGGCGCGGCCCCTCGCAAATTGCTGGATAAAGTTCTGTATAACTCATTCGCGGCGCCGCTCGCGCGCGAGAAATAACAGCGGTAAATGTTATTATGAAGTGTGTCGTTGAACCGAAGATCACACGGAAGACGCCGACGACGAGGATTATTAGCTTACGTAGCAGCGTATTATCGTGCCCGAGGAGGATCGCAGTTGGAGCACGATGTTGCTCTCTTTCTTTCTCTTTCTCTCTCTTTCTCGGTGTTACAGAGGCTGTGCAGTCGAGACACAGCGATGCCAAGAAGTGCCAAGGGGAAAGAGAGAGCGGAAGGGAGCTCCGCGATGTAATGGCGAGCTAGTTCGACGATAGCTCGCTCGAAAGGAGCCCACATAGAAGAACAGAGGGATCGCGACAGAGGCGATATCTTATATAAGAGGAGATAGAATGCGCGAAAGAGAAAAGGAGAGAGACGGAATCGAACGGGGGTGGCTGGCTAGGGCGAGAGGAATCGAGGAGACTGGTTTATAGCGGGGATTTAGATGCGAACGAACGTTTCGAGGCATTGTTCGATATAAGACATGACTTCATTAAGCATTCAAGTAATGTTCAAACATTGTACATTGAATTGTACTTGCGTTCCCTCCCCGTCGCCGCCCCGGGACGACGATTCATTCCGCGCCCCGCTCTGCCATTCGGAGAGCGTCGTCCACCCCGTGTCTCTCCCGCCTAAGACCTACCGTGTGTTGCTGCGCGGCGGCACGGCATACAATGAGAATAACGTCCCCGGGGAACTCGTGATACCGCAATATCGAATAATGTATAACTATATCGCGGGGCGGAAGGGGGAGACGAGAGGTAAGGGGCGGCGGTAAGAGGAATAGATGGGAGCCAAGAGTGAGACGGCGGCGGGGAGGGAGCCGAGCATTTCGTGGTGCAGCGAGGCATAGTGTCGGAGGACTGAGATAACCCGATATATCTAGATGACTGCGCGCGCACGGAATACATCACCATATAAGTAAAACCCCTATGGCCTCCGGGATCACCGCGGCGTTGCCTAGCGCGGCGCTTGATTCACGGCGGGCGAAAGGACCGCCGCTTTGCCCCGTGATACCGCCACTATTTTACATCCCATAGCGATATCAGCGCGCCGGAATCACCGCGCAAATCATTTCGTTTCCTCGAAACTCGCGGTTCCGCATTTTCCTGCCTCCTCCTCCCCCGCTCTCCCCCCTTACCGCCCTGCGTCTCCCCTCCCGCCTTTCCGAAGTGCTACGCCAAGAATGACGTCCACGACTTTATACTAAGCAGCTGGCTCTCGTTAACCTTTCTACATCCCAGAAAGTCACTCCGCCTAACGGCTTTTTTACGCGCCAAGGATAGTTTCGTGGAGAAAGTTAAGTTTTTTCCTCGATAAGGACGGAGGAATGTTAGAGTTTTCGATCAAAAAGTCGAATCTCATATCTCTATCGTGGAAATAAAAAAAGAAATGATATTAAATAGATACGCAAAATAAGAAAGCGTTATCATGCAAGAAACAGAGGATTTCCCTGGGTGAAATTAATCGGATTCTTATGTCGTTCACGTCTACACGTTTTGCGACTGTGTGCTGTGCCATTTCCACACAAAAAAAAAATAGAAATAAACCCTCCAGGATCATTTCTCAAAGGGCTTAGGATGTCCGTTCGCCCACGTCCGAAGATCCGAATGATTTACTTCTCCGCAAGATAATGAAATATCTTCGGAAAAACACACGGATCGGACGGGCTCGACAGGTTGTAATCTATCGTCAATCGTACGTGTTAATTAATGACTTTAATATATAGAGAGTAATTAAGTAAACTATTTAATTAAATTTAATCTTTAGAGGACGGAAAGTCTATTTTTAGGCGCCAGAAAGGTCGCTTATTTTTCGTAGTACAACACAATATTACATATAAAAAAATTCCACGTCGAAGATTTAAATAATCATGAAAAAAACCAGCCTGTCCTCTAAAGGTTAAAGGTAAAAGTATGTAATTTACTTCCGTATTGTCGTATCAAAGATTACAATTTAATGTAATTTCTTTTGTAAATTTACATACATATGAAACAATTCTAAAAAATAGTAAAAATAACATAAAAAATTTATCCAGCTATATAATTTAGTACGCCGCACAATATGAAAATGCCTTTTTCAAATCACGTGTTATTAATATTAATTTGCTAAAATATGAATAAAGTTATTCGTGGGAAAGCATTCTAGGGATGATGTGAGCCATTGTAAGTCACATATTTCGTATCTTCTGTTTTGGTCACGTACCGCGAAGTAAGAGCTTTTTCGCGGCGGTATTTCATAAAAAGGTCCTATGGGTTATGAGGCACGTTTTAAGATCGCGGAAGTACGCAGTTTATGCATGTACAAAGTTGTATGGGCCCCGATGGGTTCTGCTACGACAGCATAAAATTTATACTCGGTACCTCTGGTAATGTGCGTATCTTTTACATCCGCGTATTTTCAGTCTCGTCGCATGTAAGATAGGCGATCGCAATTTCGATACAAATTGTAGAATCGATACTTCGTGCTTCGTATATCTCGTCTGTCGAGTTCTAAACGTTTAGCACCGGTTGGAGGTGTTTTTATCTTTACTATAAAACAGAATACGTATAAATGTGCTTTATTAGAAATTTTGGACATATGACAAATATTCTTTACAATTTTCGCAATTTTTGTTAATGAGCTTCATTATTTTATCATCATTATTGTAGGTACATTTTATATTTTTGTTCCTCGACGTACAGTATACAACATATTTTATCAAAATAATTATTTGGCACGTAATATGCAACATGTTTTATTAAAATTATTATTTTTTTCATTAACGTTAAAGTTTGAGTCACTTTGGAAAATTTCCTGATTTTTCACAATCGTAATTTTTACAGCCGCGTACTCGCAATTTTTTTTCCTCGCGTTAAAGTTCTCGATATATCAGTGTATAAAACAACGGGTAATATATAGCTTCGATTTACGATAGTTTAAATTTTATGTATGTATGATTCAGTGTAAGTTGCCTATAAAATCTCGCTCACAAAACTCGTAAAAATGGTAGTCGGCGGCGCGAAATTATACGTCTCGTATAAAAACTTTTCTAAATAATCTCTCGAAAAATTGTACATATACTCAATTCGAACTCAAGATTTGGGACGAACAATGACGTTTCCCTCTACCGATGGATGACGAAGGCGAGAAAAAGAGTTCCACAGTTAAAATTTATCGCTGCGTATATGCGGAGAGCTGCGATGCCAGGAAGACGGTCTCGCCGCTATCAACGGGCAAAAATCGCATAAAAGAACGGCGAAAGCGGTATGACGTGATTGCGCCGAATGTGAATAGCCGACTTCGCTCTCCGGGAGAGCGTGTCTCCGCGAATCACGCAATGTCATTGTTACAGCGTCTGCACCACCGTCGCGCCGCCATCCCGCTCCAAGCACCACCGAGGCTGTATCGAGTTTAAATGCATTTTGCGTAATTGAAGGCGCGGGCGCTACGGAAACGTTTCAGCGAGTGCGGTAATAATATCTGTCTCGCGAAGAATTGTGACTGCAATTTTCGAGTAGCCGGCGCATCCCCCTCCCCCCCCTCGCCTCGCGCTCCCTCACCGCACGTTCCGTACCGTCTGTTCCGCTTCCCCTTTTCAACTATCGCGTTGAGCGCCAGCGTGGGCCTCGAGCGGCACCGGCGCGCGGCGAGGAAATAAAAAATATGACGCCTCCGTCGGCGTAACGCGAGCCTTAATGGCATTGTTAACATAATTCTCGTGCGGCGCGCACGAGCAGCCGCATAACTTAACGTCGAGCAACGACGACGAATTATTTCGAAGGAGATACGAAGATATGGCCCCGAATACATCATCGCGGTTTAGCATATGGCGAGGAGGCACCGCGGTTTAATGGATTTTCGTTCCCGTCGCGTGTAATTAGAGAATTCGCGCAGCACCGAAATAGTCCACGGCTACCCGCTGAATTTTTATTCAAGTATTTATAGAAACGAAACTTCTCGTGAAAAGAAAAAAAGAATCAGCGCGCGCGCGCACGTTACGCGATGCCATCGTGCATGGTAATGCAATATTTAGCGAAATCCGTCTGTAACGTACGCAACACGAGAATAATTTAATGCCGAGGGTGTTTTTAAAAAATTCACTCTAATTAGTACCGGCTAGTAAATATATTAAATTTATTACAGTCCCTCGAGTAAGATAATTAGTCCGCACGTCAGAATTTTGATTATTATGAAATCTGTACGGTCGGTCAGTGGAACGTAAGCTTACCGCGGGCCGACATTACGCGACGCCGACGCTTTTTACCGCTTTTACGACAATACTCATCGTCCTTATTAAGACACTGACAGCCGTAATTGTTGTCATATTTTTTCCGTAATGAGTACTTTCCGTCGTAATAAATCCGGTTTTTAATGGTCTTACGCGCTACCGGTCTCTTGATTTAGAAGAACGCTTAATTTTATCTCGCAGACCGCCTATCCTTTCTACGTCACTTTCCCAACAAATCCTTCAGTTTCGTAACGATCGTTTCTATCCGTAAAATCCTCGATGTCGGCTGAGCGACGTACACGGCGGTATCGTTTCCCTGTTCATTAACGACGCGGGCTAATTGGGCCGACTGACGGTAGATTGGGACCTGACAGCACTGATAATCGAGTCGAAACGAGTTAACGGTGCCCTGTGCACGGATATTCGAATCAAACGTTCTCTGTCTCAGCCTGCCGAGTGCTCGAGAATCGGCGATCCGAGAGCGATTACGAAAACGCTGTAAACTGGTCGCGGCCACGTAACGAAGACGAGGAGCAAGGTGGACGCGCCGCGCGATAAAAACGTTATCCCGCAGGTAAAGCGGCATGTCGAAAAGGGAGGCCGTTGGTGATGGTGGTGATGGTGGTGGTGGTGGTGCGCGGGTATTCGTGTATTATTATCCGTGCGCTTTTAAGGCGTCATCAGCTGGCAATAAAAAGGCGCTACGACCGGCTGACACACAGGTTGGGCACTGACTTAACTATAATCCCGTATAAGGCGATCGAGCGATTAACAGCTCGAGAATGTGGCAAGTGTGCGCATNTATATATGGATACGTGTAAGCGCGCGTACACGGCGAAGAGAGGAGAGGGGGGGGGGGCCCCAGTAACCGTCGATAAACCGTTCAAACGCGTAACGAGACGTACGTCGCTTTCGCCAAGCAGACATTCCAGGCGGAGGGGAATTGCTACCGAATAAATTGGTATGTATCGGCCATTGGCTATCGCCGAGCACGGTGTGACGCACGCTCTCTCTCGCGTACTAATCCTATTAAATCCCATTACGAATAATTTCGGAACCCGCAATAACCGGCGAAAGAGGAGGCGGCGCGGCAGTTCAATATTACAGACACTGAATGGTGCAAACGTGACGGCAGTGTATATACATATATATGCGCATATATATATATATATTTGTAAGCGATATTACGGTTCATGTTTCGAACAACGTACTAAAAATAACTAAAGAGATTCAATCGGAATTACGTCGATCACTGACAGTCCTGTGACGTAAATCGATACGAAATGAACAAGAAGTGGTACGTCAGTGGATGTTGGATTAAACGCGGGTATCATATTGCCTTTCCTTTGCGTCTTCTCAATTCCGGAATATCGCGATGGAGATTATCGAGTATCACGATCGTTACAAGGCGCGAGATTTACGAGAGAACGTCGTTGAATCGGCTAACACAAATGCGAATATAAATGCAAATAATATGCACATAATTGCATTATTTGACAAATTTATACGATTCAGCCGCGAAATTTCACGAGAGCATAAATTCGCACCTCGCAATGTGTCATGGTTGTTTAGGAGCGGGAGACAAGAGACCGCTATTTATCATAGGAGTTGAAAACCCACTGCTTTCGCTTCAAGCATTAAATTTGTACGCGGCTTTCATCTGCGGATTATTTTTCACTTCAGCTTGCAGAAACATCGTATAAAATAGATAAACAGATATGAAAGTGATATAATAGCGCGCGCGATCGGAATTCACACGGTGTCCACGCAACGAAATTCTACAAAACGATTACAATTCGATGAAACGGCAATTGAATCAGACAGTCGATCAAATAATTATAATTCTAAATAATTGGGATAATTATTATTATTATTATTTTATAATTTGAATACATAAAAAACTAAATCATATTATTCAAATTTCAAAATAATAATTATAGCTCTTATACTTTCAAGATGAAAACAGAGGTGAATGGATAAAGATTTCGACATGATATCTCATTAAATTAAATATAACACACTTCAGATCTACGCCAAGTGCTGACACGCATCACTTTATGGAAGCGAGAGGACGTTTCGAAGAATAATAATCGGCTACGTCTTTTAAATAAGGTGGCAAAAAATCTGGGATAGTTGAACAAAATATGGAGGCAAATGATTAATAGAGCACACACTGGCACACACGTGTACGTACACCGGCAAAACATCCTTTCAACAAGCGTACAGCGCATATTAAATTTTTGATGGACGGTGACGTGGGTAGAGTAGACGTCCACGCTTGGCGCGCGGAATGTGGAACAAATACCGATTTCATCAAAAACCGATATTGATCTGTCCTTCTCTCTCTCCCTCGCTCCCACTCCCACGGCGAGCGGTGCCATACGAATTCCAAACGTTGCGACCATCATTCCCATCGTTCGCCTGTTGTTGCGTTCTCTCGCGCGGATTATGCGGACAGAAAAAAAACGGAGCAAATCCCAAGTAATACTATGCCATTTTGCTATAATCCGAATTCCAATGCACGTTTCTTAAATTTAGCCGGCAATTAGACATCATATTCGCGAAACAATTCTCTGTGCGTTCTCTTCCGCGCGTTCGGCACTTTTTATGATGAGCGTACGGGATATATGTATATCCTTATGCTCGAAACACGCGCGTTGAAAAATACTTTTCCTATTATAAAACTCATTAGGATGATTTATTACGTGGTAGTTAAACAGCTTCTAAAATCAAATGCGTTTTCCCCCCATACTATTCTTCTCTGTCCGACTGTATTTTAGGCTATGCAGTTGTAATACTTGAAACTGAGACACCTGGTGTGTTTTCTAACGTTTGTCTTGTAAACATCGACGCTTAATCAAGATCATATCATCGGATGACCTCGCTCATAGCTATCCATCATCCCTGTGAGAGAATCACAACTCGCTGGAGTACACTAACGCATTAATATACATCGGTAAATATACGAATGGGGATAAGCAATTGATTGGGTTACGTCACGCGTCATTGGTCACGTACTTGCAAAGGTAAATGCAATGCGTCATTTTGACAGACACTACGGTATATCGTTTAACACCCCGGTGGATCCGCTGAATAGAGAAGAAACGCCAGACGACGACGCGGCGCGGCGCGGCGCTTCACTTTCGCGCGCGGAAAGGTGCGTCGAACGGATCTCCTTTCTTCTTCATTAGCAATTTTACTTTCCGACAAGGCGAATTATCCGCGAATGAGGGATGACAAATCATTACGTCGATGCGGCGTCGTCCGCGCGCGCGTAATCCGGAAAGAGAGAGAGAGAGAGAGAGAAAAAAAAGAACTCGCGGAGTAATCGGACGCGATCATTGTCGGATTAACGCCACGGGACAGCCACGGCAAATACCATCACGCCGACTAAAAGCGCTGTAATTTCCACGACGATAATGAAGTTCCACCAAACATTTTTCCTCTATGCAAAAACGGGGCGCGCCATCTGCCCAGAAAACTCTCGCCTCAATCGCCGGGATGCAAAAACGTAGAGCGTCACAAANGATCTCCTTCGTCGAGAGCCGGCCGTAAGAGCCTCCACGCTCGCGCGTTAAACGGTTTTTCGTCGTTTTTGCGCACGCAACAAAAATGAACACCCTATCTGCGATCCCGCACACAAAGGCTTATCTGGTATATGTGATACTTGAGCATCGGGGAACATGACCGGCCCGAGTACCTACTTGACCGTCCGCGTATCACGCTCTCATTAAACGGCCCAGGCCTTTCCATTTCTACCGCGGTCTTTCGGCGAACGCGAGAGAGGAAGGCACGAGGAATCCGTATGGTAACGCGCACCGGTGACCGAGCAAGCCCGTGTGGAAATTTATCCGGGACAGCCCATATTTAATATTGGCCCTATATAGGCATTACTAAGGCAAAATAAAGGCTTGCTAAACTTAAGCTTATTTAGAACCCAGGTAGGACAGTTAACCTAGTTTGCCTAGTTATACCTTGTATAGGATCCAATTTGTATTTGACTTTTTCCTCAAGACAGTTATACTTAGGTTTGCCCAGTTACAGTCTATATATGTGGCCCAGTTCAGATTTGACATTTGGGGTAACATTATATCCTTTAATTTTGGACCAATTCTCTTACATATGGACATATATTGAGCCAATCTAAAAATTTTAGTTTGAGTCAATTTGGACACTGGGTTTACAGCTCAGGAAAAATTTCGACACCCGGCCTGACTAAAATTTTTATATCGGTCCTATAGTTTGAAAAGCAATATGGGGTCCTACTTAAAAAAGTGTGACAATCCTGACTTGGGACTAAACTAAAGTAAGGAAAGTTAGCTAGGCCCCAATTACAGTCTATAAAGAATTTCCACACGAGAACCGGTGGCTGCCTCATCGTCCGAGAAGCGACGTCGAGCGTCAGCTCCGAGCTGTCATCGACGAAAGATAACGCGGCATCTCTCCTTTTGACGACGCTTGATTAGTTTGAAAGCAGCTCGTCGGCGGCTACGCGACAGCACCCTGACATCGTTCGCCGACTCATCCCTCGCTCGGCCGGGCAGCGTCGGCGCGCCGCTGATGAAGCTATCGCCCATTGTTGTGCAGCCAGCAGAAGAGAATCCCCGCGGCAACACATGTAAACGAGCTGTGTAGATGTGCTGTAGAGCTATGTACTCGGGTTCGCCGCATCCACGTAAACGCACACATTTTACCCTGGTGTACCTATATACGTACGTGAGCGCGCGCGCGCACGCCTGCCGAACATACAGAGTGTCCCTGACTAACCGCGCTTTGTGTTAATGCACAAGTATTACAACCGCGCGAAATCGCGCCGTTGTTCTCCTTGCGAATCCAGCGCCAGCGATGATAGGGTATTGTCCGATTTTATCGCAGATAAAGGGTCCGGCGCGGAAACCGATGAATACGAGACATGTACGAAAAAAATTCATCGTTCACGTTCTGTGATATAATGCCAGAATAGATATTTCGCGTAATTAGGAGTAATTGATGTAACAAACCGGTGCATTTTCTAATAGACTTTACTTGTCTCTTTATAAGAAATTCTTTTAGTACGTATAAGTTTATTTTGCAACAAGCATAATTGTCCTAATGAAGAAAAATGCAGTTGATTAGAGGGGAAAGGTATGTAGAGGAAAGGTAATATCGACATACTATTTTGTTTTTTGGATGTTATCTCCTAAATGAAAGTTCTGAAATAAAAATTTATGTATACATGTACTATCAAATTTAGTATCATATTTTTTATATTTTTTCTACCTTTTAAGGAAATAACGTTCTTCCAACATACACGAAAATTGAGCTCTGAGAAATTGGATATCAAAACCGACATATCTATTAAAAATTATAAAATATGTTAGAAACATGGATTTAATATATATATATATATATATATAGT
>JAJVSH010000226.1:93857-106338 GCA_021460005.1 Tetramorium alpestre
AGGGGGGAGGGAGCGCCCGCAACGACGATCCACCCACCGACCGCGGCGACCCGCGCAGGCCGCCACCGCGCTCTCCACAACGGTGCAACGCACCCCGCCGAATGGGTGTCCAGTGATGGACACCCGGGGACCGCTCCCTTTGCAGGGAGCCCTCCGCCCTCCTATTAGGGCCCAGCACCTGGAGCTACGCCCTGTCCCCAGCCTCCACGGCTATCTCCGCAGAGATTGGGCGCCTCCCGGCCGGTTTGTTCTCGGGGTGTCCGCTCCCCGGGTGTGGTGGCTTATAAGGCGGCCACAGTCGCCCGTGACGAAGGCCGGATCGGGCCGCGCTTTTTTACCGACNTCTCCATCACCGGGGGAGAGGCCACGCGCCCTACNGTCACGACGCCCGGCTAGGGATGACTCGGGGTGGCCAAGACCCGTCCGCAAACTGGGAGGGGGGACCTCCCCGACCCCAGAACGCAGTCCCTGAGTGGCTCGGGTATCTCGGGAGCGCTACTTCCCGTACCGCTGGGTTGATGGGATCTCTCCCACCGCTCCAGCGGCCCCTGAGAAATTTTTTTAGCTAAACTGGGTGAACTAAATGAAAGTTTATCTTTCTCTTTCCACATTTAAAGAAAAAGAATAATTTTGTTGAAATTTTTTTAATAAACTCTGATTTTACTATTTCTTGTATACATACATATAGCGAGCGAGAATGTCAAATTTGTGGAAAAAAAACGTGCAGAATAACGTGCTTGTCACTGTATACTGCTACTGTATGAACTATTTCTTTAAACTGTATATACTATTTCTTCAAAATAGGTTAAGTTGTCGCTTAAAATTCGACGCTATATCCCTTTTCATGGATTTTAGTTGACACTAACGTCAATAATGGTCACGTGACCTTTTTGACGCTGAAAATGAGCGTCGAGCGTCAGCATGAAAAGACATCTTTACAGACTGCTTCTTGGTTTCGAAGATTTTTTTCAGATTTTGCCAATATTGCTAGGCCCTTAACAGAATTGACCAAGAAAAATGCAGACTGGGTGTGGACAAAGGATCAAGAAGCTTTTGTGAAGCTGAAAAGCTTATTCTCCGAAGCTCCGGTTCTTAGACAAGCAGAGAGGGACTACCTTTTACCATTCGCACAGACGCCAGCAACGCCATTGGAGTCGTCCTGTTGCAAGAAAAAGGTGTAGACAAGAGACCTGTGGAATACGCGAGTCGCCTGCTAATCTCAGCTAAACGTAACATATATAGCATATAACACATGTAGCGTCGTATGGGCAGTTAGTAAAGGACTATGCCCCAGTTTGGGCCCCGAATGAATAGTTATGAGTCATATTATATATTAATCGATAGGGGTACTCACGAAGTACAAAACAAAAGGTTTTAATTGCCTAATTGAACTCTGTTGAATGCACGACCTTAATTTATCTTAAATTGACCTTATCCCTTCTCAGGTTCCTCTTCTTCATCAGAGCTCTCTAATTGTATGAAAATATTACTGGCTGCTATTATTGTCACATGAATATCTTCATCAAGATGTTGAGCATATCCCAGATATCATATAACCGTCATTACATGCGTACAACACCCAATCATACGACATCCATTCTTACAAGAGCAATAATATTCTTTATTGGCTTGAACTCCTTCACCATCACTTTCTACTAAAATATACACATAGTAACGGGTACGATTTACGTGCCTAGATTGTATTCGGACCTTGATAAGAATAGCGTTATGTACAACTATGTCATAATTGGCAAGATTTGTCGCCTCAACATTACGACTTATCTCTATAAAATAACGCCCATTAGTAGCCACGTGCTCGTCTTCATAATACGAACTGGCCTGTTTAATCTGATATGATCCTAGACTAATCCTGTATAGATCATCCTTTGTTAGTATTGGAAACCCTTCTAACTCATGTGCATTCAATGAGACAAATGCGGTAGTTTTCCGATTCAGGTAGGTGTTGTTTATGGACTAACCGAAATAACAGATTTGGTTTGTGCAATCGATTTAACATAAGTTGTGCGATCTCCTCCGAATGCTCAACGTCTGATATAATAGCCGAATAGAATATATTGTGAAGAGCAGCTGCATTTCAAAAATCAGTCATTAGATAGGAGATTGATTGGATATACCACACATGATCAAAGTACCGAAAACAAGTTTTAAGATGTCTATTAATAGCTTCCATGATAAACCTGATCTTTGTGACTAATTGCGAATGGGTAGCAAGCACATCGCTCAGTTGGGATTCACCAGGTGGAATAATATCTGGCATTTTAATCACAAATCTTTCACACTCTAAATATTGCTTAACATCACGAAAACCTCTGTCAACAACAAATACATCACCATTATAAAATCTAAAACGCACCTCAGGCATATTTTTCATAATTGTTTCCATCAGTTTCAGTGGCTTTAAAAGATCCTATAATGTCTATAATATATCCATTTGAAGCAACACATACCACAGGTTTTATTAGAGGACGTTGTTTGTGTATACTATAGCAGGATCTTTGGAAAGCATTATTTGAACTTTTATGCGTATAAATATAGGTGCTGTCCCATATTGTTATTACAGATGTTTCTTTGGGATGCAATATCATACAGGATATATTCGTGCGTTTTTCAAGCATTTGATCTTTGCTTAAATGTGAAAATCCCAAATATTGAGGTGTGAAGCCACCGCAAATGCATTTCATGCACTTTTAAGTCGTTCAACAGTACTGTGCTTACTATTTGTGAATATATCAGCAAGTTGTTGATCGGTATGTCCTGATTTAGTTTTGCAAGGTATACTGCAAGTGCACACTCAGTATAGCTGTTTATTGTGTCGTAAGGATGACAGTGTATTTAACAGTTGTGAGAAGTTTTCTTTATTTAACCCAGTCCAATGCTTCACAACAGTGTCCTTTATGTCTTCAAAATAATTAAAATTTATGTTGTTGTTCGGTATTCTGGTTACGTAATAAATTGATCATATCAGTTACTTGGTCAGCTGTAAAGACTTGGGATGTTGTAACAGGAACCTCTATCCACAGGTATTTTATTGTGATTGTTTTGATTATTGTGATGATTACACACGCGCGTACCTACAGGAATATAAAAGCAAAAATCTTTTGCAACCTGAGCGCGAGTGCTCTCCGACAAACGATATCGACTATGGGACAATCAAAGACACACTTTTTGATGTGCAAAATCCGATCGAGCAACTTCCTCGCGGTGCACATTGGGTAACGCTGATGCCGACGGTAATCATTT
Source organism: Tetramorium alpestre (assembly GCA_021460005.1). NCBI lineage: Eukaryota > Metazoa > Arthropoda > Insecta > Hymenoptera > Formicidae > Tetramorium > Tetramorium alpestre. The sequence continues at coordinate 97,119 of JAJVSH010000226.1, forward strand.
TTCTGTACGCGGATTTCCGAATCGCGAGATTGCAGTTTTTTAATCAAAGATATCCCATATCCATAAAAAAAACATTAGAAATGTAAAAAAGCGCCAAGTATGATAGTTAAACGTGAGAAAGAAATAAAATCAAAATGTAAAAAAAAATTTAACCAAATAAAAAAACCAATAAAATAATCAAATATAATGACATGAAAAAGAAGTGAAATCAATAAGTAACTTCAAGCATGTTTATCATAATCAAATGTAATTGTAATAAAAAAGATCACTTTCCTCTTCCTAGAGTCTTTCCCAAGGAAGGGTGAATCCAAATTCATTTTCTGTCCCTTTCCTGGGCCTCCTACCCAAGAACAAGTGAATCCAATCCTACTTCTGAAACAGCCTCCGAGCCTATTGCAGGAGAAAGAAGAAGAAAACAAAAATCGGAGATGGGCAAAACCTCCAACAGTACTACCAAGCACTATTCCAGAGCTACTTGGGGCGCCCGTTTTTTTATACATATATACAAGAAATTTCTCATTTGTTTATTAATTATTTATTAAACTGTTTTATATAAATAAGAAATATATTAAAAAGATAAAAAGTTTATACAATAAATGTTGAAAATATATTGTACACTTATGGACAGATTGATTGCAACACTTTTTTTTATGATTTTTGGAACGCGTAAAAATTTTGAGAATGTGAATCACTACTGTGGATACATATCGAAAGCGGTTATGATAGCTGTCAATGCACTACAGACTTGAGTTATACAAGGTGAATTTCAAGAAATGTATTTGACTTTTACGACAAATTCGTAGTTTCGAATATTATAAAATGATGGTATGATGCAAATTTTATAAAGGGTATCTCCCATCATAATAGTCGAAATGCCCCTGTTCCGCTTTTTGAAAAAAACCTATTGGAATTTGTTTATACTTTAAAAAAAATAAGTTCTAATCCCTTAACGCCTCCCCATCCCCTTTCCCAGCAGCTTAAAAAACCCGTTTTTTTNCTCAAAGAACAACTATACAGATGTGTGCTCTACCTTCTTCATCTAAGAATATATTATCTTATAGGTATAATGTATTTTATTTTAATTCAGATGGTTGGCAACAGTTTTTTTATTTTAGTAATCTTATCATTGTTATGTTTAGCACTGCTGATAATGATGCTGCTAAGAATGATATAACTGATGCAGACATGGAAACATTAATGACAAAGCTGATAGAAACTAAACATTGTTGTGCAACAAACTTGCAACACATGAAATTATTAATGTCAAAAACAATGGAAATACGTAGAGATNGGATTATAAAGAAAATACTGCTCGGTGCTCCACAATATTAAAACAATTTCCTTATTTGCAGAACTCTGAATTGGTACGGAAAATCTAAGGCATAACTCATTTTAGTAAATTTTATTTGATCGGTAAAGCAAAAGCAAGTAACAAAGCATTTTTTAAAGAAAGATTTAAATTAAAATTTCTTTTATGTCACAGTTGCAACATGATTTTGATTTACTTGGAATCTGAAAAAATAATGCTACACAAAAAGAGTAGGGTCAATAAGATCTTTTTGGCCCACCTTTTGGCGGGTTTTTGAGCCCACCACCGATCGGTCTCAAAGTGTGTGGTTTTATTCTTCTATCCAAGGTTTCATATCGCCCTGAAATGATTTTTCTAAAAAAAGTATTCGATCCAGAGTTATAACNATTTTTAAGTTTCCATTTTACAGGGAATTTTGTACTTTAGAGCAAATCAAGATGCGTTTCATACTCTAAATATTGTTCACGCAAGATCAAACTTTTCTAAAAACTGCACTATAATATATGCCAGAGCCATTATTTTTTGTGAGGTACTTGACCTTCAAAAAGAGGCTTATTTTTATAATTTCTTTTACATTAACGCTAAAATATATTTACTTTGTAAGTTTTACCAGGAATAATTCCCACAAAATGGAATAAACAAACTTGAAAATACGTAGAATACGTGAAAAAATATTGACCAATGAGGGACAGGTGATAGACCTTCGATATAGGTCTTATGCGATTTCTGAAATATTCCGACCAGCGAAGGCAAGATCTTATGGCCTGGATTTCATTTAGAAATTATTGTATCGAATATAGATGAGCCACATACTTTAATAAATAATTTGAACTAAAATATTATATTAATTAAATTTTGCCGAGAATCTATAAGTTTACGAAAGTTTTATAATTTTTTAAAGAGTTTTATAATTTTTTATAAGAAAATTCAAACTTGTTTATTTCTGTTCATCATTAATTGCTTAGAAGAAATAATTATGAAATATTATATATTTCTACGTAAATCAAATCCAATGCATAAATCACTGTTTTTAGGCATATTTAAAAATGCACATTACCTGATAATTTGATGAGTATGATTTGTGAAATTAAATAATTATCTTATTGTCGTTATTAAATAGTGTNTCCCCTTCAAAGTTAAAAAAAATTCTAAAACAATTTAAAATAATTTAAAAGTTAACTAGTAAAAAGTAAAGGAACAACTTGTATGTGTACAGACAACTCTGCTATTTCGTTAAGAAAATATTAATATGCATTTTTGTACTATTATACCTAGTCAATAAATAAATAAATAAAAAACTTTGTAACCTGTAGCTTTGCTTCAGATATATTTTGTGTTCCAAACACTTATTCTAATTTATTTTTAAAATTCCAATTGTTTTTTTAATAAATCAACTAATTATTCCAAAACAATTTAAATGATTATAATCTGCAATCATATAAGGAGTGAAGAACAACAGATTATTTTACTTTAAAACAACACGAAAACTTTATTATGACAATAATTTTTAACTTAAATCAGGAGCATATACAGGGTGTCCGGTATGAAAGTTTACAGCCGGAAACTGGGGGTAGAATNGGTCAAACCGAGAAGAAAAGTCATGTACCATTTTACAAACTTCGCAATAGTTATTGAGTTATTAATGATTAAAAATCGCCGTATTAGTCCGGCCTACCGCCGAATACAAGCGCGCGGAGAGATATGACCGCCCAGCATCATTGTTATCAAGATCGCGAGGAGTTGTTTACTACACGCGGTAATGCCTAAAAGCGGCGGTTTTGAGCTGCGATTGTCCCCCTGTTTTTTGCCATTTGTAGAAAACTACTCTTGCCAATCTTGGTAATAATGACGCTGGGCGGTCGTATCTCTTCGCGCGCTTGTATTCGGCGGTAGGCCGGGCTAATACGCCGATTTTTAATCATTAATAATTCAATAACTATTGCGAATTTTGTAAAATGGTACATGACTTTTCTTCTCAGTTTGACCCACTCTACCCCCAGTTTTCGGCTGTAAACTTTCGTACCGGACACCCTGTATATAGTATTAATTATTCTTCATCACTATTTTCTTCGATGATTGGTGTCACTTTGCCGAAGTCGAAAAGATGTTTTAATTTCTTTTTCTTTAAACTTATTATTTTTCGGTTTAGCAGCGCCAAGTATTTTGAATAAAATATGTATGTATATATGTTTGTGTCTGTGTTAAAAATATTTATTTGTAATAAAATATCCAATAAAACTTTTTATTCAATTAAAATATTGATTGTTTTAATCTTCAGAATTTTAGAAACATACCCTACAACATCTAATCACATTTAATTAAATACAGAATGTATAATATGTTGTTTAAATTAATATTTTTTATTAATCCATTAATGCTGATATATTAAACAATAAGCCATACTTTTACTGTACAAAATTATATTAGTCATTGCATAGCATTTTACTGTTGAGCAGTAATGAAATAATAGCTTTTTCGGTTAGTATAAATGAACATTTTTATAGTTGGCGCAATTTGATAATATATATCATTACTTTAGATTTATTTTTAGATATAGATTTATTTTTTGTATTTTTTTAAAGATGATTTTATTGTAATTTCAGATATATTGTATTAAGAAATTGAAGTATTTTTGTACAAAAATTTTTTTAGAAAATTTTTTGCGGAGGTATACTTGACGCTTTTTAAAAAAAGGTAATTAATAAAATACGTGTCACAAAATAATCCGAGATTGACGCTTCCTAGTTTTAAACTATGGTTATTCTTGAATTCTTTTCATCTTGGAAAAATAAAAAAAAAATTGGAATTTTAAAAATAAAATAGAATAAGTGTTTGGAACACAAAATATATCGGGAGCAAAGCCACAGGTTACAAAGTTTTTTATTTATTTATTTATTAACTAGATGTGATAGTATAAAAATGCATATTAATATTTTCTCAACTAATAGTTGAGTAGAAATAGCAGAGTTGTTTGTACACGTTACATACAAGTTGTCACTTTACTTTTTACTAGTTAATTTTTAAATTATTTTAAATTTGGAATTTTTGGAATTTTTTTTAACTTTGAAGGGGACCATGGAAAAATCTAAAAAAATTTGGGTATATTTTGGTGTATGTCCCCTATATACTCAAATAATTACAGATTTTTTGAGCTCGTCATTTCCGAGATAGAAATTAAAAACACGAGAAAAATGGGGTTTTTTGCATTTATGAAGATGACAGGATTTACTTAAAAGTAACTATTAGAGTTTGTAAAACAAACTAGAATACGTATTTGGAATAAAAAAATTCATGGGACACCATCTTGATTTCAAAGTTATAATGATTTAAAATATTTTGGAATTTTTTTTACTTTAAAGATAACATTAGAGGAATCCGAAAAAATTCTAGTATATTTTGGCATATATCTCCTATATACTCAAATTTTTTCAGATTTTTTGAGCGAGAGGCTTCTGAGAAAAAAATTAATTTAAATTATTAAAAAAACGGATTTTTTAAGCTGCTGGAAAGAAGGAAGGGATGGGGAAGTGCTAAGGGATCAGAACTTATTTTTTTTAAAGTATAAACAAATTCCAATAGGTTTTTTTCAAAAAGCGTAACAGGGGCATTTTGACTATTATAATGAGAAATATCCTTTATTGAGACAATACGCCTCTGCATCGTCATGGGCCGACCATTCGCCCACGCACGGCGCTTCGACGCCACACGATAGCGGTAACCCGCGCCGCGCCCACGCGTTATCCCCACCACGCCGACGCGCGCCGGGTATAAAAGGGGGCCGCCGTGAGGATTCACTACCATTCAGAGATGCCAGATTCTGAGTTCGGTAGCATTCGGTCGCATGTGGAGGGGATGGTCACGTGACGGCCCGCGACGCACACAAGCCACGCGTACCGTGTATGTACCATAGACTTATATAATAGACTGCGCGTTCTTATGGGCCAGCTTCTGCCAAGACCAAAGGATAGTGATAGTCTGAAAGTAGTGCGCTCTCACTCGCACACCGCAAAGAGTGGGGAGGAGTACGGAGGGGATCGCTATGGAGACGCATAGCAACTTCTCCTCTTCGTGTCCCCACCACCTCCGTATTAGAAAGAGACATAACTACTTACGCTATTGCTCTCTCTTTCTAGTGTTGGCCTCAAGCTCTCTCACGGAACGCGCAGTCTATTATATAAGTCTATGGTATGTACGTGTGCGCTCGCTGCTTCGGGCAACGTCGAGCAATAGATCGAGATAGGCATATGACTTTCTGTCTCTTTCTCTCTTCCGGGCCGCTCGAGNTATACATGAATACAAGATGTGATTCCTTTTCATATATACATGAATGTGATATTTATAAATTCACAAAAATCACATACATGTATATATATTATTAGTATTATTGAGTGAAGCAAATTTAATCCCTCTGAGATTTCATTTTTTTAGGAGTTGCTAATCACAGTAATTCTATTCTTCAGAGGAATGGNTATAATGATTAATCAGTTCTGGAAGAATGAAACCTTAAAGGGATTAAACCTGCTCCACTAAAATACTATAATATTTATTTCTACCAGATTAACTTTAATTTCGGTTCAACTTTCTATCTTTTTTTAGTCCTAAGAATTAAGAAAAAAATGATAAGTAAGTTAAATCGAAATTAAAGTTAAACCATTCGTAGAAATGGATATAAGTCATACACCTCCAGCCNTGTGAAAAGTAATACACATTATTCGAATCAAACATGTGTGAATATCACACACTTTATCGCGTGTGTTGTGTATCCTCCGTTTTAAGACATCTATTCATGCATGAAAAATTTTCACACTCACAGATGTCTTAACGCGGGGGACACACATCATATGCGATAAAGTGTATGATATTCACACATTCGTTTTAATAGTGAAATTGCGCAAAATTTCGTGCGTCCATTCAATGCGTTTATTTGTGCTGCGGACACTNTATTTATAGTGCATGTTGTATTTACAACATTTCGCGAAGCGCATTGCAAGTATTAGAAAAATTGAAGTNTTCTTATTCTAAAACTTTTTTTACAATTTAACTGTTATTTTTTTTATGAAATAGTTACATAATTTTTCAGTTAACTATATATTTTTGGAAATATTTTAGTTTATAAATATTTATAAATAAATTATAAATATTTAGTTTATAAATAGTTTTGTTAACTATATATTTTTATGAATATATTTATCACCGAATGTTGTTTATGAAATATATATATATATATATATTAGACGGCAATTACTTGGTCCAATTATATTTATTACAGGATGTGTATATGGATGGATGAGAACAAGGTCCATTTCTTCTTCTTATTATTAATGTAATTATTATATTATTAATGGCACCTAAATCCTTCCGGGCTCAATTCGGCCAAAGATGCTTTGAAAGCTGATGCAACGTTCTAAATAAGCAGAGATTATAAAAAATTTTCTTTTCAGAAAATGTCTTAAATGCTCGGCGTACCAAGCGGAACTGAAAAATAATACACTAAATTGTACGGAATCGGAAATGTTTCCGCCAATTATTACTGACTCTTGCATGAGTAGACGACAGTACAGATGCATAATCTTCTTTCACAAATTCTTCTTCAATATTTATTATTAATAACATTATTACGCCCGCGCTAGAATGGCGCTATGCAATAAGTTGAATTGAGCCGCCAATGTTTAAAGCGCCGAAGCGCATTCTCTGAGCAACTAGATTTGTTTACTTCGTTGCCTGTCAGATTTTGTCGTGAGCTTTCGTGTCAGCAAGATGTATTACATGGGCGTAACACTATTAAATTGATATNTCGTCTTCATTAAATGCATAGANAGTAACGTTATAAACGTCATTAATTGATGTCATACGTAACAATTCTCATACTTTTAATGTAAAGTATGGTAAATNTGANCACGGGAGCTTTTCGTCGANCAACGCTCGCANCAGAGTTTCTTGAGTCTTGAGTCTTGAGTCTTCAGCCTTGCTCGCGCGTATGTAGAACGTAACTTTTAAGAAAAGGTGATGTTATTCGCACATCCCAGATTCCAAAGAGATCCTTCCTGACCAAGAGGTCTGACAATTCGAGCCAATGCTCTCCGACGATGAAAATTGCCGTCTTATGATTCATATTTCATTGTGTTGGTAAATAGTGTTTCGTTTCAAAAGGGTAAACAACAANGGTGATACACATATTTTTCATAAAAATATATATGGATATATATAGATAATATTTAAATAAACCATATATAAATATATAGATAACTATGTAAGCACCAAAAATCATAAGAAAGTGTGAGAAAATATTAGATAATAAAATTACAATTATATGGGAGAATACTTCAAATTTTCCTATACTTACAATAAAGTTGCCACAAAAGATTTATTGAATTTAATAGAATTATTAATGGTCATTTTTTTTCATTTTCCGCATTTTCATAGAAAAATAAAACTTTATTAATTCCTAACAGATTAAGGTAAAGACTTGTAAAATGCTCTCAATTATTCTGTAAAACGCTGTATCACAATTATTCCATGCGATTTTTTGCTTCAAANTGANCCAGNTTGAAAAAGCACATTTTTTGTTATAAAAAACTGTCTTGTTTGGAATAACATTTTGTTATAACATTTGGTTAACATTACATAACATTTTCATTACTTATATTATAATACATGAAGCATGCAAAATTGGTACTGAAGCGAGCAAATATAAAAAAGCTTTTTGGACACTATTATTATGGATATACAAAGTTCCAAAAATTTCCATATTTCAAAATTAAGTAATGGAAAAGTGTATGAAAAATATTTCATAATATTTAAGATTCATCATTGCAAAGCAATAACAATGAATAGGTAACTCATTTAACAATAAAAATGAATTTTAATACGTTTATATATAATGTAATTTTAATATCTTTATATTAAATTATATTTACATTTAATTAACATTTTTAGCGATTTATTATTTTAAAATATTTAGTTTTATTTTGAGGCAGTGCTTTTATGCAATTTTATTGCAATGTACACTGTAAACTCCTATGGGTTGTCATTCCTACTCAATATTCGGTTANTTTGACTGGAACAATGAGATAAAATTAGCGACATATTAAGTAAGNCTTACTCAATATGTTGTTAATTTATCTAATTTAACTTTCATGTTAGNCAAAATTAATAAAATATTAAGTGGGAGCAGTGGCGATCTATGGAATAGTTAAAAATGAGTCAAATTGAGTATAATTGGATACTACGAGTTTAACAGTGTACACTGACAAAATTGTACTTTATAAATAAGATTACTATATTACTATATATTTCGTAATTTCTCTCTCTTATTATATTCTTAATGATTAAAATGGTTCTTTTTTTATTTGATGTGAATACTATACATATCAGTATATCTTTAGTTATCTATTCTGTACATTTATATAATACATATATATATTTTTTTTAAATAAAAAGGACATAATTATGTGCCTGAAAGATCTTGAGACTTAATAGTGATATTTAGTAGCAAATATCTATTAAGTATAATATGTATTAGTTAACTGTAAATATAATACATTACGTGTTATATTTCTTTATTACTATTTTATTACTATTTATTTCTTTATTTTGTTGCAATTAAGTATTTATTAATAAAAGTTATNTGAATTNNAAAGCAATGCTTCNTTTTCTTACTTTTAATTTTTACCAATCTTATATTCTTTGTATGAGTCATGTGAGAATTTATAAAACAGACTATTGAGAGTTAAATTGAGTTTTTCGATTGGCAATTAAAGAAAAAGAGAGAGAAAAATAGAAATTTTCTTAATGAATAAATAAACTGTAAAGTTGTCAAAATTGTGAGCACAAATGATATAATTATTTTATACAACTATTCTTTCTAAATCATAAGAGTAAGTAATAAAAAATGCTGAAGAATATCAAATG
>JAJVSH010000226.1:111888-123626 GCA_021460005.1 Tetramorium alpestre
TAGTAGACACGTATAAAAAGCGTGTATCGTTACTCGTGCGGCTCAGTCGTAACTCTCTTTCGTGATGAAGAAAGACGGCAAAAGATCGGATAACGCGACGAAAATCGCCCGTCATTCGATCGGCAGGAGAAACGCTTGTCTGCTCGAGGCGCTCTGTCATCTGAACAAAAATCAGCGGACGGCCTTCCTTCGAACCGCGGACGATAAATTTATTCGATGTATATGCGAATGCGTAGTTAATACTCTCAAGGGTAACGTCCCGCTCGAATATCGCGAAAAAAAGCGTCTAAGCAAATACAAAGCAACAATGCACCGCATCGCGACAAAACAAAGTAATTGGAAAGCTAAAAGAAAGCTAGTGTTACAGTGAGGCGGATTTTTACCTTATATTATCGGACTCATATTGTCAGCCTTACTAACACATATTATCGGTGGAGGAAAATCGTGAGAATAAAAGCGTTATGGAAAGAGCAAAAAAAATGGTTTTAATTTCTACGGAAAATCTCGAGAGAATGCAGCAGTAACAGCAGCAGCAGCAGCAACAGCAATTGACGTCAGCTACGCAGGAGACAATGATAAATACTGTACCGCGAAATTTAGAAAACAATGATAGCGAAAATACTGTACGAACTCCCGGAACCCCTCTGACTCGACTCGATGCAGAGATGAGTCGTATTCTTAATTCATCTTGGCCACGCAACGAGGATGAGAAATGGAAATTGTATAGGGAGGTGCTTTGGCGATATCTACACTTTATTCGAGAAGCGCGAAATGCTATGCCTTACGCCGATAAAACCGAAATTGATGATAATGATACGGGTCCCGCCGATAAGGACGAAACAATGTACGATGATGTTTTTCTCGATCTCGCGCAAAAATCGTAAACTTTCAGCAAACTTCCACACTCTAGCGGTATTGACATAGCAAAAAATATCGAAAAGAAAGAGCATAGTAAACACGCGTTTTTCACTCGATAAAGCGGTATCTGATAGAATTAGCTGGAACGAGGAAGGAGTCGTAACTATAGACGGCAACATCGTAAAAGACTCGAATATCGCAGATTTGATAAACGATGCGATGCGCGAGAAAAAAACTGTGAAAGCTGCGGGAAGAATTCAGTTTGCTCGCTTATTGCGTAGCTTAAACACACGTTCGGCACACGTGGACAATAAAGAATTATTAAAATTTTTCGCTTCTTCAATTATCGAAAAAACTCAGTTTTTCACGTGTTCCACTCCGAAAATATCAAAAGTACAAGTATTGTCGTTGACATCTGTGCAAAAACGCGGAAAGAGAACACACAGGAAACGCGAACGAGAAGAAGAAGGAAAAAGTATCGATTGCAAGCTGTTTCTATCCCCTCATTTTAATAAAGACTATCCTCCTACAACTTTTATGAAATACAGCGATTGCATACCGGCGAGAAAAAGATGCAGGACTCGACTGGAGTACACTGAAAAAACGATGACGGCGAAGCTTGAAAAATTGTACTACGATCCATCGCATTATGCAGGCTATTCGGTGGTAGATAATCTGGCTCATGCCGCTAAACCAAATTTCTTGCTTAACAAAGTCACACGCTGGCTCGAATCGCAAGACGCGTACACACTACACCGGCCATTGCGACGAAAATTTTCACGTCTGCATTACAGTGTATCGACGATGTGTGGGAGGCCGATTTGATCGAGCTCCTAGGAAATATAGGAATATAGGAATAAAATCTAAAGAGTTACAAGAGTGACGGATATTCTTATCTACTTGTGATTATCGATGTACTCAGTAAATTCGTCTGGGTAGAGGCATTACGGGACAAAACAAGCAGCGGCGTAATAAAGGCTTTTCAGTGTGTTCTCTCGAGAAGCAAAAGACGAGCACCTGTGTACTTGCAAACAGACAAAGGCAAAGAATTTGTCGCGCGACCAATGCAGAAGTTTCTGAGAGAAAACGATATTCATTTTCGAGTAGCTCGCAATCCCGACATTAAAGCCTCGATCATCGAGCATTTTAACAGAACGTTGAAGGAGCGGATGTGGCGCTACTTTACGCATAAGAATACACGACGCTATCGCACATCGATGTTTTGCAGGATATTGTACGCGCTTACAATCACACCCGATACTCATCCATCAGAATGCAACCGTGACGCGCGAAAATGCTCGTATAGCGTACGAAAATATAAACCGGCGATGGAATAACGATATAATAACGATATAATCGTGAAACGAAGACGAAAGGCTAAATACCACGTCGGCGATCTCGTTCGCGTCAGAGCTAAAGATATCTTCGAGAAAGGTTACGAGGCAGGTTGAACCGAAGAGATATTTCGAATTCATTCTCAAATGGCGAAAACCGCTCGTGTACGAGTTGAGCGATTTAATGGGGGAAATCATAGACAGTATTTTTTATGAGCAAGAATTGGCTCGAGTTGACAAAAACTTGCAGGAAGAAGAATTTATCATCAATCGCGTGATAAGGAGTAAGGAGCGAGGTGATAATAAACAGTTGCTGGTCAGTTGGCGTGGTTATCCCAGCAAGTTCAATACTTGGATCCCCGCGATGAATTTAACTCAGCTTCACGATGGGAGAGGATCAATTTCTCATGGTACTTCCGAGCAATAGCAGTATGCGTAATTTTCCGGAAAATATCACCTCGTCTTTTATCACGGAATTACCGAATACTGTGCATTTGCACGGCGAATGGGAAGTAGCACTAAGCGAGATCCAATTTCCGTGTAGTTTTTTACACGTTGGTTACGACGAAAATGTGATCAAATTCGTCAAAGTCAGAAAAGAAGATGAGAAAAGAAAGAACGAATATTATTATTATGCGAACCAAGAGCCTCCGCGAAAAGTTACAATTCCAAGTGGTATTTACAAAAATATCGAGGAACTTCTCCTCGCGCTTAATTCAGCTTGCGATAGTATCGATTCACATTTTCATTTCGAGCAGAAATTCGCGAATGGTGGAAAAATTCGCATATGGCTTACCTGTGGCACATTTTGCGAAATGATTCATTATATAAGCTTTTCCGATAAACTTCAACAAATACTCGGCTGCGTAATACCCGCTGTTGACGATACAAACTTACGTGCCACGCTCTCGTTATCTGAATCCGAAGAGAGCTTTTATACAGAGACTTTTTATAGACTTGGATTTCTTAACGAAGGCATGAAAAACCGGCGCTCAGGGATGGCTGGTACTGAACCCTACAGTTTAACGCGCGGTATTCCCGATAAAATGTTCGTTTATTGCGATATTTGCGAGTCTTACGTAACAGGCGATGTGCGAACTCCTCTACTCCGAATAATACCGATCGATATACATCAAATCGATATACATCAAATAATTACGCGTACGGCGCGAATCTGGTGAAATATTTCTCACCCCCGAATTATATTTCTTTGCAACGAACAAATTTCAGCCGAATTGAAATAGATATAAGAGATAAACTCGGAAAAACAATACCATTTGAATCTGGGACATTGACATTACACTTCAGGCGCGTCCAATAACATTCAACTGAATACAGAAGCGGATGCAGCATCGGTTACGGCTGGTTGGAAAGTTTACTTTTTATGGACTATGTCATGGATGACGAGGAGTATTACAGCCTTCAGAACCGGCGGTGGGAGGGGAGGAGGAATTCCTCGAGTTTTCATCGGTTCATCCTATTAGCGTGGCCACGGAATCGGTAGTTTTCTCGAAGGATTATTCAGACGAGTACTGCCTTATCTCGCTAAAGGGTTCTGTAGGTAAAGAAGCCTTACGTACTGGGATTAATATGATAGAAGATGTCGGAAATAATATCCCAATGAGGGAGGTGGTAAAAAATCGATTTGCGGAATCGAAAAGTAACCTCAAAAGAAAAACTGAAGAAAAAATAAAAAACGTGATAAAGAGATCGGGATATAAAGTATCAACGAAAAACGCAACGCTTCAGTTTCCTCTCGACAGCCTCGACACGTGCATCGCGAAGAGAGCTTCGCTTCGTAAACGTAGCCGTTCAATCAAAAGAAAATCATCATCGAAAAGTAGTGCGCAAAGAAAAAGTGTGAAAAAATCAAGGAAGAAAAAGAAAATTCGTCCCTCAGGCAGAAAAACTAAAAAGCTACAACATGTCGTCGAGCTAGCAGGAAGAAGCGTACTGTATTCGACATATTTTCTTAAAGGACGCACGAGCTAGAAATTCGCGGAAGAAAGAGAATAAACATGTCCTTTCTCCACACCCACTCGAGCGAGTGCTTAAAGAGCGAACTCGATCTCTTCACTTTACCGCCTATCCAAACCAGCATTGAGAGCGCACAATGGATTTATTACAAACCCATAATTTCGCTCGCGGACGACGCCCCTATAAAATTCGTCATTCCCGGACACGGGGAAGACTATTTGGATCTCGCGCACATCATGCTGAGTCTCCGCGTACGAGTGGAAAGTGCAACAAGTCCATCGGCAGACCGCCGTTTCAAGCACGAAAGTAGGAACTGTAAATCATCTAATGCATTCTATGTTCAATCAAATCGACGTATATTTCAATCAAAAGCTCCTGTCGCCACCAAACAACGCTTACGCGCGTACATCGAGGCGTTATTAAATTATGCTTCACCCGCAAAAACTTTCCATCTCACCTCTTAACTGTGGGATGCGGATACTCCCGAACACATGGATGAAACGCTAGATTCGACAATCCCAAATCAAGTTCTCATAAGAGCGCACATTACATTCAGGGGGAATGCGCGTTAGATCTCATAGGCCATCTTCACTGCGACGTTTTCAATCAGGATAAATTCTTAATTAACGGAGTAGAAGTTAGAGTGAGACGTACGCTCGAAAGATTCGTTTTGTCTTATGGAGAGTAACTCGCAGTCAAGAATAAGCATTCTAGACGCCAGTCTACTCGTAAGAAGAGCGAAAGTAAGCCCCGGTGTGTTGCTCGCGCACGTAAAAATACTGAGTAAAACTAGAGTTCTAGATATCAGAGCACGCAAAAATGCTGAGTAAAACTAGAGTCCTAGATATCAGAGAGGCGCCAACTTGTACCCACTTCCTGATTGGTCAGACGCCATGACAGGCTGTAACCCCTCTCCAGCAATATCTTGCTGTATTTAGAACTCTACCCTTCAGATATTAATAATTATATTTATTATTTTTTATCACGCTGCGACTATTAATCTTTTTAGAACCTTAGCTACGAGGAACTCTTTTTCTAAACACTTTTTATATATGTACACCGCTAAAACTAAGTGTACTACACTTAGTGTAGTACACGATAGCCTAAAATGGCGACGGTGGCAAAGAGTTGGCGCCTCTCTGATATCTAGGACTCTAAGTAAAACCACCGCCAAGTATCCCCTCACGAGGTTTGAGGTTAAAACATTCACGATACACATCGCGTGGGAGAATCACTAGACAATGTAATACTCGGTCAACTACCGAAACGAATAATAGTCGGTTTTATTGATAACAAAGCCTTTAACGGCAACAGAAAATTAAATCCAGTTAATTTAAAAAATTACGGTATAAATTTTTTTTTGCTGTACGCCGACGATATGCAAATTCTTAGTAGACCGTTACAACCGAATTTTTCGAAAGAGGAGCCGCTCTATGTCGAAGCGTTTCACACGCTCTTTTCGGGGACAGGTGTACACTTTTTGAACGAGGGGAATTCTATAAGTAAAGACGATTATTCCAATGGATACTGCCTTTTTGCTTTTGATCTTACTTCTGATTTATCGGCTAATTACGCCGGGCATTGGAATCTCGTGAAACGTGGGAGCTTACGATTAGAAGTGAGATTCGAAAAGCCTCTTGACGTAACCGTTAATTGTATTGTGTATGCAGAGTTCGATAATGTTCTAGAAATCGACTCTTCTCGTCAAGTTATCGTTGACTTTTCCGGATAGGCTTTTATGTCAAGCGTAGCCAAAAAAGAATTTAGTTTTGAACGACACAAGTGTGAGCACTTCGACTGAAAAAATTAAGAGTGCGAAGCTAAGATTTGGTTATAGACATGGATATAGTCATCGACATTCAGGGTTTTCGCGATGTCTTCGACAAATTTATTCCCAAAGAAATCGCAGTTGTCGCCATTCGTCGGACTGGATTATGAGGTCTCCTTATCCATTTGCCGAATTATCCGAGAGAACAAGACGCGAAAACAATTGACTTTCGCGAAATTATCATGGCCTAGAATGATTCGATGGAGAAGCCGATCCCGAATAGTTTACACAGCAACTACTGGAAATTATACGAGCGGTACACTGTATCTATGTCAGGGAACGTGAAAAGACTTATTACTTGCGTAATCTACTCATCAGAAACGTATATAATCTGGAAGAAGTTTCGCCGCCATTTAAAAAAATTGTCAGATGTCGGCGAAGGTGGACATCGCTGTACTTACCACGGATTTCGAACTGACATGAAATTTGTCTGCGCGTTGCAGAACAAATTGAAGCTGGCTAGTCGCGCGAAACTCCAGCGAGACTAGCAGTGACACGAGCTACGTTAACCTCACTGGCGATAGTTGGGCTGTAAGCGACAACGAAAGCGAGAAATCTGATATTTTTATGAAAAATATTGAAGCGTGGCGGAGGAGTAGCGTGATAGGAGAAGAAGATAAGAATCTAACGCCGAGAAAGGATGAAGCGAAATTCTATCATGTAAACGATCCTGTTATTCAAGCTTACATAAAAGAACAATATCTTTCGACGATAGATAAAGGCAATATTGCGCGAACATCTAACATTTCCGATAATTCAAAGAAATTGTCACTATTCGAGAACGCAGGCGCTAGTTCAACGACGAAAAAGGAGACAAATCTTGAAGTTGTACAAATAATTCCACTCACGCGAACACCACCCTGCCACGTGAAAAATGAACTCGTTGGAAATCTTACAAGCGTTGCATCTCAATGTCAAATATGTGGGGTCTATCCTGCCAACCGACTGCCGAGGGTGTGGACGAGATCGACCGCCATCATTGCTAACACGGATAATCACGATCGAGCTGGACAACATTGGATCGCCTTTTACATCGACGAGCAGGGAGCAGGAACATATTTCGATAGCTATGGATTGTCACCATTGGATCCTCGATTTCTCCTACGACTTCGACGAAACTCCACCATGTATCAATGGAATAAACCGTGAAAAACCAGACTCTACAGGGAGTGTTTTCTCAAGCGTGCGGATAGTACTGCTGTGTATTTTTATATTTCATGTGTAATGGTTATAATCTTAGGCGGTTTTTTAATCTGTTTACCATGAATAGCGAACGCAATGATCGACTAATTGTAAAATTATTTCGGAAAATTTTCCTTCATAATAAAAACATATGTGAAAAGCCCCACTCTGTATGCTCAGTCTTGTAGTGTTCAGTCTTGTAGCGTTAAGAACAATTAAAAAGAAATAATTCTCAAAACAATGTTTCATTTTGTGTGTGACAACTTATAAAATAAAACCTATTGTATCTTCAACACAGGCCTATTTTTATTTCATCTTACTCGTAATAAAATTTCTTTCTCCTAATTAACTTTTTGTTTTCTTTGTAAATCTTACATCACACGCGGACTAAATAAGACTCCGAAATAGACTCCTTTCGCTCGTTTTCGTAGGATTAGATTTACATAAACTTCTTATGCGATTTTAAAATCATAATTTTCTCTCATAAAACTACGTGAAATAATAAACTTTTTGAAAAAAAAAGCGCTTCACAGTACGGCGGGAGCATTTTTTCTTTGTTCTTCCTTTCTTACCGACAAAATAAATCGCACGTGGTACAAATCTGCGCGGTCGCCATTTTGCCAACTCTTCCTACGCTCTTCCCAAAATTTCTTACCCCTGCCTCTTCACCTGTCGACTATTGTGGGAGTATCCAATCAGAACGCATGACAGCTACGGGGTATCTAATCAAAACGCGTGGCAGCTACGGGGTATCCAATCAGAATGCGCCATTTTTTCCCTCCACCCACGCGGCGGCCAATCAGAGGCCACCATTTCCCTGGGACCCGACCGTCTGACCCCTCCCCACCGGCGGAAGTCGGAGTGGCGCCAGAGGACCGAGGAGTGGGGGTTTGTTTGTATTGATTATATTCGTAGAGGACGCAACAGGGATATGTCGTAAAAATGTATAATCAACTTGTTTTATAAACGTAATTTTATTTTATAAATGTATAATAAAACCTTTTGTATAAAAAATTATATAGTATTTTCATTATCTATCCTTTTATTTTAGTTTTTTCAGGTTCAGCGATTTTTTTCAATTGGCAGGCAGCAGTTTTATCAAAAATGTCTTCTTCACCTAATTGTAAGACTTCAGAAGGTACTTTGGTTCTTTTTTTCAAAATGAGTTGTTACCGCTGAAGTTAATTTTACAAAAGAATTATCTATTTTATCATCTGCTGTGGATTTAGGTTTAACTTTCTTTGCTAATTTTGTCGGTATATTGATATTTGATAAGGAAGAGTATACAGATAGTGCTGCAGAGTTTGCTATCTTTGAAGGAGAGTCAACAAGCAATGGTGAAGATAATGTGTTACGATTTTTACATTGGGTCGGTGAAACTATTTCTCTATTAGGTGATATTATTTTTAAATTTGTGACAGGTAAAATTTCTTTCTGTTTTAATGTTTGTGAAAATTCTACTGAAGAGACTGTTTCTTTGTCACTATATAATTCATCTGACCTACGCAGTGCAGAAAACTCATTGTTGTTGTCTAATGATGTTTCTGAGGAAGAAAATGTTAAATGTGTTAATATTGATTCGTGTACAGTATTTTCATATACAATTCTAAATGTTAAACTGTACTTGTTTCCTCTGCAGATATAGGATTTATAGTGCATGCTTTACGTTGGTTACATATGTTTTTATGAGAAGCAGGAGTATCAATGTTATGTGAACGGGATAGAAAGTTAGAACAACGGGAATGTATTGAGGAACTGCGAGAAACTTCCATTGCTAGTGTGAATCCAGTCTTCAACATGTTTTCAGGTGATTTGTTGATTGTATCATACTCATTGTGAGTGGATCCAATATTCCTTGATACCCATTTGAGGAACCTACAATTTAAATTATATTTAAAACAATAACACAATATTTTCCAAATTAATAAAATTAATAGCTGTTTAACTAAAGTCACCTGATTTTTCTGTTAATACACTCGTCCTGACCGGACTTAATTGTTTAATAGGCGAACGTGATATATTATAGATCTGAATAAAACAAATAACAAATTATTCTAACATAATATATCCTTATGGCCAGTCTACAATGAGTCGTTAGTCGTAAGTCAGATGTCGGAAGAGAGTCGGAAAAAAGTGATAAAGCGTAAGGCAATCGGAAGTCTGTAAACGGCGATCATAAGACAGGGCATTTGGCCAATCGCTTACGATCGCCGATTACAGACTTCCGATTGCATTACAATACGCTTATAACTTTCTTCTGACTCTTTTCCGACATGTGACTAACGACCAACGACTCATTATAGACTAGCCATTATAAACTTTTTTTCACAAATGTAATATAAAAGAGTTTCTGGTAAAAGATACTAACTTTCTACTCTTGACATGTTTAAATAAAAAACTCATCTGCTCATATAAGGCAAATTGTGATCTTGTTACATGTCTACTACCACTTCTGGTTTCCATTTCTTGTAATTTTTTCTCACGAGAATATCGTTCGCGTAGTGTTGCCCATTTTGTCTGACAATCCGCAGCTGAAACATATATAAATAGAATAAAAATCTATTTTACTTGCACATGCACACACATTACAACTATATTTATACATAAGAAATACATTATAATTATTAAAATATATTAAAACAGTCACACATATATGAATGTAATATTAGTATAAAAGAAAAATGTATCCTATACCCGTCGCGTTTAAGATTTCTCCTATTTCTTCCCATGAATTAATTTTTTTCTTTATATCTTTAAAATCTCTTGATTGTTTATCATACAGATGGGGGTAACCTTTAACAACATCCATCAATAGAGAATCCTCTCTTGAAGTTCTATTGTAAAGTATATTATTGCAATTTTCATCTTCATCTTCACTTCTTTTCGCATAATAATTCTTATGATCTTCCTCCATATTTTTATTTGCTATATGCTCGGTAATAAACAACAATATTCACACGAACAACACAACATTCGATACATCAAAATAATAGGTTTGCTATCTTGAGGTATATTCGAAAAGTGCACTATCAGCTCTAGTAGCGTGTTTCTCGAACGTATCTAAATACGTATATATTGGTAATCGAGGCTCATGACTGGCATTTGATTGGTTGAAATTTCGTTTTTATGGAATTTCTCGTTTACTACGCACATGTTCTGTCTATGCTTCTGTTATGCTCTGTAAATCAATACGACGACTTTATGTTCGATGCTCATTACGCTTATTGGTCCAGACGGTCTTATGCTATGCATGACATTTTTCGTTATTTATTTCATTATTTATGCACATGTTCTGCCTATGCTTCTGTCATGTTTTGTAAATCAATATGGCGACTTTATGCTGAATGTTCATTGGTCCAGCGGTCTTATGCTATGCTTATGCAGCCTATGCAATTTTGTGTGCGATGGCCTTTACAACGTTAACACATAGACTTATATAATAGACTGCGCGTTCTTATGGGCCAACTTCTGCCAAGACCAAAGGATAGAGATAGTCTGTAAGTAGTGCGCTCTCACTCGCACACCGCAAAGAGTGGGGAGGAGTACGGAGGGGATCGCTATAGAGACGCATAGCAACTTCTCCTCTTCGTGTCCCCACCACTTCCGTATTAGAAAGAGACATAACTACTTACGCTATTGCTCTCTCTTTCTAGTGTTGGCCCCAAGCTCTCTCACGGAACGCGCAGTCTATTATATAAGTCTATGCGTTAACATCACGCTATGCATATTTACGCGATAGATACAAATATATAGATGGACTTTGCGTTCACTATCCCTTCACCTGTTACAGATTTGCGAAAACTGTGATACAGTCATAGACACGTGTAAGAATGTAAGGTAAAACCACTCAGCCAAAATCAGTGTGATTTTCCTGAGGATGTTCCGCAGTTAAACGCTAGATGGCGTATATGTAAAACACCTATTTAGAAAGGATATATGTATGTAATACATATTTTTAATATTTTTGCTTATATCTTTTTAATATTTTTGAACACATTTGAAACATTTATTAAATATTAAATTATGCTTCGGGTCTCGTCCGGATGGATTAACTATGTAGTCGTGCATCCCTGCACGTCGAGCCAACAAAAAGTTTAAAAAATTTTCCANTAGAAAGAAAAAACGCGCTATGATATGAATATATCCCGTGCGCCCTCCTAGGCCCACGCATATCCCTAGGTCCGCGCGCATCTTCCTTGTTTCTTCATTGTGTTTTCTGTTGTCGAGCAACACACATCAACACGTCGGTTTTTCGCATTTATCAGCGTTTTTTCAGCTTTTTCCTGTTATTCTTAGTGCCTTATTATGGGCAAATCCTCGCGCAGGAAACGCTCTAAGTCTCCTAGGAGTCACAAGCGGTGCAAGCGCGACTCATCTCGAGATTCTTCAGGCGATCGAAGAACGCCTCGCAGATCGGATAATCACAGATCGCATTCTCGTGAAGCTTCCCTCTCAAGTTCTTTAGATCGCATCTTAGAAGTCATAACCGATCAGGGAAAGCGGATCGCAGCGATCGAGGCGAATGCGCACGTTCCCGTGACAGGCCCGGCTGATACTTC
>JAJVSH010000226.1:134073-145879 GCA_021460005.1 Tetramorium alpestre
AAGGATTAGCTTCATCTTTTAATCTTTTTTTAGTTAATTTTCTCTGAAACATAACGATTAAAAAAATTAAAAAAACAATAATAAGAAATAAGAATCACCTAGTTCTTTATGATATAATAAAAAATATATTTATTACCTTAAATATTATTATTCCATCTTTATTTTTAATAATATTTTCTTATAATATCTTGTTTTTTAAAATGATTTTCACAAATTAAAAAAATTTTTGGAATGTTTACATTTGGATATGCACTTTGAATTATAGCAACCCATTCTTCGCGACGTTTAATATTTTTGGGCACTCTAAATAACGATTTTTTCTCGGATCTTTTTTTCTATGGAATTGCAATTACGAATAAGACAATTAAACGGCATTATGTTATCTAAAAGAAAAAAAACTTTCTTTTTCACGTCTTAATACAAGTTAACACAGGTTACACGCGTCAACACCACGGTCGACACAGGATATTACACGTGGTATATTGGTATTAATAGGGTTCAGATTAATATGCCATCTAGCNTTACCCATCTCAACTTCCTCTCTTTGATCACAGCTTTGCAGTCAAAATAAAGGCGAGTAATTCCACCTTATATTCTTACACTGTGGTCATAGAAGGCAGTGCAGCTGCCCAACAGCATTATAGTGTATGTACACTAAACGCGGTAGAAAGTGAAGGAGAAAATTCAAGCCAAGCTGCAGATAGTCGAGAACGTCTCACTGGAGAAGTTTCTTGCCGAGAGCCGTTATGGAATACATCACTTCCGTATGTCAGAAGGGGTTTTAAAGTAACTTCAGAATTGTGACAGAAAGTCGATATAGCTTTAGGTAAGTAAAATTCAATTCTTTACGCAATAGATGTATATAAATATCACTACTTAATCATGTCTTAAGAAATTGATTTTACACTTTCGGCAAATAGAATAGAGGTTGATTATACATATATACTATCAGTGAATATCGTAATATCATTTTCAGGTGTGCAGACTGGGTGGAGTCAGAAAACATTCAAATCCTTGAGAGATCGTGAGTAATTTTACGAAAGTAAAATTACTCACAGAGGAAACAAATTCATGCAGTGGCAGTGCCACAATGAACAAAACCAATTGGAAATATTTTATGCAGTTGGAATTCCAGTGTAGAATATAGATCGTAAGTCCCTTAATTATCGTATACAATAGAATACATAGAAAAAGGTACAATTATAATTCGCACATTGCTTTTTCGTAATTTTCTTTACTTCACAAAGACCTCAATGTAAAAAATAAATCTGGGAAAATTACAATGTTTGGCTTGTATAATATTTAGCACTGATATCGATATTTAAATTTGAACGTACACTACTTTGTTGTTAATTATTCAGTGGCAATTGTCATAAACAATTACTAGTAATTTCTTAAATTATGATATAAAAATTTTCAAAGTTTTCTTTGTTGGTTCTTGCTATGATAAATAGCAATCGTAAGTTAAATACATTCAAATTATTACATTTGATTTCCAATACATTTTCTATACATTTTGTGAAAAAGTAATCACATTTTTAAGAAACATATATATATTAACATTTTTAAGAAACATATATATGTATATTGTCACGTCACGCGACGGATCACAATAGCTATCGCGGCACGAGACCGCATAAAAATGCACCTTTTCTTTATACCAACATTTCGGCGCGAGCGCGAGACACGGAACAGACTACGCTGTCCACATAGGCATCGCATGCCCGCGCTCGCCTTCAAGGCCCCGTGAATACTCGGCGAAATCTGTTCTCCGAATTAATAACAATTTCTCGGAAGAATACGAAGTATTCTTCTAAAAAGGAATTCCATACAAATCAAACGCGACAAATCGAAACTTCTCTGCACAATCGAAGAAACGAATAAA
The DNA here is from genome assembly GCA_021460005.1 of Tetramorium alpestre. NCBI lineage: Eukaryota > Metazoa > Arthropoda > Insecta > Hymenoptera > Formicidae > Tetramorium > Tetramorium alpestre. The sequence goes on from JAJVSH010000226.1 coordinate 135,959, forward strand.
AATACAAAATCACATAATTATATGATAATTATGTGACGACTCACGAACAGATTTCCCCGACAATAAATTTACAATTAAAATAACGATTGTAAAAATGCACAATCGTGGATATTGAAAAATCTACGATCGAACATTCTAGAAAATTTGTAAAAAAATCAGCGAGCGAACACACGTTGAAAGATGAAAAAGCACACGAGGTCAGGAAGTGAAGCGCAACACTCTCTCGCCGCGCGACGCCACCAAGCTTTCAGTATAAAAAGGTCCTCGAAATGGGCCAAAACTTAGAAACTTTTCGGGTCTCCTTCCGAGCAGGAGACCTTCGAAAAGGCGGCTAAGTTCCATGCAAACTAACAGTAAGACTTAGCTTCTGTAGAAATCTTATACTTAACCGTACAAAAGTTTCTCAGCTCTTTTTTACTTAGTCTCCAGCGTAACAATTCAGACTTAGTCGATATAAGAAATCTCTCTTTTCAGATTTAGTCTCCGCGACATCATCCCTCTGTTAAACTTAGCTTTCGAAGCGAGTTCCGACTTATACTTTGTCAATCATCTCATCTTGTAAAATTTATTATTCTTTTCTTTTTCTTTTATTAAATTTGTTCTATTCTCAAAACCAATTATTCGGTCTTTCTTTCTTTCTTTTTTTCTCTCTCTCCATTTCTCCCAACCACCTCGCCACTCAAAGACTGCACGCTCAAAAGCTAGGCGTTCAGATTCTTCCTTTTCATCTCCAGAGGCCACGCGCTCAATGTTAGGCGCTCGGATTCTCGTTCATCCTCTCTCTCTCTCCAAAGGCTGCGCGCAACGCTAGGCGTTCAGATGCTCATTCGTCCTTTCTCTAGAAGTCGCGCTCTTAATTATAGGCGTTCTGAATCTAGTCCTTTTTCCTGCCCACAGACAGCGCGCATCTCCAGCGCGCTCTGATCTGCACCACTTTAGTTTCAATCCTTCTTCACCCGGTTCGCGTATCATTCCTCCGCAACTACCGTTTTTTTTCCAAGATATTTTCACATATACTGATATCGTTTTATATAATTACTATTATAAAAACATCAATACCATCAAATATTAAAATGGGAATATTTCGTAGTAATGGGACGAAGTCGGGCTAGTGGCTAGAGGAAACAACTCCGGCTGCGGAAAAACCTATACGCGCACCGCGAATTTGATCCTACGGTATTTGAGAGAGTCGGTACCCCACCTATAACGAGGACAGAACCTGGGTCTCCTCCGGAACCTCAGGCGCCGGTCTCCATCGCCTCACACGAACCTCCGCGACGAAACGATCCTCCGGTACGGATAGAATTAATAGCGAGCAATCAATAGGCTACCTCCGCCTCCGGCAACCGTAGCTCCTGCTCCACTCGCCCAAGGCCGGTCCAAATTTAAGCTTGCAAGCCCGAGGCCGAACCTCTATCGAATGAGTCAGAACGAAACCTCGGATCCGGTCTATCCAAATAACGAATTTCATCATCGGATGCGAAAAGGACTGTTTCGTCATCTCGGATCCTAATAAAAGCACGCAGAGCTAGCCTCTGCCTTTGTTGTAGAATCACGCCGCGGACCAAGTATCCCAGCCGCGGACGTGACAACTGGTGACAGCGGTGGGATGTCGATGTTACCCTAAATAGGGTAGGGGTTAAACTTACGTTTAATTTTCATTTCTTTTGTTCTTCTTTCATTATTCGCACCTTTAAAAAGAGTTTTGTTATTTTTTAAATTATAATTTCTGTTTTTCTATGTATACATATATATTTTTTTTGTTATAAATACAATGTACAACTATTTATGTAATAAAAAAGAAGATAAAAAAATTTTTAGCTATGTGAAGGATGAAAAGGCTCTTCTATGCCGCTGACACGCATACTTAAAAACTTATAATTAATGAATTCAAAAGTAGAGTTAAAGTAAATTAACGAATCGATATGTGCAGAAAGTTTCCACGCGGAAGACGTAATAGAAGATCGCTCCATCCCGCCGTTTGCTACCACGACATGATCGATCGGGCCATCTGCCTAACCGTATATAATTATTCTCGCGACGAGTCCTCTCAATCGTGCTTTGAATGCTCACTAAAAGCCGAACCAGAAACGCGAGGAATCTCGATCCATCACCGTCTTCTCATTTCGCACGAAGGCGATCTTCCGCAATGCGACTCCTGCCACGCGCCAATACACGTATCTCGAAACGTCGAAGAATGCTCAGACTGCGCAGATGAGTTCGCCCCATTCGTAAACCACTTAATCGAAACAGAAGATTGGGACATAGAGGCACCTGTCCCTGCAGTACTCTATCATAATCGAGGTCCTGCCGATCTCATACTATCACCAAGGCTCACAGCCTTCAGTGTTTCACTCTTAAGCTTGCCAAATCGGCCGCTCAATCAATAAAATAATAAAAATCCAAACAAATTTCGGCTAAGCCAAAGATGGAAAACGCCGACGAAGCACCGGAATACATGGACGCTCGTCCAAATCCGCCCAGTACAAGGGAGGCTCAAACTAATCACGAAAAGCCATACAAGAAGTAAGAGAACTCAGTCAATGCATAGCAGAGCTATTAGAAAAGATGATTCTCACGCTCACCAATAGTCTGGCTGGAGCTTGAGTGGGTGAGCCTAACCAAGGCACCTCTGCAAATCCATTTCCTTTAAATTATCCACCACCATCTACCTTTTCGACTCCAGGGCCAAATCCGCATTCAGAAATTTCACCGTTAACGAATCGAACCTCCGTTTTTAATAATAATTATCCGAAATCGTACGTTCGCGAACTCGTACCTAAATACGACGGACACAATTTTCCAATCTGGCAATTCGCTCGTGCCTGCAAAAGAGCTAGGGAATCGGTCCCGTCGGTAGACGAATTATTGTTCGAATGTTGCGGAACAAACTAACGCACCACGCGTATCTCGTTGTCGAAGATGAAATTCACGATACAGTTGACAAATTCTTAGACACGTTAAAAAAGGCCTTCGGACCCGGAAGAGGCCCTAACTTTTATCGCGTGCAGCTCAGCAGCATATATAAAAAGCATAACGAACACATACTCGATTATATAGGTCGCGTAAAAGATCTACAAACGGTTATTACAGAAGGAGATCAAACAAATCAGGAACAGGCTCTTACTGCTATCGAGATTTCGCAAATCGATTTGTTTATCTTAGAAACGTTTTACGAAGGACTCCCTCGGGAATATCGCGTTGAACTGTGCACTGACGGGTACTGCACTGTTTCGACGCATGTGCTAAAGTCATCACGATTAGTAAAAGGCTAGAGAGGGAAGAGACTCGGTATCGCGGTATTCGTAACTCTCGCGACCATCCTTCCCTCTCTCCTCAATCCCAGCCTCGCAGAGACGATAACAATATTAACGAAACCAACAACGTCGATAACGGTGGGCGAAAGGTTTGCAGTTTCGGTAAGAATTTTGGACACCTGGTACATGAGTGTAAGAAACAGTACCAGGAAAGACGAAATAATCATTTCGGCAATAACTCGAATGCCGACGATAAAAAGAATACACAAGACACGGGAAACCACCGAAGTCTCGACAAACGGGGCAGCTCGAGACTTGGGAATGGTCCGCTCCATCCATACGTTGGAATACTTTCCAGCTCCATCCATGTCCTCAGAGCCGACAACGCCGACGTATCCTCCATCGAGCTAAACTCTCCATCATTTAGAGGACCAACGGCCTTTATGCTCGACACTGGAGCACAGCCAAACATAATAAAAAAAGGATGCGTTGTCGACATAGAAATAAAAAAACCAAGACACAATCAAATTAATCGGAATCACCGATAACATCGTCCATACACTGGGCTCCATAACGGTTAGAATCAAAACGAATATTCCCGTTACTTTTCATGTCGAACCAAACAATTTCCCTTTTAGTAACGCAAGGAATATTGGGCTCCTCCTCTTTTATAGAAAACAATGCGTGCATAGACTACAGAAGAAACGAAATCAAATTGCAGGATTGCACACTACCGTCCAAAAAACTAGAATCAGTTATATCACCACGAACTACCACCGGCCTCACGGTGCGCATAAGGAATCCCGAAATTAAGACTGGTCCAAAGAATGCAGCCGTGCAAAGCAGCATATGCCGGAGATTGCATAATCGATTACACAAACGACAAGGTATATATCCCCGTGGTCAATACTCTAGACCACGAATTCGAACTAATAATACCAACGCTCGCGAAATCGAGGAGATCTCTCAGGAAGCACCTCCTCCCAACAATAAAGACACGAAAGAATTTTCAATCAACAATCCGAGAGCGATCGAATCGATCGAAAAATCAGACGTAACTTTCTATGGATCATTCGTCCACAATTCTCAAAACCAAGTACCGTTCGATCGGCAAAGATCATTCGCAACTTTCTTACACGGTTTCCCAAACGGGTAGAAAATCGTCTTTAAAACTTAACTATTTCAAGGGATCTTTCGGTCGTGAGCTAGTGCACCACCGCTCAGGATCTTCAGGTCGTGGCTCAATGCACTCCTTCAAAAAACGCGTTTCAAAAATTTATCTCGAGTCTAATGACTCCTGCATCTCTTCCTTAACAGGGCCCTTGTGTCCTACCGCGATGACTCGTGTTCCCCACATCATAGCGCGCGAAATCACTGTCAAAAATAACGGTATAGGAGATAATAATAGTTACACGACCGGTAATGATGTAACAACAAAACGCATACAAAAAAATTGTCAAATTACTATGCCTCGATCACCTCAACTCAGAAGAAAGAAGCAACGTATTAGGCTTAGTAGAAGTATACCATGATCGGTTCTACCTCCCAGACGAACGCCTGGGAAAAACGCAGGTACTGAATCACACGATCGTCACGACAGACGAATCACCGGTAAATACAAAGCAATACCGCTTCCCGCCGGTGCATCGAGAAGAAATACGCAACCAAGTGGATCAACTCCTGGAGAAAGAAATTATAAAACCATCAGTATCGCCCCGTACAACGCTCCCGTCTGGATAATTCCTAAAAAGCCAGATTCAGTGGGAAATCCAAGATGGAGGATGGTGATAGATTTCCGCAAATTAAATGAGAAGACAATAGTCGACGCTTATCCTCTGCCGAACATATGCGCACATTCTTGACCAACTCGGCGGAGCAAAGTATTTCTCAGTTCTGGATCTCGCCAGCGGATTCCACCAGATCCCGATGGATCCCGCAGACACTTATAAAACTGTCTTCTTTACATCTCACGGATACTACGAGTTCAACCGCATGCCCTTCAGGCTCAAGAACGCCCCCGCAACCTTCCAGAGAAGAATGAATCAGGTTCTTACTGGACTACAGGGAATAGAGCTATTCGTCTACATGGACGATATAGTCATCTACGCCAGTTCTTTGCGAGAGCACGACATCAAGATAGCAAAATTAATGGCTCGGCTTCGATCTGCTAATCTCACATTGCAGATCGATAAATGTGAGTTCCTACGGCACGAAGTAGGATATTTGGGCCATGTCATCGGAGAAAACGGAGTCAGACCCGATCCAAAGAAAATTTCGGCGGTGAAGAACTTCCCTATGCCAAAGGGTATTAAACAAATTCGGCAGTTTCTTGGATTGACCGGATACTATCGACGATTCATCCCTGGATTCTCTAAGATAGCCAGTCCACTCTTCAATCTTCTGAAGAAAAATGCCACCTGGAGCACAGAGGCGCAGGAATCATTTAATCTCTTGAGGGAACTTTTATGTAAAGAATTTATCTTGCAGTTCCCAGATTTCAACAAGGAATTCATATTCACCACCGACGCCTCTAACTACGCCACTGGAGGAATATTAAGCCAGGGAACGCTAGGGCAAGATCTTTTCATTTCCTACGCATCGAGAATACTAAATTCAGCCGAGAAGAATTGCGCCACAATAAAGAAAGAGCTATTAGCTATTATCTATTACTTATATGGTCTGAAATGATGGACGCAATATGGATATTTATATGGGCGAAAGTTCACGCTGGTTACTGACCATCAGCCATTGACATGGCTACACAAAGTCAAAGATCCTACTTCCCGCTTAATGCGGTGGCGCCTTAAAGAGAGAAGAATTCGATTATCGCATCGCATATAAGCCTGGAGTAACCAATAAAAATGCAGACGCACTCTCTCGAAATTCAGTCCAGGAAGTCAATTGTCTCGCTCTTTATCCAATCGTAAAGAAATGTCGCATAGACCCTCCCCAACCGCAATCTTGGGTGGTCAGCAAGGACGACAACGTCAACGATGAAGATTCAGCACCATTGAGAATAAAATTAAAAAGAGTCACAATCCCAGAGGACATTGTAAACCATAGCTCTTCACCCTGTTTCCCTTACACCTCCGATCCTCCAGGGGAAGAGTTACAAGAACCTCTTACACCACCTTACGAGCACGACCATTCTGTAATAGAAAAAGCGGCTCTCGATAGTGAGACGATAACCGCACTACCCGAGAAAGAAGATGAGGAAAGCGAAGAAGGAGAAGAAGGAGAAGAAGAAGAGGAAGCGGGAGGAGAACTGAATAATCCCACCGAAATCCCTCACGTAAATTGTCACATAAAGAAAAGTTGGTCGCCTCTCTTTAAACGGGATGATAATTGGGTCGTCATGGTCACAGTAGATAAAAATCCAGTCGATACAGGGACTCTGGAACTACAACACGATGGAAAACTGCCTCCGCTAAATTCATTAATGCTCGCGTCAGAGTATATCCATCTACCTATGCCAATCGTCACATAATAATACTGCCTGTCAAAGAACGATCAAGTATACCTCTAGATGAAAAAATACTCAAGGAATGCCTCTTGTTACTAACCGACATAATTAACGAACTCGGGTTAAATAGTCTCAGTCTGCGCCATAGCGAAAAATTAGACACGTTCGCATGGAGTAGCATGGCGGGCGCAAAATCTAGCAAAATTTATGAAGCTTATGCTGCCGCATTGTGTTTGCCTTGACCGGCGACCTGTGAACAAATCGAAAGCCGGAAGCGGCAAATAAAGAGAGCGTACAGGACCGAATGATCCTTGCTAACAGCACAAGGACAGGGCGTAAACGACTTTGCCCAGACACCACTTGGTAACGTGTGGTTAAGCCGTAGAAGACTGTTGAAATCATCGCTCATCATTGACGCGATTAAACTACGCATCAATACAGTCCTTACAAGAACAACTATGAAAAGGGTGCACAATAACATCAATACCACCTGTCGGGCCTGTGGCGAGGCCGAGGAGACGCTGGGACACATTTTGGGCCGGTGCACGTCCACGAAGGCCAAGCGGATCAAAAGACACAACGAAATTGTCAATCTGCTCAGAGAGAGACTCGCCAAGAACAATACTGTATTAGTGGAGCCTACCATTGTAGTCAATGGAGAACGTTTCAAGCCTGATCTCGTCGTTAAGAATGAGGTTGAGGCTCTTGTGATCGATGTAACGGTATGTTATGAAAATAAAGACTACTTGGCTATGGCCGCTAGAGAAAAGACCGAGAAATATAGAGCGGTCTCTCGTAAACTTAAGGATGGGATCTTAAGGTCCCAAGAGCGAAAGTTGTGCCTATTGTAATTGGCTCCAGAGGAGCATTGCCGTTAATAACAACTGAAGAGTTGACTCTACTGGGCATAAGCAAGGCGGACTGGCTCACAATGAGTCTCATAGCCCTCAGAAAGTTCTATAGAGATGGTCAATGTATTTATGGACCAATGAAACAGCAGGACTGGTTATCATACGGGCCACCACGAACCGTAACTCTCGTGGTAGCGGGCCTAACAAACCCGCGACGGCGACTCGTCCAACGTGAACCCGCACTTCTCCAGGGCGTGAAAACATCCATGTGATTGAAGGCCGGGGCGACACGAGTACCGAGGGTGGTAAGAATAGCCCAACCGGAATTATTACCGGTGTCTTGCCAAAGTGGGTTGGACTCTCGGGGGCAGAAGTTTCACGGGGATCTCGCGGCGCCACTGACTCGATATAAAGCTGGCGCCAGGAATTGGAGATGGAAACTACAAGACCAGTTGGCCATCCTGAACCATCAGATCCAAGCCGGAGTTCCGGAGTTAACACCGGGTCTTGCATCGGGGGAGAAGCGGAAGCGACTCCCGCCACCGCAGCGAGCCGGGCTCTGGCCGCGCTTCTAACCAGAGTGGGTTGCTTAACCCGAGTTTCCTTCATCTTTCTTCTATCACTACACTTTCCAAGGACATGGCCACTGGGGGCCTACCCCGGGAAATCCGCCCGCGTGTCGACATTAGACACGTTCGCATGGAGTAGAATTTGCGCCGCACTACGACTCGCCTTAAGCGATCGACAGATCACAATAACCATTTGTAACGACACCGTTGTCGTGCCCCCGCTCGCACAACGCTCAAATATTATTAAGGAACACCATGAGTCTATCGTGGGGGGTCACAAAGGTGTAACGAAGACATATCTCTTTATTAAACGTCGTTTTTCCTGGAAAAACATGAAACAAGAAATCCAGGAGTACATAAAAGTAAGAAGTATAAGAGAGTTTCGACTCGGGAGCTCTGAGGGGAGAGCGGGGCGGGGGGGGAGGGGGTACACCGCGAGGCGAGGGGTATGACGTCACGCGGAAGAGGGGGTATGACGTCACGTGGGACAGAGGTATAGTGACGCCTGTGTTTATAATTTATACGAGCGTCAACTAAACAAAACCTCTGGCCGCTAATGTTATAACTGACGCGATATCGCACATTAGAATTGGATTGTGTAATCCAACCCGTCCCCCATATTTTTTATCATCAAAACTTTTTTATAGCGCCGATATCCGGCCGCTGAAACGCGATGCTACCTTTTAACGATAGTCTCACCATTTTTTCTTGCAGGAAAACTGTTTTAATAGCGTCGATTAAACAAATACATATTTCTATCATCAAGACTCTTTCGATAGTGCCGATATTCGGTCGCTGAAACGCAATGCTACTCTCTAACGATAGTCTCACCATTTCATTCTTCCAGGATGTTTATTTGATAATAAGTGATTTGAAAATAATGTTAGTTAGAGAGAGACAAATGGAATATAAAATCGGCTCGGTGTAAGACCTCAGACAGTGATGAGTCTTCGTGATTGCAAGGGCAGATTTTGTGAACGACAAAGATCTAATGAGCATGTAATGAATGAAGTTGTTGGTATTTCGAAAATATAATGGAATCATCATCCGATGAGACTCTCGCGAACGATAGTAANTATATTAGTGATTACAGTGAGAACAATACAGACAGATTCGATAAAGTAGTGTCCGCAGCACAAATAAACGCATTGAATGGACGCACGAAATTTTGCGCAATTTCACTATTAAAACGAATGTGTAAATATCATACACTTTATCGCATATGATGTGTGTCCCCCGCGTTAAGACNTCTGTGAGTGTGAAAATTTTTCATGCATGAATAGANGTCTTAAAACGGAGGATACACAACACACGCGATAAAGTGTGTGATATTCACACATGTTTGATTCGAATAATGTGTATTACTTTTCACANGGCTGGAGGTGTATGACTTATATCCATTTCTACGAATGGTTTAACTTTAATTTCGATTTAACTTACTTATCATTTTTTTCTTAATTCTTAGGACTAAAAAAAGATAGAAAGTTGAACCGAAATTAAAGTTAATCTGGTAGAAATAAATATTATAGTATTTTAGTGGAGCAGGTTTAATCCCTTTAAGGTTTCATTCTTCCAGAACTGATTAATCATTATANCCATTCCTCTGAAGAATAGAATTACTGTGATTAGCAACTCCTAAAAAAATGAAATCTCAGAGGGATTAAATTTGCTTCACTCAATAATACTAATAATATATATACATGTATGTGATTTTTGTGAATTTATAAATATCACATTCATGTATATATGAAAAGGAATCACATCTTGTATTCATGTATACA
>JAJVSH010000226.1:156344-209332 GCA_021460005.1 Tetramorium alpestre
ACCATCTGAATTAAAATAAAATACATTATACCTATAAGATAATATATTCTTAGATGAAGAAGGTAGAGCACACATCTGTATAGTTGTTCTTTGAGTCTTCTTTGCACTATTTGATCCTTGTGACAAGATNTTCCTTTTTAAAAAAGCTCGCCTGTTTCGAACGCAAGTACTGAGCATTCTTTTGAACGATCCCTAAGAGTGAGAAAGAGATAGAAAGAAATAATCAATTATAAATTTATGAAAAACTTGAATTCATACTTGTAAATCAAAAGTAATTTTACAATCTCAATTAAAGATAAATTACTATATTAAATAATAATTAAATTTGTGGTAATGTCTCAGAATTAGCATGAAATATTTGAGTCTTCTAATTGCAAAAGATAGTATGTCCATCTGCAATCAATTGAGTCTTCTAATTGCAAAAGATAGTATGTTCATCTGCAATCAAAATTAAAATAACCCTTCTATTCAACCCTTCCATTCAAAATTTCAAAGACTATACAAATAAAATATATGTTTCAAATTATTGTAAAATATTCTAAAATTTCAAAATCAGTATTGCTTACTATTACAAAAGTAAGTCCATAAATTTTAAAGATATGTTAGATGCCTTTTTTAAAAGGCTTGTTAGATATTTCTTTTCAATCACAAATATTTCAAGCCAATTCTGAAATATTATCAAAGACTTAATTTCTATTTGGTACAGAATTCCACAAAAAATATAATTCTTTACTAACATAATATGGCGGAGAACCTATATTCTTCAGAATCGGATATTCTGTGCAAATAGCCATGCTTAATTTCAAATAATCATTTGCGATGTTTCCCAAATTAAGACATTGTCTCGCGTGGAGGTATCACCGGCTTCTTTGTTTGGACAAATGACCAAAAAGTTTCGAAACAATTAATTTGTCTTGTTTTTGAAATAATCTTTAAACGTTCCATTCGCGTTCAAACAGCGATAGATTGACTTTATACAAGATAGAGCATCTTGTATTGCACTTGTATAAATTATATGGATATTTATTGATATTTTATAATGGCTACCACAAAGTGTTCTATGTGCTATTTGGAGCTTCCTATACACGAAATTATGTTTCACATATTTCGTAATCACAAATACGATCCCAATTTTATCATTTATTGCAATCAACTTGGTTGTGGTGCCAGTTACAAGAAATGGTCTTCGTATCGAAAGCATATTCAACGAGTACATCAAATTAATATAAATGACACCAATGATGAAAATATCACGGATGTAACATTGGATTCTTCTGAACCTTACCATGATGAAAAGAATGAGTCAGGTAAATTATTAATTCTGTACTTTCACTAAAACTTTGTATCATTCTTTTAAATTTATAAACTCTGCGTAATATGAATTTATATTATTTATTATTTTATAATGTTGATCTTTTATTAGATGATGAGTCGCTCATTTCAAGGCAAAATTTACTTCGGCATGCTTCTATGTTTATAGTTAATCTTAAAGAATCAAACAGTATTCCTCAGAGTACAATAGAAAAAATTATTCAGAGAGCAGTTGCTCGAAGATATTATGGGCATTATAAAGGTATGGAGTCTTTATGCAGCAAAATTATTGTGTACTAAATAGAGCTATAATGTCTTCATTTTTATGAATTTGATTTTAAAACTGTAGAAGCATATTTTTGAAGTTTTCACGTTTGATTAATGCAAAAAAATCGAATTTTTAACTGTTACATTAGAATCCTCCTTAAAGTATCATTTAACGTTACAATAATGTCATTACAAGTTATCTAATATTTATGAAGTTTTTAGAGTATATATATTAATAAATATATGTATATATTTGTTAAATCATAAATATTACATAAATATTACATAACAAAATAATGTCAAAATTGTACAACAATTCTATATAATAATTATAGATTTATTACGTTATTGACATAACTATATACGTCATAATTTAGTTTTGTTGATCTGCAACATATACAAACAATATATCATGTAATTATTACATAAATAATCCTTGCATATTTACTGGATATTTTCAATAAAATTAACATCTTGTATTACTCTTCCTGTTATTTATAAACTTATTTTTTTAACTGTTTAGACAATGATACTAAATTTCGTCAATAAAGATACAAAAGCTGTTTCCTGTGCTGATATATTACAAGTATTTGTCAATTACAACGAGTTGGATTTGTTTCATGAAGTTGATACTTCTGCAAAAATAAAACATTTTCTTGATAAATGCTGTATGGTAGGACCAAAGAAAAAAGAAACTGGCTTGTCAAAACTATGGACTAAGGATGATAAACTTGTGACTCGCAAAGACTTTGCATATATTATTCCTTTCTTAAGAGACTTAGAACTTTACCTAAACAATGATGATGTCCTTGCATGCGTGGATAACCCAAAATCACACAATGGTACCTTAAAGACTGTATTGGATGGTTCCTACTACCGCTCTCATGAAATATTCAAGTTATCATCAAGTATTCAATGATAGAAAGGCACTTTCTATTATTGTGTATTATAACGATGTGGAGTTTGTTAATCCATTGGATGCTAAAACTAGAAAACTTTCAATGTTTTATTGGACGCTTGGGAATATTTATCCAGAGTTAAGATCATCCCTTAGAGCAATAAATCTGTTGGCAATTGTGTCACATGCGAATTTAAAAAAAATACGGTGTAAAAGACGTATTAAGTGACTTATTGAGCAATTTAGCACTGCTTGGAAGTGAGGAGGGTGTCTCACTGAATATAAAAGGTGTACAAAGGAAATTCACAGGCTTCCACAATTTTGTCGCTGGAGATACTCTTGCATCCGCATATCTTGGTGGGTTTAAGGAAGGAGTTGCTAATGCGCATAGACCATGTCGCACTTGTCTTGCAGATCAATCAGAAATTCAAGGAAAATTTTCTGAGGAACTTTTTATTATCAGAAATATGGATACTCATACTCAACATTGTGATGATATCAATACTGCTGGACTTACAAAACAAGCCAAAGAATTTTGGTCTACATTTTATGGTGTTAAGTATATTTATGAATTTTGACAATACTAACGTTACTAAAATTTTCCCACACGATTTAATGCACGTTATGTTTGAAAGTGGAGCTCTAGCAGTGGAAATTAAGAATTTTCTTACCTATTGCATTGTTGAAAACAGAAGATTCACCTTCCAAAATTTGAATGACAGTATTGCTAATTTTGATTATGATAATCTTACTAATGACAAATCTTCACCAATCGAAGCGATTCACTTAACAAATGGTCTGAAGCAAGGAGCAGCGCAAATGTTGGCATTGGGGAATTTTCTGCCTTTCCTAATTCGACAATGGCTAACCGATGATGATAGAAACCATCTATCGAATTATGTCACTTTACTTCAAATAATTAATTTAGCTATGTCTTTTGAACTTGAGATGGAGGATAGTTTCTTTCTGAAGAGAATGGTGAGAGTATACCTCACCAATTTTATTGTACTTTATCCCAATCAAAATATAACTCCTAAGCAGCACTACCTCGTGTACCTCTGTAGACAAATTCAATTGTTTGGACCAATTCGTCAACAATCATGCTTCCGTTTTGAAGGTGCTCATGCATTTTTCAAACAATTTATATCCAAATTGAAGAATTATATTAATGTTCCTTACACATTGGCTTCGCGATGCCAGGCTCTAATGGCATCAAAATTAGCTTATATTCCAGGTACACCTTCAAGGAAATTCTTGTATTTTGGAGATATTAATTATTTGAAGATTAGAAGAGGAAAGAAAACACACCTTAGAGATCATGATATGTGTGATGTCCTTGAGACACTCCTAGAAGTGGGAGATGATACACTTGTTATGCTTTCTCTGCTTTTGTCGAATCATGGTACGGTGTACAGAAAACTCAGTAATCCTTTTACAGGCTGATGCAAATGACTTTCCAATGTTTGGTCAGGTGACACAAATTATAGTGTATGGAGATAAAAAAATTTTATTGTATACAGAATTAGAAACTTATTCTTTTGATAAAATTTTAAATGCATATAAGGTACAAATAATGAGACCGACGGTGAATGGTGCTTTGAGTTTCTCAAATTTAATTTTTCCTCATCCCTTATCATGCTATAAATATCAATCAGAGTTATACGTTATTTTATTTAATTCAAGAAGGATCGAATTTGGAATATAAATATTGTATTAGGATTAAAAAGAGAAAATAGATTTTGTATAATAAATTGTATAATAAAAATTTATAATAATTGTATAATAAAAATTTTAAATCTTTCTAATTTAAAAAAATTTTGGTTTCTTTGAAAAAAAAAACCTAACTTTCTAAATATAAAACTCATTCTACAGTTTTCAGTTCTATGTCAATTCTAATATACATGCAATATTTTGTAGCAATTTTTTTAAGATAGAAGATTTTAATAATTGATGTGTTACAAGTCTTTTGAATAATTATATTTTATATATTATAGTCGATGCACGTTAGCTGACACATAATATGAATGTGTAATGTGTGACTTTGTGATATGTGTTACTTTCATACTTAGTGTGTGACTTTTCTCAATATGTGTTATATTTTTATTTATAATAAAAATATCAGATGTGTGAATACTATGGTACTTGACTAATTCATGCATTACTGGATGTTTAACTAAATTCACACATTAAAGTGTGTGCTTTTTACATAATTTTCAAAGCATTTCACACATGTATTTTGAGACACAAATGTGTGACATTTAAAAATTCATTCATCAAACATGTGTAATGCATTATTATTCACACATTTTCAGTATGTGACATATTAATATTCACACATGCGTGACTGGTTCACTTTTAACAGTATTATTTTTATTATTCAACGGGTGATTCTTTGGCGTGTGCCTCGTGCATGGTCGACTTGTCGGATATACGTATTGGATTAATGTACGAAAGCATATGACCGATCTGCATAAGGTTTTGGATGCCAGGTTTTGTTTAAGCTGCAGAGGCCCGATGTATGTGATACTCCCATGCGATATGTGTCCAATCTGCACGCATTAATAATATGGATAATATGGATAATATAGATAAACGTTGATATGTAGGAGGCATTTATGATATTCTGAAGGAAGAGAAACATCAACGCGTGTGAAACAGATCTCACCGGTACAATTTTTACGCGACCGAGAACTCGGAATACGCGGAACCAGTAACCACTTCGTAAAACAGAGGGTTAAAATCGAAAATGAGTCTTCTTGTCGAGAGCTCTGGATGTACTCAGCGAAGCGACGAGTGCTTAGACGGGAGCTGAATAAAATTTGTTATGGCTCACACTATAAAGAAGCGAACCTTAATTTGAAAATGAAATACGTTGACAGAATTTATGAAAGGATTAAACGTTGTGACGTTCTGTACATCACGATTCCTGAAGGTATCAGCAGATGTGTCGAGCTGATAGTAATGGACAATTTTCGTGGAATATTTAATCGTCGGGAAAATCCGAACGTTTTAACGGCAAGTCACGATAGTTTCGATAACGAATGGGAATTGCGAAAAAATTATAAAGGTGTTTGTTTTCGTTATCGCAATAACGTTCATCATACTGAATGATATAATGCTCATCCTTAAGGATGAGCCCTATATCATTCAGTATGATAAACGTTATTGTAAATCATGTGAACGAGTCACATGCAAATGTCTCGTAGAAGAGTGCGATGTGGTGTAAGATATGGATCAAATCGAACGCGACCTGCTGGAGCAATCCAGTCGAGTCGCTACCTTGGGCGAATTTATCACCTGGATGCAGCGATGCAACGAGTGCGTGCAACGGCTCGAAGAGCATAGTCGAGCGTCCGCGGCTCTCAATCGGACATAGGTAATCTGTAGTTGCGAGCATCGCGCGGCTCTTAGGCGCAAAGACTCTATTGAAAGACGCTTTATACATTTCGGCGGTGGTGACTATGCGGGTGGTAGCGCGGAGAGACTCGTTTGGCGAGAGATCGATACCGCGTTTGAAAATCGTGTTCTGACCGGTGATGATTAACACATATTATATCGAGCCGCGGCAATTTTTGAAAGACACTTGCATATAGTGCTCGAGCGAGTGCGAGACATTCTAAGAAGATGCAACAGCGTCTAAAAGTAAACACTGTGTTCAACGGCGAATTTGTGACCGGCGAGAAACGCGTGAATAAAAGCATCAACACGCGAAACTGCGAACTTTTTCGTACGTCAGATTTGCGCGAGTGGTATGAGCAACGCGTCATCGAGCCAACCTTGGCGTCCCTCGAAGAGTTTCAGGAACGCAGTGGGTGGGCGTTGTCACGTATACTGAATCTAACCATAAACGTTAATAAATATAATCCGTTGCACGCGGGATGTTACATCAAATTACCGTAAGAAATAAAATTTAAGGGAGCATTAATTAACGTGCGATCAATGGACAATGCGTGTTTCGTGTGGTCGGTGGTGGCTGCTCTGCATCCGGCAGAAAGGAGTGCGGATTGTGAATCGTCGTATCCACACTATACGACAGTTCTCAATGTGCAAGACATTATATTCCCGGTGACGCTAAGTCAAATAAAAATATTTGAACTTTTAAATAACGTCTCAATCAATGTTTACGCATTGAGAATAATCCTGCCGTTACGGCTCATCACTCAGAAGAAGGAAAAACACGTCAATTTGCTGTACATGCAGGGAGACAACGATGTGGGCCATTTCGCCTGGATAAAAAATATGTCCCGCTTCGTGAGCTCACAGTTGAGCAAACACAATGGGCAAAAATACTTTTGCGATCGGTATGTATTATTTTTTTTAATTATACAATATTAGGTGTACAACTTTGCTTCCGCCGTTTTTGAATAGATGGCTGTAGCGGTAAGTGGTGGCCGAAATAAATAGATCGTAGACGTCATACAATAAGCTTAGTCATTTGTAAACATAACGCCATCGAAATATTAGTCGATTTGTGTCTGCATCATAAAATTATTCTTGATTCAAAATGTCAGTTTACGAGCCAAATTCTTGTCATTTACGGGAGGTTTTAATTTTCTGCTTCAATATGAAAAAATTTGCTGAGGCTCATCGAATGCTCTCAAATACTTATGGTAAGGCCGCTATTAGTGAAAGAACGTGCCGAGAGTGGTTTCAACGCTTCAAGAACGGTGATTTTGACGTCGAAGACCGGCATGGCAGTGGAAGAAAGAAGGTTTTCGAAAATGCAGAATTAGAGGCATTACTTGATCAAGACTCGTGTCAAACGCAAGAAGAATTGGCAGGATCATTGGGAGTGACTCAACAAGCCATTTCAAAACGCCTCAGAGTCATGGGAATGATTCAGAAGCAAGAAAATTGGGTGCCGTACGAGTTGAAGCCGAGAGATGTTTTAACGGCGTTTGTTTGCTTGTGAACAGCTGCTTGCAAGGGAAAGACAGAAGGGATTTCTGCATTGTATTGTGACTGGGGACGAAAAATGGGTTCATTACGATAATCCCAAGCGCAGAAAATCATAGGAACTTCCCGGACATGCTTCTACGTCGACGGCCAAATCGAATATTCACGGCTCCATGGTCATGCTCTGTATTTGGTGGAACCAGCTCAGCATAGTGTATTATGAGCTACTAAAATCGACTGAAACAATCACAGGCGATCGGTACTGAAAGCAATTGATGTGTTTGAGCCGAGCATTAAAAGACAAATGGCCGCAATACAACGATAAACACGATAAAGTGATTTTGCAGCATGACAACGCTCGGCCACATGTTGCAAAACAGATCAAAACATAGAAATGCTCAAATGGGAAGTCCTACCCCACCTGCCGTATTCATCAGACATTGCTCCTTCCGACTACCACTTGTTCCGATCGATGGCACATGGCCTGGCTGACCAGCACTTCCGTTCTTATGAAAAAATCAAAAATTGGATTGATTTATGGATCGCCTCAAAAGATGATCAGTTTTTTCGACGCGGGATTCGTATGCTGCCCGAAAGATGGGAGAAAGTAGTGGCCAGCGATGGACAATACTTTGAATGGTAAATGTATAATCACTTTTTCACAATAAAGCCTTGAATTTCGAAAAAAAACGGCGGAAGCAAAGTTGTACACCTAATAATTTATACCTCTCACGAATAATATTAAAACATTTTTTCCAGATGCTTGCACTACTTCAGTTCCAGGGAAAAATTGAAGGCTCATAGTATCGACTGTCAGCAGATGACTGCGCGATCAGGTTACCGAGTGAGGACGACAAGTGGCTGACCTTCAAAAATTACGATCGGAAGGAACGGGTACCGTTTGTCGTATACGCCAACTTGGAGTGTTCTCAAAAAGAAGACGGACACGGATTCAACAGCATCCACGTACGCGTACCAGCATCGTGAGGTATTCAGCGTCGCATACTACGTGCATTGTTCTTACGACGACTCATTGTCCGCGTACCAATCTCGTCGCGATAAAGATTGCGTCGCGTGGTTTGCCGAGCAACTCAAAATGTTATCGCATCGCGTAAAAGGAATATTATCCGCTAATGTCCCCATGGAAAATTTGTCGAAGGATCAGTGGGAGGCATACCGTAGCGCTGAGAATTGTCACATATGCCAAAAACCGTTCGCGTCGGACAATACTTGGGTACGCGATCATTGCCATTTAACCGGTCGGTACAGAGATCCCGCACATTCGAACTGCAATTTAAATTACAAAGATTCTTATTGTATTCTTGTAGTTTTTCACAATTTATCCGGTTACGATTCACACTTTATCATCAAACAAATAGCCGCAGCGTACGATGGACATATAGATTTGCTTCAATAATAAAAAAAAAATACATTTCATTCACAAAACATGTCACAGATTCCGCCGATAAATCAGATTCGCGAAATTATATGAAGTTGCGGTTCATCGATTCGTACAAATTTTTAAGCGCTATAAATCTCGATAAACTGGCGTCTCTTCTCAGTAGGGATAAACTTCAAATCTTGCGAATTATAGGAATTTTGTAAACTTTCTGCAGAAAATTTCGATTTACTGACGCGAAAGGGTGTCTTTCCGTACGAGTACGTTGATTGCGTTGAAAAGTTGGAGGACTCGTATCTATCGCGCGAATTATTTTACAGTTCTTTGACCGGCGACACTGTATTTGAGAGCGATTACGCGCACGCCGCGAACGTCTGGCGGCGGTTCTCCATTCGAACCCTGGGCGAGTACAACGATTTATATTTAAAAACTGATGTCTTGCTGTTTGCCGACATTTTTGAAAATTTCCGCAACAAATGTATCGAAAGTTACGGTGATCCCGCGTATTATTATATATTACCCGGTTTTACGCCATGCTTAAACATACGCGTATAAATTTCGAATTGCTTACCAATATCGATATGGTTATGTTTATCGAGCGCGGTATACGCGGCGGCCTAAGTCAATGCTCCGGTAGATATGCGCGGGCCAACAACAAGTACATGCAATCGTACGATCCGTCGAAAGCTTCCTCCTACTTGATGTACGTAAATAATCTATACGTAAATAATTTATATGGGCAATGTATCAGCCGTTGCCATACGCCGAATTTCGATGGGTCGACGATGTCACCGACTTTGACTTTAGCGAGATCGCCTCTGACTCGCCCACGGGTTATATTCTCAAGGTCGATCTCGAGTACCCGCAAAGTATACACGACGAGCACACTGACCTACCATTCTGCCCGACGCGCGATAAGCCGCCCGGCAAGCAGCAGGCTAAACTTCTGG
Organism: Tetramorium alpestre; assembly: GCA_021460005.1. NCBI lineage: Eukaryota > Metazoa > Arthropoda > Insecta > Hymenoptera > Formicidae > Tetramorium > Tetramorium alpestre. The sequence continues at coordinate 166,066 of JAJVSH010000226.1, forward strand.
CGACCCTATATGATAAGAAGCGTTACGTTATCCATTATTGTAACCTGCAGCAGTGCACGCGTCACGGTCTTCGCGTCACAAAGATACATCGCGTACTACAATTCGTTCAATCTTCATGGCTCCGCGATTATATCGAATTAAATACACAATTTAGAACACTAGTCAAAAATGATTTCGAAAAAAATTTATACAAATTGATGAATAATGCTGTTTTCGGTAAAACCATGGAGAATGTGCGCAATCATCGTCGATGTAAAATTAACGAAATGGGAAGGTAGATATGACGCGGAAGCACTGATCGCGAAACCAAATTTCCACAGTCGAAGTATTTTCTCGGAAAATCTAATCGCTATAAAAATGCGCAAACTCGAGGTGAAATTCGACAAGTCGAGCTACGTGGGTATGTGGGTATCCGCGACATATCCAAAGTCTGTTTGTACGAATTTCATCACGAGTATATGCTGCCTTTATATCGTAACAGATGTAAGATTATGTACACCGACACGGACAGTCTCATATATCACATCGAGTGCGAGGATGTGTATGAGGCGATGAAACGCGATATTCATAGATTTGACACGAGCGATTATCCGATCGACAACGCGTACGGTAATCCGCTCGTTCCGTACAAATACGGATGGGGGCTGTATTTCGGTCCGTACAAACGCGGACAGGGCGTCGTCAAGAGAAAAAAAAGGTCCAGGAGGTGTTAAAAATGCCTGCGGATGCAACAATGAACGTGCAATTTGATCTATCGGCAAGACGTATGCGTATATTTTAGAAGCGTTTTCATGACTCATTACCGATAGGCGGTGCGCGTCAAAACGAGAGCGGTATCGTGAATCTGGACGACGCGACGGGTCCCGGCACTCATTGGCGTATGCCAAGAGAAGAGATCGTGTTGTACACTTTGACAGTTTTGGCAATCTTCAACCGCCCAGAGAACTAGTGCGTTATTTCGGGAACAGTGTAATGATGATAGAGTACAATCGAATATCCTATCAAACTTACGATCAGAGCATTTGTGGTCAAATGTGTCTACGGTTTCTCTAGACGATGGATGCACGCGAATTTAAAGCCTGACGAGCCCTTGCGAGGACTCAGTGTTGGCTGAGCGGTTTTTCCATCATGTCGTTGACACTCACTCTGAGCGGCAGGAGCAACATCTTCGCGGTAAACTACTCTCCAGCCATAGATTTGAGCGACGACGACTACGAGCTCGGTCTGATGGACTTTGAGTCCTACCACACGATAACGAACGTGAATACCTCGAACAATAAATTTTACTTTGACAATGACACTGAAATTACGATTCCCGAGGGATCGTACGAGCTGCAAACTGTAAACGAGTTTTTGAAACGCGCACTTCGTCGCAATGAAAAGAAACGCGTTCGAACGAGCGACGACGACGACTAGGATGGAAAATACCCGATAGTGTTGCGCGCTAATTACAATACGATGAAGAGCGAGATCAAATGCGCCTACATAATAAACTTTACCAAGCTCGACAACATTGGATCGCTGCTGGGATTCTCATCGAATCGTATATTGCAACCGCGAAAATGGCACGCATCAGACATGNCGATTAACATTATGAGCGTGAACATTATCCGCATAGAGTGCAACGTGACCGCGGAAGCATATAGCAACAGCAAACGCGTGCATACGATACATGAATTTTCACCGAACGTGCCAGGATATAAGATATCGGAAAGGCCGGCGCAGATCATTTACCTGCCAGCCATCGTACGGAGCATTACGGATCTGACGATACGCGCTGTCGACCAAATTCATCCGTTTTGGTCATCCGACCAAAACGGATGACTGTTCGACTTTTGAGAAGAGGAAATCACCATCAGATTGCACGTGCGACGGCAACAGCGAACGCGGGCATGAGATGCTGGTGTTGAACGAATCGAAGCATGTCAGAGATAACGCGATCACCACGAGGACAACGACATTTGGCAATCCGATCATCCGGTTGCGTCGAGAAAAAGAAACTCAGCGTATTGAACGTTGAATTTTTTAAATCTTTGGAATTCGCCTTGCGAAACATTTAAAATGGCTGACATTTATTTTTATTTTTTTTTTATTTACAATTTTTTCAACGGGACAACACTCCTTCTGGTACAGACAAATTATACAGAAAAAGTTAAGCAAATCAGTCTTGAATGAAAATAAACTATAGGAACGGCTATGAGAAATACAAAATACAAAATTTAATTCCAATTAGGAAACTGCTTTTTTATCACGTTAGGATTGACATAAAAAAGATCAATATGATCAGAGAATTCATTAGCCACCAAACATAAACGATCCAGTGGCTTATGTTTCCCATAGGATGTCCTATGCGTATCGACAAAGAAAAACTGATGATATCTTAGCGATCGTCCGGGAACATGAAACTTTATGCACTCTAGCAGATCTGTGCAGTCAACATGACCTTTCAATAATTTATTCATAAAAACCAAATCAAGCATGACTCTGCGATCGCTCAAGGTCAGAAGCCTGATATCACACTGCAACTCTTCGTAGTCATGATCAAAAAAGGCCATCGGTTTATGTATAACAAAACTCATACGACGAAGAAAACGGTGTTGAATTCTCTCAATTCTAGTACACTGATTCACACAATACGGAGCCCATACGGTCGAGGCAAATTCTAACTGCGATCTCACCAGGGTACAATACAATAATTTTAACGTGTTTACATTATTAAAAAATTTACAAGCACGGATTACAAATCCCAGCTTTTGAAATGCAAAGCCCGTAATGTAGTGAATGTGTTTATCAAATGATAAGTTATTACTAAATACGACCCCCAAATCACGAACAGAATCAACCGCCGCAAGGAGAGATCCATACAATGTATAATTATGCAAGTAACTCACGTTTTTTCGACTAAAGTGAATAACGTGGCATTTAGAAGGATTAAGATTTAGCTTATTTGTGTTACACCATATTTCAAGGTTCTGAAAGTCACGCTGTAAATAAAAGACATCGACAGGGCTAGCGATCCTAGGAAAAATCTTTAAGTCATGACATCTTGAACATTGAAGGTGAACCGATCTTTGACGATCGCATCGTCAAGCTCGAGACTTATACGTGCAATCCGTATACCAATACGATGTGTGGATACAACGATGAGATAAGGATACCCGTACAACAACAGGATCTGTACACATTGCCGTGTGAAAGTTTTCTCTACATCGAANGAAAATTGAAGAAGAAGAACGAAGATGCGGAGAATTTTCTTACAAATAATTGCATGGCATTTATGTTTGACGAAATTCGATACGAACTCAATGGTGTGGAGATTGATCGCAGAAACGTTGGAATAACTAGCCCAAGAACAATGCATCGCTAGCGTACGACAAATCATTGATCTTGATAAATGCTGGGTGGGATATTATATCCACCATACCGGAAAAAGACTTTAATTTTTGCGTACCGCTCTACATGTTGCTGGGATTTTGTGAAGATTACAAACGTGTAGTTATCAACGCTCGTCACGAATTGATTCTGATACGGTCGCGCAATGACAACAATTGCATCAAGGGAGATCGACGACGGAGCCAGAAATTGAATTGTTTAAAGTACAATGGCGAATGCCTCACGTTATGTTAAATGAGGTCAATAAACTGTCGATGCTGCACGACTTGGAAAGCGAGCGATACCTCAACATGGTTTCTCTCGTGGGATCTGTACGAGTTTCCGCTACTGCAGAGCATGACAAAATATTCGTGGGCCGTCAAAACTGCGACTCAGTTGGAAAAACCGCGATACGTTATCTTCGCTTTACAGAATAATGTTTACAGAATTTGGTCGAAAGAATACCGTGTCTCAAGATGCTAGCGTATTTGACCACTGTAACCTGACTAATGTGAAGCACTATCTGAACTCGGAGTGTTATCCGTACGATGATTTGAATCTAAATTTTAAGAAAAAAAAGATACGCTCTGTTTTATGACATGTATTCACGTTTTTGTAATTCTTATTACGAACCCGAGGGCCAAGAAGCGCTTTTCACCGTAGGTTCATTTTTAATGAAAGGACCTTTTGTAGTCATCGATTGCTCGCGACAAAACGAATCAATCAAGAGCGCCACTGTGGATGTACGCATAGAATTCGATTGCAGTGAAAATGTACCTGCAAATACTACCGCATATTGCCTCATCTTGCACGATCGCATGATTCAGTATAACCCGTTGACCAACATTGTGCGCAAAATCACCTAAGCACGATTGAGAGGAGAAGAACGATATAAGGACATGTATGCGAAAATTTTTCGCATAAATTCGAGAATAGGTCCCCTGATTCCTCTCTGCTTTATCGCCGAATTTCGTAACGATTCTGGCCAGCAGATGGCGAATAATAAGGCATCGGCAGGATGATGAACTATTATATCCGTGTGATTCGTGTCCAATCGTCGGTGACCGAGACTTTTCACATTTGAAAATCGATCGTTCGCTCGTTCGCTCGAAGTGGGATTGTTGCCGAGATCGGGGACAATAGAATATTTACGCCGTTCAAGTCCAAGTCCAGGAACTAATATTACGAATTATCATTGACAGATTTTACACTCATAACTATGGCAGAGGATGAGGCAGAAAGTAGAATATTAAATTTAGAACTGTATGGCGACATTGAAAATTCTTTAATAGGTAAGTAGAGAACTGTTAAGCGGGGGGTAATACTGAAGGAAATGGGCACACTCGGTATGTAAAGAATCTGCAAGTTAAAATTATAGAGATATAAGAATAGAGTGCGCGAGTCATATGCTAGCACGTAAGAGACTATATAGGTAGGAATAGAAGGAGAACACTGAATATGGGCCCCCGCTGTCTTTGTCTATGCGCCTTTGCGCTGCTCATATGAGAAGAAGGTTAGCTAAAAACGACATAGAGATAGAACGAGATAGAACTTCGAGAATACCGAGATACACAATTTTCCATGATCTGCACATGCGCGTATAGACAAAGACAGCAGGGGCCCATATGCAGCGTTCTCTTTCTATTCCTCTATCGCTTTTTCAGCTCGCTTGCGCACTCTATTTTTATATCTCTATGGTTAAAATCGTCGCTCTCGCCTACGAAGCGAGATATTAGCTGTTAAAGTTGGCATTTTAGGGTTAGGAAATCTGCCAAACCGACGCGATGTAACGTGATGCGCATTATTTGCATGCGCATGCGCGTGCAAATTATTCTCTGCTTTATTTAAAGCAGATAATCTAACCTATTTAAAGATTTATTTAAAGATTAGATTATCTGTTTTAAATAAAGCAGAGATTAATTTGCATGCGCATGCGATCATAAAGCATGCAGAAGTGGCCGCTACGCATACTCACAACGTTACATCGCGTCGATTTGACAGATTTCCTAACCCTATGACACGTCAACTTTAACAATTAATATCTCTCTTCGCAGGCGAGAGCGACAATTTTTTTCTGGCAGATTTTTTCATTTTGTGCAAAAACGCGTCGAATGAGCCCAATTTCATCGATTTTCGAGGTGAGGCCCCTAAACTGAACAATTACCCAGATTCGTACTTTACGTACCGAAATCTATAATATTGTGAAGTTACAGCAAAATCGGTGAATGCGCCCGTTTCCTTCAGTATTACCGTTTTGTTGAAGATAATCATGGTAGCGTGTTTTAGATGTTGATGAGAATATATCTGATGGGATAAATTTGGATACAGCCCTTGATTTTATGTTAAAAATCGATAAGCGCAGGAGTAAAGATAGTACGACTACTGTAGGTATTTATGACTTATGAATCTGATTTTGAAATTAGAATGTTTCTAAAAATTAATAAATTCCAGATTACCTTTAAACCAAATGAAAAACTAAATGAAATTGCTACACAGTCATCAGCAGTCGTCAGCAGCAGTGATAAAAGATAATCAATAAATGAATTTTGCAAGAGCACTAGCTTCAATAAAAACGAAGTACTAGAGTCCAAAGAGGATCCGAGCGATGAAAATGTGACTCTAAAAATGTGAGTATTTTATCGACAAAGAATTCCGGCTAGCAATTTCGGCTGCGCAAAAACGATCAATTTTTATGTTTACAGGACTGACGATGAAAAGGACGAAGAAGAGGATTATCCAGTCATTTCGAGTCAGATGAAAAGAAGTAGTAGGATTAATGATACCATAGGTAATTAAAATAAATCTAATTTAAGTAAAGACGGTAAGTTTAGCCCTCTCACCTCAAAAATCGATTAATTCGTTCGTTTTGAGCAAAAATGTGTCGAATGAACTTAATTTCATCGATTTTTGAGGTGAGAGGACTAAACTTAATTACTCTATTATTTTATATAGATTCTCCAATATTAGCAATAAAACTGATTAAAACGAAGAAAATAAGGATTGCAATGTCTATTTTAGAACAAAAAACAGTTCCACAAAATACACAGGGAACAACCCCTGAGAGATCCTAAAACGTACAAATAAATATATTTTATTTTATTTGATCAAACATGTATATATAATTAAACATTGTAAACATTTTGATGATTTTACGTTGAAAATCGGTAAGCGCAGGAGTAAAGATAATACGACTATTATAGGTATTTATGACTTATGAATCTGATTTTAGAATATTTCTAAAAATTAATAAATTCCAGATTACCTTTAAACCAAATGAAAAGCTAAATGAAATTGCTACACAGTCAGCAGTCGTCAGCACTACGTACAAAGCACGAAAAAAAGATATATAATACAGAGCTCAAAAAAAGCCAAAGACTCCTTTTCTCTGACTTTTTTTTGAATTTTTGAATTGAACGATTACATGAATCACTGTTAGGACGTCCACCGGACAATGAAGAAGCTGAAGACCCGAAAGGGTTGGCAAAACAATTAATGCCACACCAAAAAAGAGCTTTGAAATGGCTTTTGTGGAGAGAACGAGAACAAGAGCTATCTGGTGGAATTTTTGGTTAAATATTTAGAAAATAGTAATTTATAACACTAATATTGAATTAAATACTTAATTTTATACTATTATTAATTAGACACATTTCTGTAATATTGAATATTATAGCCGATGATAAAGGCTTCGGTCGCACATTGACCATAATAGCTTTAATTTGACTGACAAAGATGATGATAATAACAAATGGACAACTGATAAGAATAATCTGGGTATGTATATATATATATATATATATATATAACTCTGGGTATGTATATATATATATATATATATAATATTTTATACACTAAACACTAAATATACTAAAATAATAATATAAACTAAAATAAAAAAAATTTCTACCTCACGTATCTTTTAAATAAGATTTGAGTTAGAATCATTTTGATATTATTTAGCTGATGAGCTATGTTTTAAAGAAAACGAACACTTACTGACTGGATAAAATTGTAATAGGGTATATTTGAACTGTAAACAGTATACGTATATACATACATCACAAGGATAAAGCGATTACATTATGTGTTTATCTGCGTTCTTTATAAGATATTATAATGTATACTTTGATTTGAAAAATTTTGGAACCTTGAGTATTTATTTCGTTTATTGATAAAATATTAATTTGAAATGACATTGAAAGGACCCCGCCAAATCTTTATGGGAATTGGGTTTCGATCAAAATAGTTAATAATTTAGTATGTAATAGTTCTTAACGTCCTGAACAAAAGTCTCAATGGGCATCAAGTCCAAAAGTAGCTCTATTTTGATCTACGACTCGGTGAAAGTTGGAAATCTGAGCATTTTCAATAATAAGCAAGAAATAATGTACTTGTACGTAACAGACTTTACATAGGATTTTCATTCTTTTCATTTTAATACGTGTGCACATTCAGGAGAAAATGAATCTTCATGATCTGTGGGCTTCACCTGGTGTATCCCAGATCGCCGACGATGGGGTTCCTCAAGGGGTGTCTATGATTTTTATGAGTACATTTTGAAATCATCACATAGGCAGACCAAGGATTTGAGGATTTTCTTCTATGGTCTCGACAGACCATCCGGTACTTCCGGTGTTTCAGGATACCCCGTGGAAGACTTGCCCAGGTCGTTGATAACAGGGTTCTTCATGGGCGTACTCAATACGTAATTGTCACGGCATTCCGATGGTCATATGGATGGTTATTACATTTGCCAAATTTACAATTTTAAAATACTTTTAGCTGGATATTTTTTCGATTAAGATATAGAAATAAATGAATAATTCAATTTATTAATAAAGATGTAGAAGATATAGAAATAAATGAATAATTTAATGATTAAACGAACTTACCTGTAAGTGAAGTTCTATCATAATTGTATGAAGCGCCTCTTCCGAAAGATAAAATGTAGTACCCCTACTCTATGCCGAGGTCGCCACAATCTTTGAAGCCAGAAAGAAGATACTTTCTCCCTATCTGGGGGATCCCCCTCGTGTGCCCTGGCTCGATCCTCATTCTTTAAAGTTTTTTGCCGTAGCCTATAGCATTGATGGGGTCCGAATTTTTCGGACATGGGTATAGGGAGGGACCTATCTTTCGGAAGAGGCGCTTCATACAATTATGATAGAACTTCACTTACAGGTAAGTTCGTTTAATCATTAAATTGTATTTCGCGCCTCTTCCTCAAGATAAAATGTAGATGTTTAAAGATGGCTACGGCTGTATTATATTATGATTAGTATTTATTCTATATATGTATATATAATGTATATACAATATATAATGTTATAATCCTAAATGTAAGTTTGATCTATGTTGAACTTACATTTATGTTGACATTAATAATGTATATCTTATTTTGCTACAAATAAAAGAAAACTACAAATAAAAGAACAAGCAATCTGATTTTTACTTAGTTGATTTTTACTTAGTTACTTAAAATAGCTTGACTAAACTCTCTTAAGTCTTGTATAATGGGTCTATCATAAAATTTAGAAAATGTTTCTGATTTTTCTGTCCAGCCCGCTGCTTTTCTTATAATATCAATATTAACACCTTTACGCTTTGCCGTTGATGTGGACGCATGTCTGGTACTATGCGCTGAAAAGATATTTGTGTCTACACCACTCTCTTGCAAAATATCTTTAATCCAACGGCTAAGGGTTTGAGTTGAAGCTTTCTTAAATGGATTTTTGAACGATATAAAAAGTGCCGAAGTATTATTTCTAATATCTTCAGTCCTTCTAAGATAAGATTGAAGCGTACGTGCTGGACAGATGTTTATGTTCTCTTCATAAAATGATAAAATTAACATCGGTTGATTTTTTCCCGGTTTAGAAGTTTTAATCCTTTTTGGAATTTTAATTTCTATCCTGTCGTTTTTCGTAATTATATTTTTTATATCTAAGAGATAACGTTTGGATTCGTTGACCCGTTACTAACGCTAGCAATGTTATTAATTTTTTACTTAAAATGCTTAAAGAAATTTCCTCATTTCGCCATTCTTTAAAATAGTCAAGGACTATCTTTGGATCCCATGTGGATTCATATTTTGGTTCCGGAGGTCTTAACCTTGATAATCCCTTAAAAAAATCTCTTTATAGATTCGTTTCTACCTATTTCCGCACCTACAATAAGTGAAATAGCAGAACGTATACTATTAAGTGTTCCATAAGATGCTCCCTTATCGAATTGTTCGGTTAAAAACTTAATAATGTCTGCTACATTGGCATCGTAGAGGACTAATTTTTCATCCTTGCAAAATTTCCACCATTTTTTCAATGCAGATTCATATTGTTTCAAGGATGATTCGCTTAAAGAAGCCATAGTAATTTTTATGGCCTCTTCCGGAATATTTTTTAACAAGAAAGATTTCCTGATAACTTCCCGGCCACCAGGGTAAGAGATCTCCAAAGAGGATGTGGTTCCCTATCGGGTGAACGTAAATTATTAATATTGGGTTTAAATAACATACTCTCCGATTCCAGCATTGAGAGAAATAAGGGAAACCATGGTTGTGCAGGCCATTGTGGTACCACAACTATACCTTTTGCTCCTTCTGATTTTATTTTTTGCAAGACTCTAGTAATTAATACAAATGGTGGAAATGCATAAAAGAAAAATTTTTTCCAGCTTATAGTAAAGGCATCGACTGCCAATGAACCTGGATCTCCTTTCCAAGAGACATAATCTTTACACTTTGTATTAATCCTTGTTGCAAACAAATCTATGTCTGGTTCACTAAACTTATTTATAATTTTCCGAAAGACTGTATCTGATAACTCGAATTCAGTTTCTTCGTCTAATCTTCTAGATTCAAAATCTGCTACAACATTATCCTTTGATGCAATATATGATGCAAATATATATAGATTGCGTTCTTCGCACCATTCCCAGATGATTTTTGCAAGATCACTAAGTTTTTTGAATTTTATTCCCCCCATACGATTTATGTAAGAAATCGCTGTAGTATTGTCGATTCTCAGTAAGATATTACAATCTTTAAGATTCCCTGCAAAGCATTTAAGTCCAAAAAAAGCTGCTAGTAATTCTAAATAATTAATATGATGAAGTCTTTCGGATTCGCTCCATCGTCCGTGAGTCTTGACATTATTACACGTAATTCCCCAACCCGTGAGGGAAGCATCTGAAAAAATAACTAAACTAAACTCACGAGTAGCAATACTTGAAACTCTATGTAATATATTTAATTCCCACCAAACCAAATCCTTCTGTAAATTTTCGTTTAATTTCATACTTGATTCATAGTTGCCCTTTGTTTTTAAGAGAGCTAAATATTTTTCTCTTTCGAGTATTTTTATGTGAGTCCAACTGTATTGGATGGCAGGGCAACATGCTATTAGAGATCCAATTAGCTGAGCAAAATTTTGCTCTAATTTTGCATTCTTTTATTCTTTTGAAATGTTTGATTTGCTCGTGAATAGAATTTCTTTTTTCCTTTGGTAATTCTAATGTCATTGTTTGTGAATTTAAAATAAAACCAAGAAATTTGCAAGATTGAGAAGGAACTTTACAACTTTTCTCTTCGTTAATGATAAACCCTAGAGATTCTAATAATTTTACTGTAATATTTACGTTCTTTATACATTCTTCATATGTATTTCCTATTAGTAATAAATCATCGAGATAAACAACTGATAAAAAACCTAAACTTCTTAAATGACTTACTACCGGTTTCATGATTTTTGTGAAAACGTATGGTGCTGTACTCAGACCAAATGGTAAACAATTAAACTCATAAAGATTGCCATTAATTGAGAATCTTAAGTATTTTTTGTATTTCCTGTGAATAGGAATTACATAATATGCATCTCTAAGATCTATCTTACACATAAAGCAATTAAGATTTACTAATTTACAAGCTGTTTTATAATCCTCCATTTTAAAATGATCAGTTTCAATAAATTTATTTAAATTTTTGAGATTAAGGATTAACCTATTTGACCCATCTGGTTTAGGAATTAAGAATATACTAGATAAGAATTGGCCTTTCCGTGGGTGACATTTACTAATAACTCCTTTGAACATTAATTGATCTATTTGATCTTTAATTACAGCTTTTTCCTTTTTTGACCATGGAAGTTCATTAGGGATTGTTTTTTGAAAAAATGATTCCGTAAAAGGAATTTTATATCCCTTAATCCATTTAAGAATTCTGGAATCGGAGGTTAATTCTTCCCATTTATCTAAATATAATCTCAACCTGCTAGCCGGGATACTCACATTTGTTGCAGTTAAGTTTCCTTTTTCACCGTTTGAGTCTGCGGTTGGGGACTGCTGCGATTTTTCGGATTCTTCCGGTATTTCTTGTTGGCCTGATATTGTCCGTATGTTTTGTTCTGATATCCGCCCGACATCCTCTGTTTGTAGGCCTGACGTCGAGGCGGAATTTTGAAGTTTTTTGACTTCTTGGAATCTATTGGTTTCATTTTCAGATCTTTTCCTGATCTTTCGATCGTTTTTGCTGCCTTAAGATTTTCACTTAATTTTTGTCCGAATAACCATTCATCCGCTGTTGATGATTTTAATATTTCTTTTTGCGAGCTATTAATAGCTGTGAGTATCAAGCTTCTTCGAGTTAGCGTTTCATCTCTTTGTAAATCAGCTAACAATCTAGCCGCTTCACTAAGTTTCTTTATCAAAGCTATTTGCGTCGACGATAGTTTTGGATCTTCACTTTCTTTTTTATTATTGTTAATAATATCTACTATAGCACTTCCCATCAAGGCGAGACCAGCAGTTATTTTCTTTTGTTTTTCTACGATACGTTCATCCCGTTTTTTCGACGTTTCACCGACTGAAACTTTGATCTCTTCGTTTAATTTTGGAGGATCAATCAGTACACAATTACTTGGTGGTGTGTGTTCTTTAATTAATTTTTCTTTTTCTTCTTTAGGAAGACCTTTCTTTAAAATATCTTCCAGTCGAATAGCTATACTTTTAGGGATGGCTGGAGCCAGTGTTCTTTCTTCAGCAACTCGCTTACCTATTGCTTCTAGAATTTCAGCTTCCAGATCTTCAATAATATTCTCTTGCCCCGCGGTTTCTTGGAGTTTCGCAGGAGACAAGTTTGTACTTACTACCGCCTGGCCATCTCCGTCCTTAACTAACTCTTGAGGATGACTTGATAAATCCTCTTCTGGATTTTCTGTTAATTGAGCTTCCATCATCACCTCTTCAATTGACTCCATTAAGTCTGGAGTATAATTCTGGTGTGATGAAATGTCATTCCTCAAAGGAGATTGTCGACTACTTTCCGACAGGACCGATAAAAACTCGTGTGAGTCTCGTGATAAGGTCCTTTGGCCTGAACAATTAAATGTTCTTTATTAGTTTTAAGAATCATTTTTCAACTTAATATATATACCGTTCTGATTATTGCATATTAAATTAAAATTATACAATAATCTTTTTGCGGTAACGCTCACCTACAGGTTAAAACCCGTGGCTCGCCAATAGGTTAGAGCCCATCGTATATAATCGTATAAACAATCATATATAATCGTATGATTACATTGTCGTATATAAACAACCATTCGCATACAGGTTAGTGCCTGTAATTCGTTACGGGTTAGAACCCGAAATGAGTGAATGCGATCGACAAGCTTGTTAACAGGTTAGAACCTGTGGCTCGCCAATAGGTTAGAGCCTATGGCGAGACAAACGTATCCGAAAAAACTCTCGCTTACAGGTTAGAGCCTGTAATTCGTCCCGGGTTAGAGCCCGAGACGAAGCGAGTGCGTTCGACAAGTTCGTCGACAGGTTAGAATCCGTGGTTCGTCGACGGATTATTTCTATGTATATAAAATAATTACTTACTTTTTTTAACCTGTTCTTTTAATTTTTTCATATCTTTCCTTAACCGTCTCTTTTTTTTTTTTTTTTTTTTGATTACTTTACTATCTTTGAATTCGTCATCCGAAGATGAATTTCTATGTTTTCTTTTTCCCATGATGTGGCTTTCTCGGCACAAAGAAAAGGAATGAGGATCGAGCCAGGGCACACGAGGGGGATCCCCCAGATAGGGAGAAAGTATCTTCTTTCTGGCTTCAAAGATTGTGGCGACCTCGGCATAGAGTAGGGGTACTACATTTTATCTTGAGGAAGAGGCGCGAAATACAATTCAATTTTCAATTCATCAAGCTTGACTATTGTTAAGACAGAATATGTAAGAAATTATTTAAAATGTATTGCGTATGCGCCCAAATTAGGGAAAATAGAAGATTTGTTGCGTCCTATCTCGAAAGGATGTCTACCGTTCGATACGATACACATTGACCATGTAAGACCAATTCACAAAAATAATTCTGCGAAGAAATATAACTTTGTCATAATAGATGCTTTCACGAAGTTTATAAGATTATATGCGACGAAAACTACATCAACTAGTGAGATAATAGTTTGTTTGGTACAATATTTCTAAGTGTATAGCAAACCGAAGGCTATAATATCAAAACGCGGTACAGCGTACACATCTCAGGAATTTATAGAATTTACGAAAGAGTACGATATTAAGCTTATATTTATAGTAACGGGTTCACCTTACGCAAATGGACAAGTGGAGCGGGCGAATCGTGTCATAATACTAATGATAAGTAAGCTTGTTAGCGAGGAAAATAATAAAGTATGGAATAATGTATTACCACAGGTAGAATTTGCTCTTAATAACTCTGTAAGTAAAGCTACGGGAGAAACAGCGAGTAAATTGTTATTTGGAATTGACCAACGTGGAAAAATTGCAGACGAAGTAAAAGAATATTTAATTGAAAACATACGTGATTCCCAACAAAGCTTGTCATTGATGAAATCAAACGAGCGATAAAATAAAAATAAATCAAAATCAAAGTAAAGCGCAACACGATAAGAAGCATATAAAACACGAGAATATAAACCAGGCGATTTGGTTATGATAAGAAATTTCGATGTCACGCCAGGCATGTCTCCTAAGCTTATTCCTAGATTTAAAGGACCTTATTGTATAATGAAAGCGTTAAGGAACGATCGATATATATTTGCGAACATAGAAGGTTTCCAAGCTTCTCAGAAACTGTTCAAGGAGTTTGGGAGACAGCGAATATACGTTTGGAAAAAAACTAAAAAGATAATAAATTTAAAGAATAAGTTTAATTACATTTGTAATATATGCATAATGTGTTCTGGCGGGTTTAATTATGTACTTTAGATTGCAAAGACATCATTGTAGTTTTTATAAACATTTTAGTACGTAATGTAGATTATAAGGATTTGTTAATAAAGCACTTAACATATTCGGTTTAGCATTTTTTTGCGGGCGTATATTTGACATTTTTTTTATCTTTTTTTAAAAAGATAATTTTGTTGTAATATTAATTAACCAAAAAGAAATATATCAATATATCTAATATATGCGATATAAAAAATAGATATTTTTTTTATATTTTATATTTGCTTACTATTACCGTACATTTTCTATTGTATATAATATTAAGAATTAAAGAAAGGTTACAACAAATTAAACAGATTACAACGGATCAAGATATTAATGAAATAAAACAAAAACAAGTAGAAAATACAAAGCTGTATCAGAAAGTTTATTAATTAGTATTTCTCTGTTATTAGTAAGTGAAATAAGAAAACGCATTTTTTAAATATTATATAGCATTATAATAAACTCCAAAAGGAATGTAGATCGTTTCAAGAAAAGTTTCAAGAAAATACCAATATTGGAGAGCAAAATTCCAAGATGAATTCTGCATAATGTGAATGATGAATTCATGAGATATTTTGTATTCTATTTTAATATTTCTAACTCAAATATATATCGCGACAAAATAAATTACTTTTATAGTGACTTTAATTCCACGGAATTATGATAATTCAGAATTATATTACATATATTATTACGAAAATCGAAGCTTGACGATTTCCTTATGCATTTACCCTAATTTACATAATTTAGATTATAAGGATTTATTAATAAAGCAATTAACATATTCGGTTTAGCAGCGCCAAGTATTTTGAATACTGTACAGAATCGTATTAATTGTTGCATGGCATTTTATTATTAAAGAGTAATAATGAAATAATAGCTCCTCTGGTTGATATAAATTAACGTTTTTATAGTTGGCGCAATTTGATAATATATCATTACTTTTTTAGAGCATTTTTTGTGAGCGTATACTTGACGCTTTTTTTACCTTTTTTTTAAAAAGTTATGTGTTAAATGTGTTATGTGTTATGTGTTTTTAAAAAGTTATGTGTTAAATGTGTTATGTGTGAAATTAAATGGATGAATTTCAAAAAGATCAGAAATAAAAGCAGACATAAACGCGCTTAAAGTAAATACGTCTAAAGTAAACAATTGTATTGATTTAAAGGAAGGCAAAATGAAGGCTGAAGATAAGCCTAATAAACCGAATAGAAATCTTCCTAATAAATATCTTTTCCCATCGTTCCCATACAAGGATATTAGTGAACTGCAACAAACTGAGGAGATATTAAAAACCAATGATGCGGCGACATCAAAATTCATATGTATAAAATTTTCTTTTTTTTTAATTTGATTTAACGAATCATCCAATAAAAATTTTTCACATGAACATATATGTATGAATATATATAATTATATATATAATTACAAACATAGTAATGATTTATTATTTTAGATTAATACATTAAAGAAATTCGAAGGATTTGATGTCAAAAGTTCCGTGCTAAAAATGTTAAAGGTGTATTTACGCCTATATTAGCTGCGAAATACTCACTCAAAGGAGAAAAACATAATTATGGATTATACAATACGATGCTCCTACGTTGTATAAGAAGTAAGCGATATATATAAATTTTATATTATATGTACATTGTTAAGTACACATATTCTTATTTTATTTTATTTTTTTAATCTTACAAATATTTTTTATATGTTTTATATGTTTTAGTTCGAGGAACTGCATGGAAAAGAAAACTTTGAAGAGGCGATTTTTTGCAAAATAATAAGCAATTGGTTAAAAAATGCCAAGCAAAGAATGAAAGGAAGAACAGTATGTTCGCAAGTATGAATAACATGTATAAAATATATGTTTTCTACTTTTAAATTAATTTCTTCTAGAATTATTATAAAATTCAACTTATTTATTTTTAGATGGGAGAAAAGAGGAAATTGAACGTGAAACATGAAGCTGGTGGTTACATTTTCATCGACATATTTAAATCGAGTATACTTAAACCGCGTTTATATTTATATTTTATGATTAATGACAGTAAGCTGTTGGCTGGCTCCGTGCCGTTTGCGGAGATAATTGTTGTGTAAGAATCGTCTTTCTTCTTAGTATAAAAAAATAAATTTATTTCCACAAGAATCTTACATACAGTATTAATACTTATATTGTGCACGATGGAGAAATGCCCATGTGATATGTGCGCGATGATCAAAATTATGTTGAGGAAAGAGTGAGTGAGATGGTCGCTTTTTATTCACAAGGTTTGCTTGGCAGCGAAAACGAGGCTCGATTCTCCGAATGGAGGCTCGCTTTTGTGGGGATTTCTTTATAAAGAATCGCTCAACTGATTCGGGGAAATAGATCGGGATTTATGTATGTCGCGGGAGGAATTACCTTAAGAGATCTGGATAATCCCAAAGCGTTTTATTTAGAATTAGAAATTCCGGCAACGGCCGTCTACGTGCGGCCTTCTCACGACGTTTGTTATTAAGACATTTCACGTTCGGTCTTTACGATTGCGACCACGCATTTATGAGTCGCTATGCGGAAGCATAGCGTGTAAATTGATTTCAAATATATTTCTTTCTTTTTATGTTAATTTCTCGAGTATATCATAAAATTTGATCTTCCTATCGGTTTTTGTTCTTGCCTCTGTTTACAAAGAAAGTATATAATCTAAATGTAAAATTAATAATAGAACATTAATAATTAATTAATAATGGGATGACGCATGACTCCGTGCTAACGGGAGTGATTGATAACAAAGAGATCCTGCGTTCGGACCCGGCTTTCATCCCATATATTATATTTTCCGCGTGAGGACAAAGGTTTTGGGAACTGTATCCGCTCAAACTTTTAACTATTGAAATTATTTTAATATTTGAAATGTACATAATTTGCGATACATAATTTATGAATAAATGAGTCTGATATCTAAATGTTATTTTATATTCAAAGAATCAATTTAGATGAATACAAGAATTTGAAAACATGACTGCGGTAATTATTGTAAGTTCATCAAATCTTTCTTCCAAAATAGTATCAGACTTTGTCTTTCAATACAATTTGTATCGTACTTTTCTTTCAATACAATATAACATCTATGATAAAAAAATTTTTTTTCAATTACCATTGCGACGACTTTTCCTCGGGCCCGCCTGACCCGCAGAAGTCGTCCAGAATTAAAGTGACTCGAAATGCAAAATTGTCTGGAAGTGCTTATAGCCTGATGGGCGCCAGGTGCGATTTCTCGCACCAAACTAACTGTATTGAATCTCCGAAATCGAAGTCGTAATCATTCTAGTCACCGGCTAAGACTTAAAGCCTAAGCGGGTTAGGGGAGAGTACGCATTGCAGAAGGAAATAAAGATCAAACTCGAGAAATTGGCAACCAAGATTGTACCGCATTTTTACAACATGACTTATCTTCATTTGAAACTTGGTGCACTGTAAATACACTAGACCTGAATCTCAAGAAATGCCATATCCTGCGGTTTAGCAAGATATGGCATTTCTTTAGCAAGAAAAATGACATGAACGTATTACGTTTTGAATATGTGCTTGGGGACTCTCCTCTCTCAGATTTAGAGTTTATTCGCGACCTTGGGGTGTTGTTTAGCTCCGATCTTTCTTTTAACAGACACTACCATGGTTAGCATACAGAAAGTTAGGCTTTATCTTTCGTTATGGTAAAGATTTTAGAAGTATCGTACGATGAGAATTTTATACTGCGCACTAGTCAGACCTATACTTGAATATTGCTCGGTCATTTGGTCTCCTTATCAGAGTAGGCACTCGGCCAGTCTTGAGCGCATCCAAAAGAAGTTTCTCAATAGAATGTGCTATAATTTCCGCTTAAACCATGGCAACATATCTACTCAGCTCAATCTCTTGTCACTTAAAGATAGGAGGATCCTATCTGATCTTTTATTTCTGTACAAAATCATTAATGGCGCCATTGATTGCTCAGAGATTCTTTCCTTAATTAAATTTAATGTTCCAGTTAGGCTATTAAGAGATTTCAAACCTTTTAATGTAAATTTCCATCGCACGCTATATGGTAGATTTAATCCCGTAAATCGCTTATCTTTGTTAGCGAATGACTTAAATTGCATTGATTTTTATTATAAATCTCTCACGACTTTTAAAAGTACTGTCATTGCATGTATTAATTCACGCGCCGGCTAATCGATTTATTTAACTATGTATTTTATGATTTGTTTGCCTGCGACTTCTATTTTCTATCTTACTCTTTCTTTTTATGTTGTTTCTATTTGATTTTGATTTAGTCTTAAGTCTACTTATTTATTTCATTTCTTATTTTTCAATCAACTTTGTATCCGCACTTGTACCAAAGGGATTTTTTCCCGTTAATTTTACAAATAAAATAAAAATAAAAATAAAAATAAAATTGTGAAAATTTGCGGTCGCATATATTGAAATATATGCCGAATATTCTAGACAGATCATAAGGAATCAGCGAGCGAACACTCGCCTTAGAACAATCGAACATGTGACCAAGGGATGATACAAAACATCCCCTCGCCACACCTCATCTACAAGTTTTCAATATATAAAGGCCTCCGAAACGGGACCCCAAGCAGAATTTCTAGTTTCGGCAACGAGACAACTTGTGCGAACTAAGGTTCAGCACAGCATTTGCAGCAAGTCTCCGCGCAAAAACTTAAAATTCAAAAGCCAACTCACTTAGTCTCTGCGCGCTCGCAATTCAACTTAGTCTCTGCGCGCTCGCAATTCAACTTAGTCTCTGCGCGCTCGCAATTCAACTTAGTCTCTGCGCGCTCGCAATTCAACTTAGTTTCCGCGCGCTCACAGTTCAACTCAGTCTTCGCGCGGTCTCAATTAACTTAATCTCGACGTTGCGAATTAACTTAGGCTCTGCAACGTATTTTATACACTTGAATCGATCTCATAAAATATTTTGTCTGTTGACTCCTTTCTTTTTGTTACTCTTTCTTTTCGTTCATTATTAAACATTATAATTTTCTCAAAGTCGATTACAATTTATTTTTTTTCTTCTCCTTCTTTCCCCCTTCTTTTCCTCTTATCCACTCACACATACATCCACTCTTCAGACAGTTCTATCGCCCCAGCTAGGCTGAGCGCTATGTCTTTGACGCCCTGATCTTAGCTGCCTCCCTTCCAGATCCAAGCTAGTACACGTCTCCTCTTCTCCCTCTCTCCCATCCTAACACATTTATATCCACGTACACGAACCTACATCCTCCGCGGCCCAGCTCAACCGATTTCGAAAAAAAAAGGAAAACCATTCGCGCACGCGGGCACACGATTATCAAATTATACCAATCATGGACAACATTTCAATCCCAGAGAAATGATATGACGAGGCCGCGCTTCCTAATGAAAGAAGCAACTCCAGTGTTTAAAAAAGACCTTCTATCAACACGAGGAGTTTGACCCATCCATATTTGAGAAGACCTCGCAACCCGCGAAATCCTCGCAGTCTACACAACCACTCGGACCGACACATCGAAACTACGCTCAAACGATCATTAACCAGCAACCTCCGATATCGGTCGCACCTCGCTCGATCACTGTCGCCAAACCGCGTCCGCCTCCATGTCCTTCCGGCACACTTACGTGCCCACGAGGCGCCCCATGAGGCCTCTTTCAGTCACGATTTACACCAAGAAACGCGGTCTCAGACCGTCCAACAAGACGTACTCTATCGAAACCCCGAATAAGAGCAGTTACGACTACCTATTTCCACATAAAAGAAGAATAAAATTATTATCGGGAACATACGACCTGAGTTATTTTCTAGACCCGGAAAAAAAATCCTGGACGTAACAATCCCCCACATGAATTGTCCATGGCGACACCGAACTATACTCGCAACCGAAAACGCAATATTTAAGTCAGAAAGCTAGCCGTCTCGTGGCGTCGAACATTCTCGATTTACTCGACGCTAAAGAAACTAATAACGCGAGCAATTAACGAATGTAGCGAGACTGTCCGTGAGATGACTTTCCGCGCGAGAACCTATGAATCAAAAGCTACGGTAATGAGCCCGAGCCGACGTGCCTCCTCGCGAAACTAGGATCGCTCTCATCCCCGCGATCACAATTGCATTACGGCAAGCTCCATTGTGGGAATTGATAGGAGGCCGCCGGGCCCGATCTCGTCCTTTCACAATTAACGAAACACCGGAGTGATGGTCTTACAATATGCCTTCCAACCAGTGTTGTTAGACGGGCCGGGTTTTTTTGCGCATGTGCGTCAAATGAGGCTTCAGTAAATATCCATTAGTACAGAAAGGGGATCTTTAGCAACCATGCAAATTTTTTTACAAATTTATAAAAAAATTATACTTTATCTATGTTTAAATACGCATACAATAAAAAGGATGGTGAATTATTTACGACAATAAAATATACATTTAAATTAAAGTAAAATATTTTATTTGGCAAAATCTCATACAGAATATCAACATTTATTACTTATGGAACAAATATTAATATTATTTTTATTTGTATGTTAAATTGAGTTTATAAGCATATTTTATTTTTATTTAATAAATATTGGTAAGGTTTTTGGCGGTTTTCTTTACCCTCAATGTTGATATTCTGTATAAGATTTCGCCAAATAAAATATTTTACTTTAATTTAAATGTGTTTTATTTCATAAATTATTCACCTTCCTTTTCGTTATGCGTATAAAATACAGATAAAATATAATAATTTTTTTATTTTATAAAAAAAATTTGTACGAGTTGCTAAAGCTCCCCTTTCTATACTAATGGATATTTTACTGAAGCCTTATTTGACGCGCATGTGCGTGAAAACCCGGCCCGTCTAACATTGCTTCCAACAACTCTCTCGTTGTCGTCTCTCCTCTACACAGGCGTTGGCGATGCGGTAATCTGGAATCGGGATCGTCCACTTCGTTCGAGCGCTCACGAGACAGTGAAGTTCAGGAACTCGTGCGGTGCTGCGTCGGGCCCACCCTTGTGTCGCGCGCCACCCGGCGTCGCTGACCCATTATCGACTTTTCGACGGAATCAGCCGACGTGTAAAAAAACTACAAAAGTTTAGGTCCATACAATAAACATATTGTTGTGCCCGCGTTGACGCAGTCTTCGTCTCGAGCTGAATCCTTGCGCCCGGTACATTGACAGCTGACCGCGAAAAATCGATGTTATATCGATTTACACGACGGTCAGCTGGCTAGTAGAGTCGCTGCTAAACGACAATAAATAATTTGACAGATTTGGAGTTAACGTCTTCTGGAGCTGACGAGTCGCGCAGTGCTCCGAACCCTCTCCTGTATGCGCGTTCTCGCTGAGCTTTGTATTTTCTGATCCAATAAAGTTCCCGTTTTACAAAAGATCCTCGTGAGTTTTTTTCCGCGAGCGCGATCTCGTGAGTGTCGTGTAAGACGCAACATTTTTGGGGGCTCGTCCGGGATCATGAGCGGAACGGACGCGACGACGACAATGGCCACGTCGGTAACCATGACATCGGCGACATGACGACGGCTTCATCTGCGATGAGAGCGTCGACCGAGACGGGGGAGAGACGATATTCGCTGCGGAAGAGGAGACGAGTTGAGACGCCCGTTCCTCCGCCGGAGCCAGCGGACCCCCTGCCGGAATCAGCGGCCCTCCTGCCGGAGGCAACGATCCTCCAAGTTATCATGCAGGAAATGCAGAAAATGCAAGTGGAGCAGGAGCGACGCGAGAAGGAGCTTGAAACAAGAATACGTCGTCAGGAAGAGGAGCTTCAGCGTCTCCGGAGAGAAAGCTCTCGAACGACGCGGGATCCATTCCAGCTAAGTCTCTCCAATAATATAGCTTCTCGCGGAGCGAGTTTTAGTTTCGCGAGTGCGGGGGAGAGTGACGCACATACCGAGCTGAATTTTAAATTAAAGCCCGATACGACGGGACAGTTCCGCTCCGAGAATTTTTTTCTCAATTCGATCTAATTGCGAATCGTTGAGATGATGCCATAAAGACGGTAGTATTGGCGTCGTGTTTGAGGGGAAAAGCGTGTTCTGTTCTTGAGGCTGTTGAGAATCTTGAAGGACTCGGATTCTCTGAATTAAAAGCAAAGTTAGAATTGCATTTTGGGGAGGGAAGTTCGGCACAAAATTTTTATACGCAATTCACCAGCCGGAAACAGAAATTCGGGGAAGATTTTGCCTCTCGGAATGGATCTTGAAAGGTTGTCTCGCTTAGCCTATCCCGAATGCCCCTTTGACGTTCGTGATAAAATTGCGTGCGCTCAATTCGTTTCCGCACTGTCAGATGTGTTTGTGAAAAGGACTCTACAATTGGAAGGAGTAACGTCCTTAAAAATCGCAATTGAAAGGGCGAAGACAATTAAAGTCATTCAAGGGGAGACTTTTGGAAAGAAGAGGTTTGATAATTTCGCGAGCGAATCCTTTAACGGAAAGCTTTATAAAAAAATGAAGATGAGAAAAAGAAAGAGGAAAAGAAAGAAACAGGAAGAGAAAATTATCAAAGAGGAAATAGGAAGCCCAAAACTTTAAGGGAGTGTTGGCTTTGCGGCAAAACGGGACATTTCCGGTCTAAATATCTCGACAATAACGGAAACGAGGCTTAGTTGTTCTCGGCGGGGTGAGAACAACTTATGATAATTCCCCAAATTCTATTGAATTTAATATAAATAGAATTAAGGAGAATTTTAATAATTTCTTCTTTGCGAGGAAAATAGATAAAAGAGATTGTATTTTTAAAGTAGATACGGATTCCGACATTTCTATTTTGAATAGCAAGCTTGTTAGGGCAGAAAAAAAGAAAATCTATGTCAAGAAATGCAATTTAAGGTATCCCACGGGGGAGAAAGTTTCTGTCGGTCCTAAAGTTGTCGTAGAAGTACAGATCGGGAAATTCCAGGTTATTATTTCAATGTTTGTTGCAGAGATCAGAGACGATTGTATTCTGGGAGTAGATTTCCTTAGAACTGTGAATTTAGGAAATGTTTTCAATTTGATTTTTAGTACAACGGGGAAAGACGATGAAAAAGTACTTAGTTGTTCACGTGTAGGAAATTCTTCGATAGGAGCGCCCTCAATTCTAAAAGACCTTTACGAAAACAATTCTGAGAATTTAAATAAGGCCCAAAAGGAGACTTTTGTCAATTTCTTGAATGAATATTGTGATATATCGGAAGATATCGTTGCAGGAAATTGTAGTGTAGTAGAACACGTTATCGATGTAACTAATTCTCTTCCCATTAAACAGGTTCCTCATCGTATCCATATGCAGGAAGAGGTTAATAAGATAATTGATGGGATGAAGGAGAAAGGGGTCATTGAAGAGTCCCAAAGTCCCTGGGTTTCGCCCGCAGTTTTAGTAAAAAGGAAAGATGGAACATTAAGGTTCTGCGTGGATTACAGAAAATTAAACGCAGTAACCAAGAAAGACTTCTATCCTCTTCCCAGAATAGACGATATTTTACATCAACTTTCTGATAACACTTGGTTTTCCACGTTGGTCCTTAAAAGCGGCTATTGGCAGATTAATATTCGCCCAGAGGATCGGGAATTTGAGATCCTTTACCGAAAAGGACTTGCTCATGGAAATGCCGATGGACTTTCCAAACGACAATGTGGAATTTTTGGATGCGAGTATTGTATTAAAGTGGAAAGGAAATGTCAAGAAGAAAATAAGGTCGTCTCTCGCATAATTCTCGGAAAAGGAAGCTTGGAATCTTGGCGGCGAGAATAAGAAGAAGATCTCCGTAATTCTTCGTAATAAGGTGCTGGGAGCACGTCCATTACGTATAGAAATTGCTTTCTGGGATGAATCTGTACGAATTTATTGGCTGTATTGGGACGCTCTTATTTTGAAAGATGGGGTTCTCTATAAGAGATGGGAGTCCCCTAATCTAAAAACAAATTTCCTTCATCTAATTGTTTCTCAGAGACACACGAAGGAAATTTTGAAGGGGCACACGACTCTCCTTCAGGAGGCCATTTTGGGGTCAATAAGACCTTGAAAAAGATACGTCGACGTTTCTACTGGGCCACATGCAAACGCGACGTAGAAGAATTGGTGTAGGTCCTGTGTGGTCTGTATTTCAAAGAGAGGTCCTTCGGTGAAGGGAAAGTCCCCCCTGCAAATTTATAATGTCGGGATTCCGTTTCAAAGGATGCAGATGGACATTCTCGGTCCATTTCCATCCACTTCCTCTGGAAATATATATTTACTTGTTCTTGTGGATTGCTTCACCAAATGGGTGGAAGCTTTCCCTTTAAAGAATATTAGGGCTAGGACAGTGGCGGAGACTTTCGTCAATGAGATCGTTTCTAGACATGGAGTGCCCCTAGGATTACATACAGATCAGGGGAGAAACTTTGAATCTAAATTGTTCTTGGAAATAACAAGGGTACTAGGAATCAAGGAAGAAAACAAGGACTACTGCTTTACATCCCCAGTCTGATGGCCAGGTGAAACGCCAACATCAGATGATTACTAATTATTTAGCAAAATATGTCTCTGAAAACCAAAAGGACTGGGATCGTTGGGTTCCCATGTTTTTACTTGCTTATAGGTCTTCAAAGCATGAAACCACTAGTTTCTCTCCCGCAGAGCTTTATTTTGCACATGATCTCCGAATATCTTTAGATCTGTTAAGGGGAGGAGGACCTCCTAATTCTTATGAGGTGAATTCTCATTCGGAAGGAAGTTTATGCGAAAGACTGATAAGAAAAACTTGGAGAAATTCATTCTTTTGCTAGGAAACGGATGGATAGTAGGTCTTCTCAGATTAAGTCGTGGTATGACCGTGGAGTTAGGCAGGTTACTTTTGAAGAGGGACAAAAAGTGTGGTTTTTCAACCCCCGTAGGGCCATAGGAAAAACTCCCAAGTTACAAAGCAATTGGGAAGGTCCTTTTACGATAATTAAAAAACTTAGTAATGTAGTTTTCTGCATTCAAAAATCGGCTAGACATAAGAGGAAGGTTATTCACTCGGATAGACTGGCTCCTGTCTTCCAGAGGGGTGAAGGATTAAATTAAATATTGTCGGAACCCAAAGGAAAATACTAGTAATAACATTAATGTATTGGGGATTTCTTTTCTTTTTTCGTTTAAGTTGTAATTTTTTTTAATGTTAAAGACATAATTACTGCTTAATTAATTTTTGTCATTAGGAAATTATTCACGGAACCGCATAGATCAGAAGGGAGACTGCGGAGTGAACTTAGAAAGTTTCGCTCACTTCTTGGAAGAAAAGAAGACTGCCTTTCCCGCGATTTTTGATGCGTGGTTTTCCGTCGGGATTTTGGATGAATGCCAAGGCAGGAACTGAGGAGTCTTTAAAGACGTTGGGTCCACGTAAAGTCAACCTTTCCCCCCCCCCCCTGTTCGAAGAGCAAAGTACGAAGCGCGCAAGGCTGAAAATGAAGAGACAGAAGAGGAAACTGAGCGGAGCAAGAAACAAAAATCCCGAGAGTGGGAAGATACCCAGGCGATGATCGAAGGGAGGCCGGTTGACCCCCTTTGAAGAAGGAGCCTTGAAGGGATTTGCCTAGAAGAGGGAAGAACGAAGCTCGATAACCTGAAGCAGCAGCTCAGGGAGGGCAGGAAATCGTTCAATAGCCTTGGATTCCGATGAAGGGAAGGAAGGCAAGCTGCTTGAATCTACCCTCCTGATTGACGGGACAACAATCTTGAAAAGGGAGGGTAATGTTGCGCCCGCGTTGACGCAGTCCTCGTCTCGAGCTGAATCCTTGCGCCCGGTATATTGACAGCTGACCGCGGAAAATCGATGTTATCGATTTGCTTGACGGTCAGCTGGCTAGTAGAGTCGCTGCTAAGCGACAATAAATAATTTGACAGATTTGGAGTTAGCGTCTTCTGGAGCTGACGTGTCGCGCGGTGCTCCGAACCCTCTCCTGTACGCGCGTTCTCGCTGAGCTTTGTACTTTCTGATTCAATAAAGTTCCTGTTTTACAAAAGATCCTCGTGAGTTTCTTTTCCGCGAGCGCGATCTCGCGAGTGTCGTGTGAGACGCAACAATATTTAACAACTGCAACAGAAATTTAAATAACGAAACAGCTACTTGTGCTAATTGTAATTTAAACTTTCCTTCTAAAGAAATATTAATTAGTAAGAAGTATTACAATCATTTGTTCTACCACAAATCCGAATTTTCCATCTGAACAAGTTAAACCGCCTGTTTCCCCAAATTTATTTCGTAACCCCCCCCCCCCCCACATGAATTGCCTCTATTAGCTTTCCGCAGTCGCAATCGCAGCCGCGGCTGCAGGCGCAAGAATAAATGGACTTACAATTAAATAGAAGGGAGCCTAGACAAATATTTCATTGCCCTGCGACGAGTATCTCGGCCGATTACGCCGATAATCAGCGGAGGCTCGTCGGAAATATTAGAAATCGTTACCGAACGAAAGTGTCGCACAATCCAAATCAAACGATAATTATTACTGGGCGCCAGGTGCGAGCTCTCGCACCACGATACAACAAGAATGGCGAAATTTTCGGAACGCGATACGTTACTTTACGCGACACTCCCGCTAGCTCGCGGAGACGGTGGTTTGCAAAAGGGATGGACGGCTAGGAGAGGCAGCAATTCATATAATTACTCTCATTCGTACAAGAAGAGATAGTACATATATTTCAGAAGAATTCGTTATCAATTCGATTATCAACTTTACAACGCGGGGAAGGATCCCGCCGAAAGGAAACTAACAATATTCACCGTACGCGATTTTACAACATCGAATTATGCGATCACAAAAAAGAAAATATTTTTGAATACACATTTCCGTAACCGAAGGTATAAGAAAATGCTATAGAAACTCCGGACGCGCTTCGGTAATTTTGATTCGCAATTTCACCGATTATGATTACAATGCTCGATTTCGTCATACAGAGACGCTCCAAATACAATTACAAATTATCGAAAGAATTAATGAATCTAATTACAAAAGAAATACCGGACGCTATGACTGCCGGCGGCCGCGCTCTCGGAAGCGATCTCGCTGTCGTAAACGAAACTCATACGGCATGAAAATCTCACAATTTTAACGCAGCTGAATCAAACTACCGCGGCCACGAGGTAATAAAATCTAATCTAATATTCCGGAACGAAAGGTTCCTTCAGAGCAAAGCACGCGAGCGTGAATTCGCCGCTCGAATCGCGAATGAGCCACGTGGCCGTCACGAGGTAGCCGGCCAACGAAAAGGAACGAAAACGGCACGCAAAACATCTGGAGGAACCGGCCGCCGAACTCACGCAATAAACAGTGCCAGGGTGGAGGCCTTACAAAAGGAGGTCGTCGCAGTCTGCCTCTGGCCCTCGAAAACCCGTCGGGCTCGTCGCTCTCGGCTGGTCGGGATCGGGATCGTTCGCGCACCCTCACGCTTCGCTGGCTCGCCGAACAGTAATTTTCGGGGCCCGGCCGCGATCCCGCTGAGCCCTCCTGCGGCGGTGCTAACGCACCCCGCGAGCGATACGGCAACTCATTGCTGATTCTCGGCGGCGTTATCGATCGGTGATCTACCGCCCGTTTCCTCTCTGGGGAACGGCTTCCGTCCTCTGTGTAGCTCGAGTCTTCGGCTCACGGCGCACCTCTCTCCGGACTGGCCAGGCCCGGAAACCTTGCCCGCTATGAGTGCGGGGAGGTGTTACGTGCTCCCTCCTGCTGGGCACGCGTTTCTGCTGCCGCGGTCGCGGCCGAGGGGCCCCTCGGACCGCGACTCACTCAATCCTCCGCATTGACGGAACGCCGCGCCGGTCCTTGTTATACTCCGGAGGGACTCAAGCGGAGATCGGCGTCCACCGGGCTTCCCGATAGCTCCGTCGTCTAGCCGCTCCTGGATCCTCCTCGGCACCGTTCGCTGCTCCTCTATCGACCTCGCACCCGGCCCTCTAAGCTATCGAAACCGCGTTTCACAAGACTTTCGCCGACTCGCAGTATTATGCATGAAAATAAAATAAACAAAATAAGCAAATGAAGAAAAAGAAAACATCGTGAACACATATCGGACGTAACAAACGGCATAGTGGACGCGCCGGAACGGGGAGATTGCCTCTCTCGCGACGAGGGCGCGATCCCAAATTTTTCCCACTCGATCGGGCTTATGCCCTTGTGACGGATCTTGTCACGTCACAACCCATGATGTAAAAAACCCTACAAAAGTTTAGGTCCGTACAATAAACATATTAACTGCAACAGAAATTTAAATAACGAAACAGCTATTTGTGCTAATTGTAATTGTGCTAATTGTAATTGTAATTTAAACTTTTCTTCTAAAGAAATATTAATTAGTAAGAAGTATTACAACCATGTTGTTAAGCCACAACATCCGAATTTTCCACCTGAATAAGTTGAACCGCCTGTTCCCCCAAATTTATTTCGTGAACCATGCCCCCCCCCACATGAATTGCAACCTCCATTAGCTTTCCCGCAGCCACAACCGCAACCTCAGGCGCAGGTATGAATGGATTTACAATTAAATAGAAGGGAGCTTAGACAAATATTTCATTGCCCATGGTGTAAAAAATCCTACAAAAGTTTAGGTCCGTACAATAAACATATTAACAACTGCAACAAAAATTTAAATAACGAAACAGCTACTTGTGCTAATTGTAATTTAAACTTTTCTTCTAAAGAAATATTAATTATGCATATAGTACATGATCATGTAATATATCGTGAAAGACAAATCTTATGTAACGTGTGCCAAGGAAGTTGTAATAATGTACAAAAATTACAAGCACATCTTAATCAACATTATACTGAACAATTAAAAAATTATGTAATCAGAAATTAAAAAGCAATTTATCTCTTCCTACAAATATATATAGATATTATATAAAAATTTATTAAAATCCTCTATATATTCTAGTATAATAATCAATCTTTAAATTCGTAAGTGGAATAAGTTGTTTCTCGATTACATATTCTTGTTTCTCAAGAATACAGTTAACGAGTTTTTTACGTAAATAAATCATATTTTCAAAATTTTTTTATAATCATTTATAATCAAATATATAATGTATTTATTTGACTTTTACTATGCATAATCTACATAATAGTGTTACAATTAGCTTTCTTCTAGAATCTGCTAAAATGTCACGATTTCTCACAATTTTCCAGTTTCTATTGTAAAATTTTTTTTTTAAACACGTCAGATTCACAAGTAAAATATATTGAAATAAGTCAATTGACTTCTTTAATAAATGACAAGGCATGTATCATTTCTTCACAAAGAATTTCATGTTATACATATTTAATATTTAAATATATATATTTTTTTTATTATAAATTTCTTCAATTTTTTGCAAAATTTCTTATTTTATTTATTTATTAATATTCAAATATGNTATCCAGTTATGGAAATCTGTCTCTAATTCTAATATCAAAATCCTGGAATGATTTTAATCCAAAGTCTTAAAAACAGTAATGAACTTACTATGGTTTGTAACCAATGAAATCATATGATGAGATCTCAATATTAAAACCGTAAAAGAAATGATAGAAAGTTATATCACAAAATACATCGACAGATTGGATTCTCACCCAAATCAACTAGCGAACAAGCTTCTTACAGAAAAGTTGGATACATGTAGATTACAAATAGCCAAATAATAACAGAAAATTCTTCTTACAGAAAAGTTGGATAAATGTAGATTACAAATAGCTAAATAATAACAGAATAATAGCCAAATGTTAACAGAATGCTGGCAATATTTTAACAAATCGAAGCATAAATATTGAACAGATTCTTGTCCATGCGTTCGCATTAAACTTATTTTCTGGCAGTACGATCTGCTGCTGCAATGTAACAGCAGAAACGTAACAAAAATGAAGCATGACGTGCTGTCACAATGTGATGTTAAAATCGCAGCTAATATTAAACAATGCATGCGTGCATGTGTATTTCCATTTCTGCCGTGTTTTTGCTGTTATATCGTGATAACAGATCATGCTTGATTTCTACTCATCTACTGTTTTCGATAACTGATATTGCAGACTTTGTTTTATATTAGCTGTAATAGTAATTGCACAAAAATGTATGGGTAATTTCAAATCGCCATAAAATCTGTGAAAAAAATCGTACAATATTCATTTTTTTTAATTTACGCGGAAAAATCCAAATTATTCGATAGTTGTGATAACATTTGCGAAAAAAATTTATTCCCACGTAGGGTGCGTCAAACTATGAAATTTTTGAGAAAAAAATACGTCCTTACTTTTGAAGAGAAGAGGCTCGAAGGAAGAAAGATAAATTCAAAATATCCTAAATTTTAAAGTAGAGACTTTAAGCTTCAAAACAAAAAAAATTTTAGAATACAATCATTTTTAGTTATGCTTATTTGAAACCATACAATATTTTTGCATGATTTACCTGCACGATAATTTTGATCGCCAGTGTACAATGATATTGTTATTAGTTACATATGAAGGCTAAAAGCTACTTTCCAACACAATGGAAAATGACACAAATAATATTATTTCCAAAATCAGGGAAAGAACCGGAAGAAGTAACAATCGTATAGATCAATAAGTCTGCTGTCTATCTTGTCAAAAGTCCTTGGAAAGCTCATTTTAAAAAGAATTGAACCAGTTATAAAAAGTAACAAAATTACACTAGAATATCAATTTGGGTTCTGTTGTGTAGAAATGGTTTGGACGTGATCAATATGCACACACCGTAATTTCGCTTTCTTTCCTAATAATTGCTCAATGTCCAGTAACAAATCAATTGCCACGTATAACTGTTTTAGTGTCGGATTCGACATTGTCTAAGGGCAAATGCCCTGAGTCGGTGAGAGATGTATCTCTCGATAAGAGCGATTGACTGCGAATTTCACTCTCGACACGTCTTGACTCTCTCATTTGAACTCTCGCTCTGCTGCGAATCGAATGACGAAGTTTCACCGTATTTCTCCGTGGTAGCCATGATACTCACTCAAATTTCGGCATAAAGTTGGCTTCTATTGGCTGAATATTACAAACATTGCGATTGATAACATCCGCGCAAGAATGCCGCGAGACAAAGATAAGTGGAGGATCATAGCCGCCGCGGAGACTTCTAATGTACGCCACAGATCGCAGGTACGTGAAGTTGGCACCGCCATTTTATTAAAAAAAATAAAAATTGTGCTATGTTGTGCTAAGACTGCGGTCCACTTGACGCTTCAAGTACTTCAAAGGATTCTTCTTCTTTTTCTATCTTTATTAAAATGAAAGGGAAGAAAAATGCTTCAAAGCATTTGTAGCGTCAAGTGGACCGCAGCCTAAGTTTGCTACATTTTGCCGCAAAAATTAATCACGTTTCAAAAGACAAAGCGTAAAAAAGATCTTTTTTTGCCATCGCCGCCATTTTGAATTAGAGACAGAAATAAAAATTGTGCTGGACAACTTTAACTTTAACTACTGTATAATGTGCAACAAAAATTACAATCGTATTTCTTCCTGTTTTAGTGAAGGCCTTCCATCGTGCTGTCCATCTCCGCGTAAGAAGCGATCCGAATACACCCATGCAGCCTCGTGCTCATCATCACCAACGTAAGAGGAATGAAAATCGAGTACGCTGCCCGACAAAATCGTTCCTAGACTCTTCTCGCGGGACAAGGGGAACATAAGAACATATTCATGGCACTGTCAATTAAATTTATTTTGCAGTTGGTGCCGATTGCATAGCACACACGTTTGATATATCTCGATTCTTTAATAATTTTGGGGACTAAAATGTTACATTCGCAAGATGATAGGAACAAATTATTGTCGGGCAGCAGTGTACTCGGTATGCAGTGTATTCGATATGCAGCGTCATGCTGCTAATTTCTGCCTTTAACTCTTTGAGGCACGGAATTTTAGAAAATAAAAAAATCATTTTGCACAGAAATTTTATTTTCATAAAATTTAACAAAGTTGGTTTATTTTAGTTACGAAAAGGAAGAAAATATTGTAATTTTTTTGAGGTGGTATAAAAAATATCCCACAGCGCATATTTACGTATCAAAACGTATGTGGGACACTTTTAATCCCGCCATGCATTAAATGTTAAAAGCTAGAAGAAACGTTTCATACGCAGCATCGTACTGCTCATGACCTCAAACGTGTGAAACCAACTCAAGTGCTATGTCAGGTTTCTTATCTATAATGATGTTTACAGAAATGATTATTCAAGATAAAGTGGTATCGACCACAACGCAGGATACGTTCAAACGGTCAAACAATTAAACGGTCGACGAGCATGATACATCAGAAAACATAGACTAGTTAAAGTAGGATCGCTCACAACGCAAGATACACAGAAAATAAACGGTCGATGAAGGCGAGATCATTCGCGAAGCAAGATTCGTCGGAAAATACAGAACGGTTAAAGTGAAATTGCCCACAGCGGATGATATGTATAAATCTAACTGCCAACGAAGGCAGAATCGTCCGCTACGCAAGTTATAGACGGTAAACCGAGATTAAAGTGGGATCGTCCACAACGCAAGAGACACATGAATCCAATGTCTGACAAAAGTAGAATTCATTGTAGTAAGATAGCCGGAAGCACAGAACGGTCGACGAAGGTGGGAACGTCCACGACGTAAGAGGGACGAAATATCAAGAATATTTAAAGTGGAATCGTCCACAACGCAAGATACGCATTAAAGAAAATGTCTAATGAAAGCGGAATCATTCGCGGCGCAAAGGGTACAGAAGATAAGAATATTTAAAGTGGGATAACTTTAACTTAGGATACCTTAACTTAGGATAAGCATAAAAGGAATGTCCGGCGGATGCGGATTCGTTCGCGACGCAAGAAGTACGGAATATCTAGAACTTATATCCTGTCGCCACGCTATCATTACCTCTTAAAAACGCATGTAACTTCTACAAAGAAAATTTAGGCGGGGGAGGAAGGAGGTTGTTTTCTCGTAAAAACCGGCATCCGATCAACAGGACGCTAGCACAGCAGCTCTTTATCCACGCTCGGTCACTTGCGACACACAATCTTTATTGGGACAAGTCAGCTTCCGCACGAGGCATACCACTTCCATGCATACTACGTCATGACTTTTTGTCAGAATAACGAAACACATGCCGAGGGGCCCATCCAGCGCCCTTCTGATATTCGTAGAGCATGCTGGTCTAACAGGTCCCCTTCCGTCTTCCGCTGGCACTCGCAACCACTTCGCGGGCACCGCCGCGTGACATTCAAATTGTCGCGGTATTACTAATTTTCTAAATATCACCGGCCGACTTCGACAATAAACTTGGTGAATCGTTGATTTCTTGATTGACTGGTAGAACACAGAGGCGAATGCTTGAAAACCAACGTAGCGGTATAGAAAATTAATCGAATTAATTAATCGAATTAATTCGTTGTCCACAACTCTGACCAATGGCCTCCTGAAGAGTGGATAGCACTTGTCGGTCACGAACGTTAGGGAGTCTTCCTTTATAGTGTTAAATGAATGATGTCATTTAGCGATAATTTGATAGCATCGCAAACATTACGATGATCACTGGTCGCAGGAGTGATTTATCTTCTGATTGAGCAGCTGTCATCTCGTCAGCCTCGAAACCGGTTCGGTGGAAAATCCTGGTTCCGGTATAGTCGTAGGCGCTTCACTTCCGTTTCAAAAGTGTTCCGGAGTTAACGTGGCACATCGGAAGCATCGAAAGCATGAATAGAGGACGAGCGGGCGGGAATACGCAACTTCGACTTGCAAAATGATAGTTAACTCTTCGTAAGTGAAGGTAGCATTTTTAATTACTGGTATAAGGTAAAATTTGCTAGATTTCACCGCTGCTTCTCACTTTCCCCCAAAATGAGGGGCCGTCAGTGGATTGACAGTCCATTTGGTTCCGTAACTATTTCTGTGGAAAACTGATATGATGCGGCAGACTACAATAGTGATATATTCTTTATAAGTATGTGTCGCCTGCCATCTCCAAATCTTGATCGTTACTTGGCCGGTATAATCGAGTCCGGAGTTGAGGAACGTCGGGCTGTTGTAACCCGAGGTAATATGAGTTGATCCATTAGTTGTGGAGCTCGGATTCTTCGGTACTGAATGCACTAATCACACATTGAATATAAATGAACAAACAAAAGCTTTTCCTCCTACAATCCAGTTGAAAGGATGGATGAATCCTAAAGTGAGTGGAATGCCGCCGTAAAGAGTACGGGCATCATCGATGATTAGCGTGGTAAGTGGCGATCTTCTCAGTAGAATAACCGGATGCTTTGATTCACTGTCGATCTTAACGTTATGGAGTCGCCAATCAGTCCGCAGCAATCCATCTCAATCGACGAAAGGAATGAGTCGCACCAAAGAATGTGGGCGTGGTAACGATGACAAGAAATAATCAGTATTTCGTTTGTAAATCAAGAATGTTGTATAAGCTTGGCCAAGAAAAAACGCTGACTTTGTTGGTTTGTGGCCATGATACTCAACTAGGACCGTTCCATAAGAGATCTTGACTGAGAAGCTGATCTGAATATAGATCACGAGAAGCACAGTCAGTAGGTTCTTAGTTTCCCATTACCAAATGCCATGATTCGGATGGCAAGAGTTCTTGAATTACTCAATGCCGCACGATGTTCTTCCAACAAAAAGAATGAGGATGTATCAAAGTAAAGATTACGGAAGAAGTCCACTGGTATACTGGAGCTTCAACCAGTGCCAAGATTTGTTTGTACATCACCAATTGTGATAACAAGAGCGTAGCGGATAATTCCAAACCAAGAATGGTGACTCGTTTGAGTGGGATCACCATAGTTGCGACGCTCACCAGATGCACCAAATATTCCTCATTTCTGAAGTTTACACGAACATATACTACAGCTGTCAATGCCCAGGTCGAAATCTCCGAAATAGATCTCCACCAAAGGATGTAATGGACTAAGATTCAACCATCTCGGGATAGCAAGTTGTTGAAGAGTTGTTAGTTGTAGTCGAAAAACGCAATTCAAATGTGGTTGCATCTCCGGAGGTATTGATTCATCCCAACCAAATTCAAGTAGCCATTTTTGGAGAATGACCTTTGCCCGGATCAGAACTGGTGAGAGTAATCCTAATGAATCAAACAATCGGGCGATATCCGACAGGATGGTCTTCTTCGTGACGAGATCGTGAAACGATGGTTGATCGAAGAAATGAAATTAGTAAGATATGCCGGAAACACGTTTAACGTGAGATCGCCCACAACGCAAGTTATGTAGCAATGAAACGGTTGACAAATCCGGGATTGTCCGCGAAGCAAGATACGTCGGGATTGTCCGCGAAGCAAGATACGTCGGAAAATACAGAACTATTAAAGTGGGCTCGCTCACAACGGATGATTACATATAAATCAAATTGCCGACGAAGACGAAATCGTCCGCTACGCAAGTTAGGCGGTATATCGAGAAATGATTAAAGTGAGATCGCTCACAACGCAAGAGACGCATGAATCCGATGTCTGACAAAAATCTTCATTGTACTTCTGCACCGTTTCCGCTGGACTTCTCGGGGTAGGTCTCCAGTGACCGTGTCGATAATTAAGATGAAATAAATATAATAAAATAAGATAAAATAGAATATAGGTATGAATTAAATTAATAAAGAATGTATCTCCATCCGCGTCCATTGGCCTGAAGGGCCGTCGAATTCGGAGTCTGGCTCATAGTGGTGGCGGGAGTCACTTCCGCTTCTCCCTCGTTGCAGGGCCGGCCCTCTCCGGACACCGATAGGACGCTTATTATTATTACATTATTAATATATGTTAAGGAGTTACTATTTAGCGTCCCTCGTGAACATGTAAGACAGGTTAATTGTCCATGAAGAAGTGTTCGCTATCTTGATCAAGCTCCTTAAGGCTACCATGGATAGCGTGATACAACCCACAACACAAAATATGTTTAATATAAAGTGTCTGACGAAAGTAGCGACGAGGGAAAAAAATATCAAGAATATTTAAAGTGGAATCGTTCACAATGCAAGATACGCATGAAAGGAAATGTCCGATGAAAACGGAATTGTCCGCAGCGCAAATGTACGGAAGACAAGAATATTTAAAGTGTGATCGCCCACAACGCAGAATAAGTATAAAAGGAAGGTCCTCCGGGTGCGGATTCGTCCGCGACACAAGAAGTACGGAATATCTAGAACTTATGCCTGTAACGCTTCAAGCGTGGTCTACAGTACATGGAGTAAACGTAGAGTAAGAAGTAAGAGTAAGAAATAAAATAAATTTATTTTGCCTACGCCGTTAAACCAGCTCTTACGCCGGAAATAACCTTCTTACACCTGCTTAAACCTACTCTTACTTCTTATTTTACATTTACTCCATGTATTGTAGATCACACTTTATATACGGAGTTCTACGCGGTCATGCACGACAGAAAAAGCGAATAGATTANGAAAATAGCGAACGCACACACGTTCACGACACCTTTCTTCAATAGCTAGCCGACACATACTATAATGTTTTGAAGTGATTGGAGCGGTAATTTATTGATCTCGATGCCGCGATCATCTCCGTTCGTAAACATCGATCCGCGGTTTCTGTGATCTAGAAATCTCCAATAAGAAAGCTCATAAGGTGGGTCAATGGCTATATAATGCTCTACAGTCGCGCAGGCCACCTTTTTCGCGTTTTGGCAGTCAGTTTGGTAGTCTAGCCGTCTAGTTGCAGATATGAAAGTACGCGTGATCTGTGTGTGCTCGAACGATTCGCATTAAGTTGTGATTCAGGGTGTTTCTCCCCCAAGCGGTTTGTCGACTCAGGACATTTTGCCCCCGGGCGTTATCGCAAACGAATAACGTTCAAGCGTATGTGACATCACACGCATTCGTTAAGTGGCGAATTTAAATTTTGCTGACGATAAACATTGTATGAGACATGAACTCTAATAAAGATCACAGTAAATCCAAGAGAATCTATGCTAAGTACGGAACAGAGACGTAACTACGTTGATTAAAAGTGCTCATGAAAACTGTACTGTGTAGGATTCATCGAATGGAATAATATGCAACATTTTGTCGCCATCTTTCCAGCAATAAGTTAGAACGAGAGAAAGAGTATATTTCTTCCATTCTGAATTATTACACTTGCACTAGTTCAAAAGTGTAGCAAAATTATTGTATAATACTTGGTTGTTACGTAGTAATGTCAACTAGAATTATACTCTGGTATATTATTAAGAAAAAGAGTTTAATTTCTAATTAATAATTAAACACATAACCAATATCCAATATAATTGTACACGCAAAAATATTATTAGTCAAGGAAATTAAAATATAGCTGTGGCAGTTAAGATGTTTCATTAAAATAGGGACAGCTAATGTTGTCACTACCAAAACTCAATTTTTTAGCTGTTAAAATTTGGATACAGTAAAAAATATTCGCTGCTATCAAATAAACAAATAACGTTTAGATAAATCCATTATGCTAATTTCGCAATAGATGCTGTTAGATTGATCGGTACATCTAAAGGGCAGTATTTTCTGTTTCGAAATTCATAGAATTTCTTAAAAAGTGTGGCGAAAATTTAATTCACCTACGATTAATATATATTAATTAATATAATTAAGTAGATTGCCGCCCCAAGAAGTCAACAATGGATCAACTTTTTACAGACAGCTACGTAGGAAGTGCTGGGAGTTTGACATTGATGTATGGCAACTCTTCATTGACTTCAGACAAGTCTACGATAGCATTAATAGAAACGCCTTATACGAGACTATGATTGAGCTTCCCACCGAAATTAGGATTATAGAAATAAGGATTACTAAAGCAACGATGCAATACAAAATGCGTAATCAGAGTCCAAGGTGAGCTTGGTGAGGATTTTCAAGTGAACAAGGGACTCAAACAAGGAGATGG
Organism: Tetramorium alpestre; assembly: GCA_021460005.1. Classification (NCBI taxonomy): domain Eukaryota; kingdom Metazoa; phylum Arthropoda; class Insecta; order Hymenoptera; family Formicidae; genus Tetramorium; species Tetramorium alpestre. The sequence continues at coordinate 204,549 of JAJVSH010000226.1, forward strand.
CCTTACGCCGATGCTCTTTGGAAGGCGTGATAAGAAAAATAGATGTAGGCGTAAATGGTAACCTCATCTATAAGTCGAAGCAATTAGTAGCATACGCGGATGATATAAATTGTCTAGCCAGATCCCCCTTACACCTGAATGAAATTGTAGAAGAACTGAAGAGAGCAGCGAAACCCCTGGGGCTACAGATAAACGAGGCTAAAACAAAGATCATGTGCCAAAGCAGGAAGCCCAAAAGATCCAGACAGAGTACCACAATAAAAAATTTTGAGAAGGTGGAGAATTTCAAATTTTTGGGGTCCATCCTAACAGCTTTATTCAAGCTTTACGCAAGATTTTTTAAAAGAAATAGGAAACTGAAAATCATTAGTGATTAATCAATGTATGTGTAATATATTATATTCGAGCATGTTACTCGATTACTCGATTCTTTAACTCATTCTTTTAATGAGACTATGAAGATTATGGAGCATGACTTGCATTAGATATGTAATGCGATAATGAGGCAATATTGAGGGAAAAAAAAATATTCTTTATATCAGTAATATCGATAATTGATTCATCCGTCATGTATTCGAAAACGACGAAGTAAGGGATGTTAAGGAGAGAATCAAAGCGGCGAACAGAGCGTACTTTTCCTTACGGCCAGCATTGACGTCGAGAAACGTTCATAGGAAAACAAAGATTCTACTGTATAAGACTCTGATACGTAGCGTCGTTACGTATGGGTCAGAAACTTGGACATTGACATGAAAGGTAATGAATATTTTGGACGCCTTTCAGAGGAAAATATTGAGAAGAATCTATGGACCAGTTAAAGAGGGGAACACATGGAGAATACTCTTTAACCATGAAATATACCAAACGTACAAAGAGACTAAGCTATCTACGCATATAAAAATTAGGCGCTTGAGATGAGCTGATCAACACATGAATGATAAGAGCATACTAAAGAGACTTTTAGAGAAAAAAATCTATGGGCTAGCAAGGGGTAAATCTAGAGCAAGGTGGGAGGATGGCGTGTCGGCGGACGCGAGGTCTTTGCTGCGGATAGGAAATTGGAAGATGTGTGCTGGGGTGGTGTCTGGAGAGCGAAGTTGAAGGAGGCCTTGGCTCGATATGAGCTGTAGAGCCATCGAAGAAGAGTTAGTTATTTAAAAAAATAAATATATTGCTCCAGCACTTTTAGGCTAAGATTTCATACATCCGACAACATTGTCGGACGTTAGACTAACCGTGATTAATGAAATTGACCCTAAAGGTACTGGAGCAATATATAAAGGCTGCATTCAGAAATGTCACTCGAGTGATATTATTTTGTAATTTATTTTATTGTTACAGGATGAAACAGATTAAAGAAGGATTCGAAAATTGGTTAAAAGAAACAATATTAAAAGAATTTAAGAAACTAATTGAAGAATTACTAGCACAGCTGATCACAGCAATAATTAATAATATTTCCGGGCTTGGATATCTTATATTCTTATTTATCTATCTATATTTACTGGTTTATGAATTTCGTATGTCCTCGACGAAACTGTCCTCAACAAAACCGTCCTCAACAAAATCGTCTTTGACGAAACCATCTTTAATAAAACAGTCTTCAACGAAACCGTCTTCAACAAAACCGTCTTCGATCGTAATTAATAAAATTTATATTAACATTTATATTTAAAATGGATTTAGATGCGTAATATAATTAAAAATTTTGTATTTGTATCCTTTAATTATAATAAAATTTAATCTGGCAGAATCGCGTGTTTCTTCCTTTTTTTTCACAATTATTGCTCTACACTTGCACTGCCATTATTACTCCAGCGGCATATAACGTAGATAAGCGACCGAATAAATTAGATTAGATTGCGACATGATTTTTTTGAAATTTATAAGACGATAATGCTAATAATGTGGGTCGTATCATGGTATCGACGATTCATAAAGAATTTCGCGACCGTCGCCGGACTGTTGACCGCGTTAACGAGAAAAAATGCAAAATGAACGTGGGATCCGGACGAACAAGGTGCGTTTGACAAGGGTTGTATTGTATCTTGAAAAAAAGTTATATAATGTTATATAACTTTTTAAAGATACAATACAAATTTTAATAAAAAATTATATATTCTTCTCTTTGTGATTGAAACATTAGTAACAATAGTAACTTTGTTATAGTATTAAAGGTACAGACGATGATATTGATAATAGCCTCCGAAAATTATTTACTTCTTGTCAATATCTAGAGACATTACATATCTCTCTGAATCTCAACGATCATAGAGTAGAATTATTAACACAGTGCAAAAATCTAAAAAATTTATATTTTTTAGATCGCGCACGTACGTGCGCAGGCACGCACGTATTCAGCATCCTCAAAAAAAATAATATACGTCATGTCCAGCCAACCTGACGTGTCTATGAATTTCCATGTTGTGTATATACGCCTTAGTGGATAATCTTACGGAGATATATCTAAAAAAATAGAACTTACTTTGAACGTACTTTGAAAATACTTTGAGCGTAAAAAATTATTGACTTCATGCTTTGTGGCCATAGAGACTTCTCATCAAAACATTAAGAGCTACAACATATGTCAATTTTAGCGAATTTAACCGAGGGCCGCTTTCCATAAAGTTTGTGCGGGGTCCTTTGCGGGGTTAGCAGTCTAATAAATACAGAAGTGTGGATATGATAATCACAGGGAATCATAGCCTGCGTGATTGATTGAAAATTTGAATTTTCGTTACAATTTAGCCGATCACGCACATTCACATAAGAATGTATCATTATTATATCATTTTGATTTGGATTCAAATTTTCTGTGTATATTATATGTCCTCTATGTTTTGCAAGCAGAGAACAAATTGTTTTGTATTTTGTAAAATGTTGGATAATAAAATAAGTAATATTATGCTTCCTGTATTAATAATAATGATAGATTACTTTGTAATCAATTATGTATATTTTTCATAATATTTTGCTTACTAATAAATAATGTAATTAATTTTTATCGTAATTCTTTTATGTTATTTAAAAAAAAAGGGAAACCCATTAACTTTTCCCCACATCCTCTCGTTAAGAATTGCACGAGGTCCTGTCCTAGGGTGAAAGAGATTGAATTCTCTTACTCGAAACAAGGACCCCGAGCACATTGTTCCGACTTTGGCGTCATAGCGTCTGTCCCAGATCCTTAACTCAAATTCGGAGCCTTAAAACGTGTACTCGGTTCGCCTGCACAAACGGAGGCACATACTAACTTTTATAAAAATCCGTTTAAATGAAAAATGTAGGGTCAAAATAATTTGAAATTGTGAGAAAAACGTGCGATTTTATAATAATATTGACAACAATGTTGTTTGTATTGTGTGACGAACTCGTACTGCTAATAGCAGTCATTGTATTGATGAATTATAAATAAAAACATTTTTTCTTTTTCTTTTCTTTCAGTCTTTTCAAAGTCAGTCGCACATTAGATATACATTGTGCATCATATTCTGTGTATGTCTTTTTTATACTTTACTGTTTAATAAGTGCTAATCTGTCTAATTGTGCTAATCATCTAAATCAGCTAGTCAGCTAATCTAAAAATGAGAGAAGTATTGTGGACCTGTTTGATAGTTCTCCTTATAGGAATTACAATTTTAGGTGAGCTTATTTATAATTTATAATAAATAACACAGAGTTGCAAATTTTCAATTTTCTTTGTATTTTAGATAAAATATATTATTTCCAATGTAATTTGTCGCGCTGAATACAAATCTGGACGTAGAATTTGCGTGTCGCGTCAGGTTTTTGAAAAAATCTTGCCTAAAGTGCAAAAATGTCGTTTTTGACTATTTTCAACAGTCCAAAACATAAACAAATAATTTTTTTTTCAAAGATTGCTAAAAAATTGCACCGTTTAGTATTTAGTTTTAAAGTTAAAATTTGACTAATTGAAAATACTAAACAATGTTAAAATCTGATACTAAATAATAATATTGTGTTTAATAAAATTATAATATAGGCTCTTTTCGAAATAATTGTGATTTTTTAAATCAAATATTATTATTATTATTTTACAGAGCTGTACGTAAATGGAATGATAGGCATAGAAGAAGCTGGAAAGAACCATTAACAATAAAGATGCTAAGAAAAATCTTTTCCTATGATTTAACAACCAAATGCTCTATTACTGGAGCAAAAAGAATTATAAATTACAAGACATGTTGCTCTTACAATGTATGAGAAGTAAGCGATTGACAAATAATAATATATGAAGAATTAAAAATATATTATCGATTGCATAATGAATTGAGAAATTTTGAATTTTGAAATTAAAATTTTATAGAAAAATTAAAAATAATATAATAATAATAATATATGATTTAATATTTTAGATTTTATGTTGAAGAAAATTGAAGAGGATGATGACAAAAACACTTTAATAAAAATGCTGAAAAAAATCTTTTCGTACGATTTAGCAACCAAATGCTCTATTACTGAAGCAAAAAAGAATTATAATTATATTGACGAAACATTTTAACCCAAGCAATAAGATGTCAATTAACTACGTCAAAAAACTACGTTTAGAAAAGTAAATAAGCTTTTCACTTTGACATTATTATAACTTTCTGTTCTACCCGGGTAGTGTCGTCGACGAAAATATAAAAAGAATAAAACGATTAATGGAAGAGTTACGTGTAATTAATAGTAGTCCAGAATTAAAGGTGATAAGGACTCAAACAAGAAATATTATTTGCGAGTAATTTAATCCTATATTCTATTATATAATCTAAAGAAATCTAACA
>JAJVSH010000226.1:243276-265265 GCA_021460005.1 Tetramorium alpestre
GTTCCGCGATAACTATAAAGAGGAAGCGAGTACGTGGATGTCCTCGTGGGCCTGCACACTTCTAGGAGCGCTGGCGATGACATCATCCGAGGTATGCACATTAACACCTCACTGAATCCCACAATTTTCAATTCGCAACATACAATTGCTATTTAACGGTACTATTTATAATGACCGCTCGCGCTACTGTTCCGTGAAATCTGGATGCCGTGACAAAGTCGACATGTGTCAGGGATATTATGTCGTGCATTTGATTTAATTAATTGTAAGGCATTTACGATTTTATTACTCGCATAAATATCGATCGCAGTAACCGCATATTTCTCGAAACGAATTCAATAGATTTAAATATAACTCGTTTTCCCTTCACGCCATTCTAATTTCTTAGAATAGCAGTGTTACAGTTAGATATAAATTGAGATTAGAAGACGTTTAAAAAAATCGGAAATTAAAATAGATGATCGTAAATTGCTCGGCAAGGTTTCCGTGCTCATCCTGTCATTTATGTCCGTAGAGCGATTTATTCTGATCGCAGCACCTTTGAAGTGTCATCGCGTTATGATATCTCAAGCTGCATCCTCATCGATGATCGTCATCTGGATTGTCGGACTTATCATTGCTCTCGTGCCAGGTTTGTTTACGTAAAAAATGTTTTTATTTAAGATGTTTAAGTAATCTCTTTTCAATTATGCTTTTTTTAATTTATTATAATTTAATTTTTATTTATTATATAACTTTTTATATAACTTATTACATTTTAGACAGTAAGATATAAACTTTGAATTCAAATTTCAAATACTATAATTCGCTTGTGTCATTAATTGCTTCATTTTAATAAACCTGAAGATTTTTCCAAATCAAATCTCATTCCAAAACAGACGAACCAAGGCGCATTTCTTCTACTTTTACCTAAACGTATTCCTCAGTGCAAAGCTGTACTCACTCCCGTGCGGGATTCTCTAATTCTAGTAATTCTACTCACTCCCGCATAAGATTCGCTAATCTCTTGGTACATACAATACTGACACAAACCCTTCGGAGATGCCTTCAGAGCACCCTGCCACCTTGATGGATTTACCTAATAGACCCCCTCGCCACTGTATTCCTCGCTGCATCTACAGAAATGTACGAAATTACAAATATTACTCCATGCGCCTATTCTCACACAACTCAAGTGCTGTGCAAACCGCAAGACGCTATATCCGTAGAAGATGATGAGCAAAATCAGAGAACACAAAAAATATTAGACCTACTACGCCTCGATCATTTGAAGTCATTCGAGATGGAAAACATAATTAATTTAGTCAAGACATATCACAACCGTTTCTATCTGCCTGACAATTACCTGGAGGGAATTCACGTGATTTCTCACAGAATCGTTACAATGGATCGTTACAACGAATAATATATCAATAAACACCAAGCAATATCTATTTCCATCGATACACCGTAAAGAAATACATAAACAAGTAAACCAACTGCTCGAAAAAGAAATCGTAAAACCATCCACTTCCCCGTACAATTCACTGGTCTGGATAGTACCAAAAAAACCAGATTCGGCAGGGAACAAACGGTGAAGAATGGTCATCGATTACCGTCGATTAAATGAGAAAACCGTAGCAGACGCCTATCCGCTACCGAACATTAGCGACATACTAGATCAGCTCGGAAGAGCAAAATACTTTTCTGTTCTGAATCTCGCAAGCGGGTTCCACCAAATTCCCATAAGCCCCGATGATGCTTGCAAAACTGCCTTCTCAACTCCGCACGGGCATTATGAATTCACGAGAATGCCTTTCGGGCTCAGAAATGCACCGGCGACGTTCCAAAGATTAATGGATCAGGTGTTGAGTGGATTACAAGGATTCGAGATGTTCGTCTATATGGACGACATCGTTGTTTATGCTAGCTCTTTACGCGAACATGATATAAAAATGGCCAAATTAATGATGCGATTACGTTCCGCAAACCTAACCTTACAAATCGACAAATGCGAATTTCTCCGCAATGAGGTGGCTTATCTCGGCCACATAATTGGGGAAGACGGACTTCGCCCGGAAATTCGAAAAAAATAGAGGCGGTAAAAAATTTCCCTACGCCACGAAATCAAAAAAACGTACGCCAGTTTTTAGGTCTAGCTGGGTACTATCGCCGGTTCATACCAGACTTCTCTCGAATAGCGAGTCCCCTCGCTATTCTTAATATAGGTTTAACCTGCTAAAAAAGAGCCATGTTCAATTGGAACCGCGAAGCTCAAAATTCGTTCCTATTGCTCCGCGAATTACTCTGTAAAGAACCAATCCTGCAATTTCCGGACTTCCAAAGAGAATTCATACTCACTACAGACGCCTCCGATTACGCCATTGGCGGCATATTAAGCCAAGGCACTCTAAGGCAGGACCTTCCAATCTCATATGCTTCAAGGGTCTTAAACAATGCTGAAAAGAATTACTCTACAATTGAGAAGGAATTACTGGCCATTACTTACTGCGTTAACCACTTCCGCTCCTATCTATACGGACGCAAGTTTACGCTGGTCACTGACCACCAACTTCTAACCTGGCTCCATCGGGTCAAGGATCCGACATCTCGCTTTATGCGATGGCGATTGAAATTGGAGGAATATGAATATCAAATTATTTACAAAACCGGAACTAACAACAAAAACGCCGACGCTCTCTCCCCTAATCCTATCCTCCACTCACCTTTCTCTTTATCCGATACTGAAGAAGCTACGACTCAACTCCGAAGGCACCTGGGCAATAATCAAAGACGACGGAAACGACGACGATCCACGACCAAGGAAGACTGCAGCTAACATCACTAACCACAAATCTCCAATTATATCACCGATCGAACCTGAAAAATCCCATACCGCCTCCGCAATTCCTCTCCCATCTTCTCACATTCTCCCCCTCTGGAAATCGAAGAAGCTGGACCATCACACAGTTACGGGCTACGACCAAGGAAGCACAACACTCTCACTGAACCCACAAACGACGAGGACGAGCCTCATAATGAAGCCGAAACCAACGAGAAAAATTCCACGGAAATTATCGACAATGAAGACAACTCAATGTCGGATGATGAAGAAGCCACTACCTCGGAAGCAGAAGAAGATTACGCGATAGAACCGGAACAGTTCACAGCTCACGCAGTTAACAGTCATATCAAAGAGAAATGCGAACCACTAACAAATTGCAACGACAATTTAGTCGTAATGGTTACTACGGATGGCCACCCAGTCGATAAAGGTGCTCACGAATTACAGAACCAACAAAATAAATTACCACTGACAAATGATCTCATGCTTGGGCATGGCAAGATATATCCCCTGACGAATTCAAACCATCAACTCATAATATTACCAATCAAGGAAAGAATACAAGTAACTCTGGACGACCGGATACTAAGAGAATGCTTCGCATCTCTGTTAGATGTAGTGACAGAACTCAGTCTGCATACCATAAGCCTTTAGCACACAGATTAAATAGATAGCGTACCATGAGAACAAATTCTCTTACTAATACGGGATGTCATGGAAGAACGGATGCCATTGATAATAACCATCTACTACTATTAGTACGCCGCCCGTCGAACAATGCCTCGCCATTATCCAGAAACACCGCGAATCAGCCGTTGGCGGACATAAAGGCATTACCAAAACCTACTTGCGGATTAAACGCAATTTTACATGGCGCAATATGAAAAGGGACATCCAGGAGTATGTAAAAAACTATCGCCTTTGCCAAGAACTAAAACTGACGAGAAAGAAAACCCGCCAGCCGATGACTCTCACTGACACTCCTGGTCGCGCATTCGACAAGGTCGCATTGGACATCCTTGGACCGTTCAAAAGGACACCTCAAGGGAACTGCTACATGCTCACGATACAGGATCTCCTCACGAAATACTCGATCTATGCCCCCATCTGCGACACGACGACCCAAACCATGGCAACAGCATTCGTCAACCACTTTATATGTCGTTTCGGCTGCCTGAGGAGCATACTCACGGACCAAGGCACGAATTTCGTTAGTTCACTATTCAAAACCATTGTCAAAATTTTTCGCATCCAACAATTACGTACTACATCGCACTACCCGCAATCTAATGGATCTCTCGAAAGATCACATATTGTATTAACGGAAAACTTAAAATATTTCATGGAAAAAGAGAAAAACTGGGACGAATGGATTGAGCGAGCAATCTTTTCATACAATACATCGGTGCATGAAGGAACTGGCTATACGCCACACGAGCTTTTCGGAACTCCAGCACGCATTCCTTCCAGTTTTTGTCGCGACAATAACCCAGAAACGTACTACTTACACTTAAGCGACCTATTCACACACATCCGTAACCTTCAAACCACCGCTCGCGCCAACCTAATTAAGGCCAAGGAGAAATCTAAAATGTATTACGATAGATGCGTCAACCCGTAACTTTCCGTGTCGGAGAATACATACTATTAACTAATAATTGCAAAACCAATAAGTTTAGCAACGAATATTTGGGCCCTTATTTAATTTTGGAATGCCTCGATCACAATAATCTACGCATTAAGATTCGGAAAACGGATTGTTCACGCTAACAGATTAAAAAAATGTAACTACCGCGAGCCAGGATGATAATTAGCACGACAAATTAATTTCATCCTCCTAGTTCATAAAATAATTACGACTCCGAAATTTACTGATATCCTCTTTCTGAAGTCTCGCCTCTTCCACAGATACGGAAGTGGAAGCACTTCGGAGACACCAAACAAACCTGTACATTGTACATAAAAATAAAAAAATAATAACATATTAGTCAATAAGGAATTCGATTATATAATCTTTAGCTTTAAACAACAAGATTTGTTCAATTAAATTAGAACATATTGATGAAGAAGGAGGTCATAACTTTGCTTCTCTTTTGTTGTTTTTGTACCGAAATCGGCTTCTTTTCTTTCTAATTATCCCCTTCGTCATTTACGATTGATATTAATGTTTCATTAAGTATTTTTCTTTTCTTTCGTTTTACGCAAGACGCGTTACGGTCGATCGACGTCACGTCAGGGTGCTCCACTAAAAGAAAATCTTAAAACTCACAGCGCTTGAAAGGGCAACCCGCTATGACTTAATTACAACGAGCTTGAGTATCGCAAAAGACTATTCTCTGCACTGCCTATATGGCACTATTATTCAGTTTCAATCCATACAAGTGTGGAAGGCATTTTTACAGCACCAATACAAAACATCGAAGGTCTCCAATTGACGGAAGAACCTCAGAACGATACCCTTTCTGGGTTCATCAAGCTCACCGTCGCTCCAATCTCCGCTCCAAACTTAAGGAGGGGGGAGTGTTACGTCAGGCGAGGGATTTAAAGCGCTGCGTAACTTGGTTAACGACCTCCAGGTCTTTACGTTCATGATATCTGTAATATTTCAAAAAATGATAAATGGTTCTTATAAAACAAAGCATAAATACTTTTTAAAACTCTTCGTATTCTCATTTCTACTTTACCGCAATGTTTATCATCGGCAATTTTACACGAAGCCTCGAGAGAGACCCCCAAAATGAGATTCACTCTTCCAACTCTTTATTGAAAATTTTCTATGCTGGCTATTGCAATTGTCTTTTTGCCAAGGTATCGCGGGTGGTCAAGCCGAAGCTCGGCTAGACAGGGCCCATTGCAAAGTAATGCAGAAGCAAAAGGTGTGCAGCAAAACTATTGTATTAATAAGGGAGCACGAAAGCTAACGGGCCAACGGCGCAGTACGTATGCTCTGCACGAAAGGGAACCGCTTAATACCCAATGCCTTGGTCCGAAATCCTTTTCGTGACGGATGAGGATACACGGGGTCAATTGCCCAGACCTTAAATCGCGACATCAAGACGTGATGACAAACCTGTTTTATGAATGAACGCACTCGATTCGTACCGAGCTGAAAAATGTACATTCAGAACTGCACCGCGTTGAGCGCTCATAAAGTATGTATAAATCAAATTGTATATACATATATAGATCAAATTGTTCAGATTGTCGACAAAATTCAATTAGAAATTTATACGACAATTACTCGTTCTTACAGTGCCAAGAGAGTACGTAAAAAATACTCATTTAAAGAGGATCACCAATAATTTATAATTAAACTAATAGAGAAAAACTCGCTGATATTACATATAACATGGAAATTAAAACAAGGTGGTTTTATTTCGACAAAAAAATTCCCTGATTTTTTCCTGATTTTTCCCTGAGTTTCACTGACCAAACTTTCTATTAAATTATTTTTAATATTTCAGAAAATTAAAATAAAAAATTAAAAAGTTAATAGTTGTAAAAGGGAATTTTGGCACTCAAACAACCTGAGCTAGAAACAACCTGAACGCAAGAGAAGTAATAATAACAATCGAGAACTTTAGAACTATGATTGTAAGTACAAGGAGTGTATTCTATTATTCAACTATTCCTATTCAATAATGATCAAAATTTATTGAAATTTATTGAAATATCAAAATTATTATTAATAATCAAAATCATTATGAATTATTTTATAAAAATCGAATTTTATTGATTGATTCTTCTTATTTAATAAACGTATTTTCGTACATAATTTGAATGAGCCGAATAGAAAATTATTGCATTGATATTGTTTGAAACTAGCGCAACCTAAATTGACACCCTAAATAAACACCGAAAGAAAATTCTAAACGACGAAATTCGACCAAATCTTCGAACTCGCAGATCAAACGCTACGAAAGACTTGAAGCACTAGGCGACAGATGAAATGTCGGCCAACCAAAAGAAAAACAATACGGAATGAAAAAACGACGTTAGAAATATTTTCAATATAAATGATTCAATAATTTTAATTTTCTATCTATATATTCAAAATTTCCCTGATCAACTTAATGAGACGACGCAATTAGCGCACATATATAGGGTGTTTGGTAATTATTGACACAACGGTCGTGTTCAGGTAGGGTGAACTAAACTGAGTCGAAAAGTCCTCTACCATTTTGCACCTTTCGCAATAGTTGACGAGTTATTAATTAGTGAAATCTGGTTTTAAAAAATTAAAAAAATTTTTTTCTCTATTACCTGATGTACTAGGAACTTCAAACTAGACTCAAATTAAAGCTTGAATCTTGCACTACACGTATATTTCGAGAAGAATAAATAGAGATGAGAATAAATTTAGATGCTCAATGTTAATGCATTGTCACCTTCCATCGTACCACTTGTGCGCACTGCCGCGCGCAAACGAGTGTAGACAATGTTTACGTATTTTTATTTAATATTTCTCATATGGATGTTGTAGTGCAAAATTCAAGCTTTAATTTGAACCTACGTCAGGTAACAGAGAAAAAATTTTTTAAAACCAGATTTCAATAATTAATAACTCGTCAACTATTACGATAGGTGCAAAATGGTAGAGGACTTTTCGACTCAGTTTAGTCTACCCTACCTGCATACGATCATTGTGTCAATAATTACCAAACATCCTGTATAAATTGATAACATATTACGCACATAATTTCTTATATATTTTAACGATTTGACATCCTCGATTCGCACGCGCCAGCTAAATTATTAATTACTTAACATATGATTACAGAAATACAATTAATAGTTAACCCTCCTGGTAATATATTAAATTATCAATGTAAACAAATTGAAGCGTATCAATTTCCAGTAAAATCAGATAATTCAACCCTATATTTCTATATTACTATAGAAAATATAAAAAATGAGACATACAATTCAACTTCTGACAAAAAGACAACAAGACATAACAACACAGAGGAAGAATCGTCAACAATTTTAAAGTTGTTACACAAATACGTGTAAGTATTTATTAGAGCAATATATTTATTTAAAAAAATTAATATATTGCTCCAGCACCTTTAGGCTGAGATTTCATACATCCGACAACATTATCGGACGTTAGACTAACGTGAATGATGAAATTGGCCCTAAAGGTACTGGAGCAATATATTAAGGCTTCGGAAACGTCGAGTGATTTGTAATTTATTTTATTATTACAGGATAAAACAGATTGAAGAAGGATTCGAAGAATAGGTAAAAGAAAAAATATCAGATGGATTCAAGAAATTATTTGAGGAATTACTATCACAGTTGGTCACAGCATTAATAGACATTATTTCTGGGCTTGAAAATCTTACATTTTTATACTTGTCTTTCTTTATCTATCTACCAGTTAATGGATTTCGTACGTCTTCGACGTACAAATCCGACAAAACCGCGGTCAACAAAATCGCAGTCGAAAAAACCACGGTCGACAAAACCGCGGTCGACAAAATTGCGGTCAACAAAATCGCGGTCAACGAAATCGTTTTCAACGAAATTAATAAAATTAATAAAATTGATATTGACATTTGTATTAAATTTAATTATGCGCAATATATAAAATTTTGTATTTATATCCTTTATAATAAAATTGTTCGTTTCAGAATAGAATCTCGTTTCCTTTTCATTTCATTTGAAATACAGGGGATCCCATAATTAATTCCCGATCACCCGGTGATCCCACGCGATTATCGTACCGCGGTACTATCGGTTCTTCGTTCTCGCAGTCGATACTTTCCTCGCGATCGTCCCAAGGCTGATTCCAATCTGTCGGCACTGACCTCCCAAAGTTCATGCCTCCAGATTGTCCACCAGGATATAGTTGTCCTCTTCCCTCTCAAAAATAGCTCCTACATTCGATTCCACGGAATTCTTTGCCCCTCGATCATCTCTCACGTCTTCTTTCGTGTTTTCCCTTTCTTCGGGATACATCATTCGAATGTCGTTTCCTACGAGATTCTCGACTTGCTCGCCGTCGCCGTAGCGCGATCGATTGTTCGCGAATTCCAGATGCAGGAGAGGGTTGATTGCGAAGTGCGGACTGGCGCGGGGATCGCGGCAGCATTGTCTAGGAAGGCTATCGCGCAGCGAAGCGGCTTCGGATTGCTTAAGCTTGTCATGACTCATCTGTCGTTCATATTGCTCGTCACCGGCGCAGTTCGATTGCTGGGACAGCGAGGATATACTTTCTTTTGTATAGAACTTTCCATCGCGGTTGTTCGTTCGTTACGCTCGGCTGTATCCTTAGGCTTCTCTTTGGGTTTGTCTTTTTTTTACTACCGTTATCAATGCAAATGAATTTTCATTCCGATTACTTTTATTATCTTTACATTTGTTTGTTTTGTTTTTTTAGATTTCAAAAGGCTTTTGTGATTCTTCTCATCGAAGCGCTCGCAAGTCACATTATTTTCAGTTTTCGTTATCACTTGGCAGGTGTCGATTTCATTCTTTCCGAATTGCGTCATAATTTGTCCTCCCTGATTGCTTTCTGTTTGATTATTTGTCGTGTCGCATTCGGAGATCCTAGGAGTCCGGAATCACGTTGTTGATCGCCTCTATCAGTTATTTTTTGATCTCTTCATCAGATTTTGTAGAGGAGCATTCAGATAGATCGGACGTGTCCTCGGTATCCCGATCACCAATTAGAACTTTGTAGTACGCATTAGAACTTGGTACATAGTAACCGCGTCCGGCTGCGATCGAGAAATCCTTTTCTTTTGGAATAACCAGTTGTCCTCCCAGGACATGATAGGTGAGACTATATCTATCGTACGACCGGCGTGACAGCTGAAGGAGATGCCACGAGCGCCGCAGCAATTGCGCGCGCGTTCATCTCAGGCCCGCGCGCATCCACTATCTTCCCTCATACTTTGAAACTCCAAAGGCCAGTATGTTGCCAACTCAAGTATGCGGGTGGGAATCGGTGAGGCTAAAGAGGAAGCAGGGAGGGAAGGTCCATCCGAACGAGACCCAGCATAATTAAGATCGAACTTTACTTCAGGTAAGTTCGTTTAATCTTACAATTATGCTTAGTGTTAGAAACGGAACGATATGGAGACAAACGATAACAGTAATCAAGGTTAGCCAAATTTTAATTTAAAAGAATAAATTATTCAAAGATTAGAGCTGTTATTTTTCGAAGGAATCAAAGTAACAAACGATCCTTCGAAACTTCGAATCGGAAGATCGAAAAGACTTCGAAGATTCAAGATACCTTCAAGTTTCGAAGGATAGTTTGTTACTTCGAATCTTTCGAAACTTCGGAAATTCGAAGAATCCTTTGTCACTTCGACTTTTTTGAAGCTTCGAATATTAACAGCCCTAGGATATAACTATTTATTACATATTGAATAATCTTTTCTTCCATACAGATCAGCCCAAGCCTGGCCCAAGCGGCGTAAATAAACGGCTCGCCCAACAAGAAGCCAATGATAAGTAAGTACATTTATTTTAATTAATATTTTAATTGTGGACCTATATGGACTTATTTGTTCTTTCAGTGTCAGAAGATATAAAAAAAATAGAATTCAGCATGAGCATGAAGATTTCTTTGTCCAACTTCTAATAGATAAAGAAGATTATATATCAAACGTAGATATTGCGAAAAAACTGCAGGAAGAATTTAACGTTACATATAACTTGAAGGCTGTGCACAAATTTAGAAAATCGCTGTAAGTATTTAAAAAAAAACTTGAAACTCTATCTTTCTCTTTCTCTCATTCTCTTTCCCTTTTTTGTTCTAATTCTTTTCTTCATCAACACTATTTCTTTATATACTTGCAGGATCCACCCAGACATGGAAAAAAAATTTAAATGAGTACGATTTAAGTATAGCAGACATTTTGAAGAGTAAGAATGAAGATAATGATATTTTAATTGATGAACTATTTGCCTCTGACAATCAAGAAGAACCTGGTGAGGCTGCAGAAAAGACTGCAGAGGAGCTTACAGAAGAGCTTCCAAAAGAGCTTTCAGAAGAGAGTCCAGAAGATCTTCCAGAAAAGCTTATAGAAAAGCTTCCAAAAGAGCTTCCAGAAGAGCGTCCAGAAAAGCTTCCAGAAGAGTTTCTTACAGAAGAGCTTGATAACTTTGATAACATTAAAGCCTTTGAAGGCTTCCAAAATTTAGAAGATTTTGAAAATTTTTAAAAATTTTGCTATAAATTCTGCTATAAATTATTTGTATTAAAATTACGTAAAATTTTAAATCGACAACATAAGAAAATTTCATTAATTATAGATATATCTATTTTATTTTATTGTTGAAAAATTACATGAAGATTTGAGATACTCTGTAATTAAAATTTTAAGTTTAATAAAGTAATAAGAAGAATCGGTCAATATATCATTATCATTAAGCTCTCAGTTTCTAGACATGCGTTTAAGATTTATAAATAAAAATGTGAAAAGTTTATAAATAAAAAAGTTTATAGCAATTTACTGTTGGTAATATTTCTTTCTAGTTAAGTAAAACATAAGACAAATATATATATATGTATATATATAAATTTATAATATATATAATTTGATATCAAATCGATATCGATTCGATCTACTTAGTCCGAAATGATTAATCGAAAAGACATCAATTTGATATCTTTAACATCGAAATCGTGGACAAGATTGATTCGACATTGATCTTTGAATCGATATGATTTCGACATCGATTTGATGTCGATTCGAAATTAATTTCTCACTGGGAGGGTCTCGTCCGGATCGACGATGTAGCTGTTCAAAGCTGCGAGTTATCTGGCCGTGCAGTATGTAAAAGCACACGTCGGTTTTTTTTATTTAATTCATAAGAGGAGAAGACATATCTTCTTATTGAAGAGAGCGTAGAGTTGATACTCACAGAACGGATCGCGTTAGCGAATGCGTCCGAGTCGACAATCGGACGGTTATAAAAAGTGGCAAATACACGCGATTCCCCGGACCAACCCGCGGCCTTTTTTATAAGATCCACAGGAACTCCTCTCTTAGCCGCTAGAGATGTAGACGCGTGACGGGTACTATGCGCCGTAAACGACACATCGACCCCACAGATTACGAGAGCACTCCATCGACAAATAGTCTGGCTTCCCACCGGGCTATAAGGTCGCTTTAAAGTGATAAAGAAGGAGTCACAATATTTTTGACATAAGTTAACAGTTAACGCTCCAAATAATCTGAGATTAGCGTTACTATACATACATTATCATGGTCCGTAAAACGAAAGTAACGGCTGGGGACGACCAGTACGTTTTCAAATGATCCGCTATTCAAATGAGGACTTTGTCCGAGGCATGTCTGCGAGATCTTTATCGCCGCCAACATTTGACAACATTGGCCTGAGCATAACGCAAGCAACAGCACGAGCTTCTTCGTGAGTGTTTCTAGGGAAAGGTTCTGATGAGAAAACCAAGAGCCTAACTTGGCAATCACAGGTGCCGGATCCCAAATAAAATCATATCTAGGACGCGGCGGATTTAAAACACTCGCTCCCTTGCAAAAACGCCTTATTAATGGGTGATCATTAAATGTTGGTTGAATTATGGTATCCGGTTTGAAGGACCAAATGTATGATAGCGTAAGACTTGGCTTGTGCCGCCGCGTAAGTGAACGCAAATTTTTACTCTTGGCCGAAGCCAATAGTTTTTTTTATTGCAAATATGGATTTACATAGACTGATTACAAAAGACGCTTAAAAGGACTGACGATTCTCAGAGAGGACAGCAGGGAGAGCGTTAAAAAGAAGCATGCTCCAGCATCCAATCCCGAAGCCGCATTTAGGGAAATTTTTAAGCGAGACTCAATCTCGAACTGTTTCTTTACCGACGGTTCCAAAATGATCGATATCCCATTCGCTGGGTTCTTTGTGATCAACGTCAATAATAACGTAAATCCTTTTCGTACTTCTAATTTTACCTCTATTTTTACTTGTGAAGCTATGGCTCTTTATCATGCTTTGGAACTGGCCTCTCTTTCTGTTTCGGAAAAACTCTATTTCTTCACAGACTTTCAGAATGGTTTAAAGGCCTTGTCTAACAAGGCAAAAGCTTTTAAAAGACCTGAAATTATTTTCAAAATCCTCTCTTTAGTCGAATCAATCTCGTTAACCAGTAAAAAGATCGAATTTTATTGGGTTTCCGCTCATAAAGGTGTAATCCTGAATGAACGAGCGGACAAGATAGCCAAAAGAACGGCCGTAGAGGGTAAAGACGTCTACCTATTCCAGCTTTAAAAGCTTTTGGAAGACCAATATGTTTTCCCCTACCGAAAAACTTATTAAAGATGAAGGCCAGTTCAAGAGTAAGAATTATTGTAATAGTTTCTGGAAACCTTCCCGCCGCCCTTGGTTTCAGAATTTCGATCTTCCTAGAAGGGCCATAGTTTCAATTCTACGACTAAGGTCGGGTCACTTCCCTACTATACGATCTCTTTAGATTTAAGATTGTGGAGTCTGAGTTATGTCCTTGTAATAAATATACAAATTGCGAATCACGTGTTTTGGCAGTGTGATCTGACCGAGAATGCGAGAGAAAATCTTTTTCTAAGAATAATTAAGCTTACTTTACGTAAGCTTAATTATTCTAATCCTTATTGTCTAAACTAATTCTTAGGTGAGTTGAATCCGTCTGTGATTTATGCTTTAGCGAAGTTCATTATGGCTATCAGCTTTAGAATTTGAGTTACCTTCTAGAGTTTTATTGTTTGTATTATTTCCTCGTTCTTTCGTTCACAGTCTTATAATATTTCCTTTTACATAACATCAATACTTGTTTTCGTCTATTAATATTTATATGCTTACTTGCGTTTTTATTATTTTAGTTTATTTAGTTTAGTGTTTACTTCATAAAAAATCTGAATTATCCATCATCTTTTAGCCAATTGCTTGGTTTAATTAAAACTTTTTGTCTTGGTAACGGTAATCAATTTTTGGGCAAGCGAGCTAAAGAAATTTTGTCCAATTGTACTTCGTAAATTATAATGTAGAATTTTTTATTATTTCACTTATTTCTGTTATAAATTAATTTTTATCATATTTATTTTTGCTCATTCCTTTTTTCCTTTGATATAACTATGGGTTAAACTATGGGAAAAGATTTTTTCAGTTTTCATTCATTTATTCATATTTTTTTAAATATATATTTTCAGATCTGATAGAATGTAATGTTAAACACAAACACATACTTATGATATGTAACACAGTGAATTTAATAAATATTGTTTTTTAGATATATTTCTGTATTCTTTTTTATATTCTGTAAGTGCTAGTCTATAGTCAATATAATATCCTTTACAAATAGAACGGAAAATTTTATACTCATTAATGCTGGTCTACAACCTTGTTTTAAGAAAATATTTTAGCTCTAAGCCGTAAACAGTAATCAATCACAGTCGATTATTCTACTTACATTCGATTGTGATTAATCACAGCTTATAACTTAGAGCTAAAATATTTTCTTAAAACAAGGTTGTAGACCAGCATTAATGAGTATAAAATTTTCCGTTCTATTTGTAAAGGATATTATATTATAGGACAATGTTTTGTATATCTAATTCCGCTTTAATTTCACACTTATTTAAAGTGGGAAAAAAATCACTTTTTTCCATTATAGTTTTGCGGAATTTAAAATGGACATGTTTTGCAGTGATATTCCTGATCAAATTAATTCCTAATGATTCTTTTTTTTAATGTCCTTGCGATGTCCTTTTAACCTCGATATTTAGTCAGACGACTGACTTTTACCGATTGACCAGAAGTGATGCCGATTTTCTCTGCCGTTCTATCTCGTAAAATCTCGTTTTGATGGATGACGATGGACACGCCTATGAAGTTGTCAGATGTGTTAGATATTGTAGAACGTTTTCTGCGATACTGACCTCACCCCGTTTAATATACGTCCCACACAAATATTTTGTCAAGCTACGCGCACTCTGCAATGTGCAAAAATCCTACACGTCATTCACCTGAATTATTCCTAGTAAATGAAAATAACTACATGGCAAAACTATATTGTAATAACAAAACAGAAAACGACTTTTTTTCAAAGACAGAAACGAGAATAGGTATTTCCCGTATTTTTTTAGACGTTGAATATGAATCCGTTCGTTAAATTGCTCCATCATGTTACAATTTTGAGAAATTTGCAATTAAAGTTGGACTATTTTTACGTACTTTGTCATGTTATTATTACGATATGTGACATGATAGAAAAGTTTCTTTGCAATCAAAATTAAGTATGTTGTTAGGACTTTTAGCCCTCAAAAAGAAATTTTAATATCAACTTGTAGTATCAACTAGTAGTTAATAAAATATTCATGGAGCAATTTAATAAATGGATTCGTATTCAGTGCCTAAAAAACTATGGGAAATATCTATTTTCGTTTCTGTGTTTTTCTTTTTAAACAGAATGTAAAGAAATAATCACTCAAGACGTAAATTCTTTTGATTTTTCATCGATACAAATCATTTGCTATCATCCATTTTATGTGCGCGAAGAACGGTCTACCTATTTTCCTATCTACCCTCATTTCTATCTTTTGCACAAACTTATCAAAACCATGGTACGATTACGGCACGCGACCTATGAGGGGTTTTATGTATCCAATGAGATATATAAATCTACGTTTATTCGAGATATAAAGAAAATAAGGTTTTAATATGTGAATTGGCCTTTTAATAAATGCAGTTAGAGTAATTAGACAATTAAGCAGTCTTTCCAATCTCGTACGTATTCGAGATAATGTAAAATTAAAAATAGAGACAGATAACTTTAATTTAAGCAGATAAATGCAAGAGAAATGTACAAAAAATATTGTACATTATTTTAGATATGTATGTACATTATTGACCAATATTGGCCACTTACTTATAGGTGAGACCATTAAACTATTACTACGGTCTTAAACCAAATTTGGTACCTAATTGTAAGTTGGAAGGTATACTGCACAAGGATATCATTAAATACCTGCCATATGAAAAGGGATACTGGCTTTTGAAGTAGTTAATTAATTGAATTAATTATTTAAATTAATTCTATTAATTAATTTAATTAAACATTAGTGTATCTGTCAAATTAGAAGAAAAATATTTCATAAATTCGTTATCTTAAAATATACTAAGCCTCGAAATTAGCGCAACAAAAATTTATACCAAAATTTCACTTAACTTCAAATAATCGTAACTTCGCGAAAACTTATCGTATTTGAAAAAATTTTTTTTCATTTTGAAGCTTGAAGTCTCTATTTTAAAGGGAAATTATCAGATTGTGAGCATCTCCTGTTCCCTTTTCGCCATCTCTTCAAAAGTAAGGACAGGTTTTGTCTCCAAAAATTTTCATAGTTTGACGCTCTCCACGGAGTGCAATGAATTTTTTTCGCAAATTTTAGAAGAATTATCGTAAAATATGAATTTTTCTTTACAAATTAAAAAAAATGAAGTCTGTACGATTTTTTTAGCGGAGTCACGACGGATCAAAAGATCCCGCACAATACCACGGGAAAAAGCCTTTCAGTCAAATCAACTAAAAATTATAGGAATTTGTTCTATATAACACACTGATCAAAAGTTGTCCTGTGCACTAGGTCCAAAAAATCCACCGTTATCAAGAGTTTGGATGGTTTAAGGTACGATTATAATTGTACTATTGATCTCAAACCCTCTATATCTCGAGAACGATGGGTTTTTTGGACCTAGTGCACAGGATAACTTTTGATCAGTGTGTTATGTAGAACATATTCCTATAATTTTTAGTTGATTTGACTGAAAGGCTTTTTCCCGTGCGAGGTCTTTACCTATGCATATTCGTCTGTTTATGCTAGAGCTCGAAATACCTGGATAACGGAGTACCCGCCCGTCCGCCCGTTACCCGTTGCGTACAGTTCCGCGACACCAGATATTCCGAGTTCTAGCATAAACAGACTAAAATGTTTAGATAATTTTGATCCGTCGTAACTCCGCCAAAAAAATCATACAGATTACAATTTTTTTTAATTTGTAAGGAAAAGTTCATATTTTACGATAATTATAAAATTTGCGAAAAAAATTTATTGCACCCCGTGGAGAACGTCAAATTATAAAAATTTTTGGAGACGAAACCTGACCTTACTTTTGAAGAGATGGCGAAAAGAGAACAGGAGGAAGTTCAAAATCTGATAATTTCCCTTTAAAGTAGACTTCAAGCTTCAAAATAAAAAAAATTTTCAAATACGATAAGTTTTCGCAAAGTTACGATTATTTAAAGTTGAGTGAAATTTTGGTATAAATTTTTGTTGCGCTAATTTTGTGGCTTAGTGTAGATAAGCTGATTTTGACAATCTTGGAACCTCCTATTATTTACAAAATATATCCATATATGTTCATACTAGAGTAATGTAAAATTAATTAATAGCTTATTTTTATTATAATAGTTTAGTAATGTAAATGAAATTAAGTATATTAGAGCAAAAAAATTTTATTGATTGTGCCTTTTGTATCAGGATTTTTTTAAATATAAATTTTATATAAGAATTTTCGTAAATTTAAAAGAGCTAGTAAATATGATAATTATTGTATAAAAATTATTATAAATAATTTGCTAGAGAATATATTTTAATCAATTTTTAAGATATCTAGTTTTTATAAGATTAAATTTAATTTAGTTTTTATAATTAACATATTTATAAAATAGAAATTTTACAAAAGAAAGACTCTAGTATGAACATACCTATATGAACATATTTCGTAAATAATAGGAGGTTCCAAAATTGTCAAAATCTTGAATATTTTAAGATAACGAATTTATGAACTATTTTAATTCTTCTAATATGACAGATACATCAATGTATCAAGATATATTTGCTACACTACCGTCAAAAAATTTAAAATCAAAGTAATTTGTAAATTTAATTTATTATTTCTTCTCAAAAAATAATGTAAGGTATTTTCATTTATATAATATAATCCTATAGTTAATCCTATAAATCTTATAGTTATTCAAAAGCTATTCTGTAAATAATCAAAAAAGAAATCCGCAGAATGTCACGTTTTATTAAAAACTGATTATTCTGTATCTTTATTTATTATTTTGGTCTTAAATTTTTTAACTGAGAAAAAATTATAATTAATTTTGGCCTCAACCACAATTTTGTAATATTTCTAACAATAATTATGATTAATAATGCATATACCATAGTTTAGTTAATCTTTAATAAATAATAATAAATAAATATAAAGTTAAATAAATAATAATAAATTTTTGATTAATTACAGAATAGCTTTTGAATAACTATAGAATTATATTATATGTATAAATAAAAATACCTTACATTATTTTTTGAGAAGAAAGTTAAATTAAATTTACAAATTACTTTTTAAACTCTTAAATTTTTTAACGGTGTATACATAGAAAAAAATTTGTTATTTGCAAGAAAATTATTTTTATTTAGTGCTAATAAATGGTTGTTTTTAATATTTTGCAAGAAAATTATTTTTTATTTTAAAATATTACACTTATTAATATTAAAGAAATATTTAATTATATTTATTACTGATTTTAATTTAAACATTTCTTTTAAAGCAAACTTTTAATAAATACTTTCTTAAAATATTTATTAAGTATTTATTAAAGTAAAAAAAATATTTATTTGAAATATAATTTTTAACAAAAAAACAATAGCTTTCTAATTTTTAAAAAATATTATTTAAAATTAAAATTATTCTATTATATTAAAATTTTTTATTAAAATAAAGAAAACAATAAACAAGTAAAAGAATTTATTTGCAAACAACAAATTTTTTTTCTGTGTATGTATAATTGTCATAAATTCGTTTTATATATAATTCTGTGTACGTATATGGTAATTGCATAATCATAAATTCGTTTTATATATCTCAATAAAAGAATTATTTATCGCTCACCGATCGATGCGCAACAGCAGAGTTATCTGCAACGTTGACTACGATGATTCTGTAACACACAAATATAATGTACATTAAAATAGCGATCTAAATAATAAATATTTTAAAAACTAATTATTACGTATATTATACAAGATGTTTGGTAATTATTGACACAACGGTCGTGTGCACCGTTATTTATTTGTTTTTAATATTTACACCCTGTATTTATTTGTTTATAATATTCAAATATTACGATAATAATTTTGGAAAGAATCTTCGTAAAAATAAACTTTTTATAAACTATGATAAAATCTTATATGTATTTTCTTCTAATTATTACTTTTAAATCGAAATAAAACGCGATCCGAAAATAAAAAAGAAATTAATTTTGTACAAATAAGAAATAATACTTACCGCAAGGTTGCTCTGCCGATGCCCGATGCGTCTCCTAGGCATCATCCTCTTCTCAGGCTGTCTAGGTTCGTAGAATTCCGACGCACACACCCACACATACACCCGCGCGCGCGCGCGCGCGGACACCAACTCGTTATTTCTGAAATATTTAAAAACACGATTTGATTAAAAGAGGGATAAAAGGTATTTTAATATATTTAATACATAACTTATTCTATTCAATTCAATTAAATTAATTTATTCTATTCAATTAAAAAATTTTAACTGGACAATTTGTTTCGACGAAGTTTATTGGAATCATGCAAAAATTCGTTGCTGTTAGTCGCTTACGCTCGTACGCTTTCACGGGTACGAGCAGGGCATATTATTCACAAGACGCGTATTTTTTCAAAATGTCTGCAAAACACAAGACAATCACGCACGGAATGCGTGTATCCAGAATGTCCGTCCGATTCGGAGCAATTCACAAGATCGATTTCACGCGGAATGTATATCCAAATGATAGTTCGCACTGAAAGCGGAGCAATTAATAAAGCGATCGCGCACGAAATGCCTATATTCAAAAGCTCACTCAGTACGCACGAGCTGGACATAGTGTTCACGCACATGACGCGTGTATCCAAAATGCCCGTAATACACGCAGAGCACAGGACCGTAATCACGCACGGGATGCGTGTATCCAAAATGTTCGTCCGACTCGTAGCAATTTACAAGATCGATTTCACACGGAATTATGCGTATCCAACTGAATATCCGCACTGAAAGCGGAACAATTAATAAAGCAATCGCGCACGAAATGCGTATATTCAAAAGTTCACACAGCACGCAGAGCACAGGATAACGTTGATCACGCATGGGATACGTATATCCAGAAAGTCTGTCCGACGCGGAACAATTAACGAAGCGATTACGTACGAAATGCAGATCCAGAACTGTCTATCCGACGCGGAGAATTCATAATATCAAGGATAATCGCACGCACGAAGTCTCACTTAAGCGCAAGTGATTTTCCAAAATGGCTCGTTTACGTTCGAACCTTGCACGCCGCGCTCATTGTAATTGTCTAACTTCGGCGCGCGCTTTCCTACCCGCTTCGTTTTCGGAGCAGGGATGACGACCAAGATTCCACGCGCGACTCGCGATCACGATTGTCACGCCAGGTGCTGCCGCGACATTTGTCTTGCGAATTAGCCGCAAATCGCGCGACTCTACGACCGCTCTTACGTGAGCGTGCGGGCGGTCAATCATAATATAAAATTAATATTTTAATATGTAATAGTACAAAAATTATAATAATCAAGAATTAAAAGAATTTTTCTTTTATATAAAATCAGAAAATCGAAAGCGCTAAATTCAGTATTTGAATTCCGATTTATTCTATGCAATAAATTTATTAACAGAAATGACAGACGATAAATCGCGATAATCATATGTAAATCTACTACTTTGCGAGAAAACTGCTGATGAGACCTGACAGGCTGTACATATACAGAGAGAAGAGGTTTCTTTGGATTTAGTAAATGTGTTATTTTCAATTATATTTGTTTGACTAAAAAAAACTTTTGAATTTGCAAAACATTATTTTATTGAATAAAAACTTAGTTGTTTCGTTGCACTAAATCATTTTCTTTGACGNAAAAATAAGTATTATTTGAAATAATATTTAATTAAATACGTTTGATCGAAACAATGCATTATTTCTTTCAATTAATTTATTCCTTTGAATGATGCCTGATCAATGCGCGATTCGAAAGTCGCCGGTAGGCGTCTCACAAGACCAAAACTTTCTCGTAAAAATTCACTAAAAAAAATATATACATATAAGTAAGCCTAAAGTATACTTTTCAATAAAATGAATTGGGTTTTGAAAGTTACACTTTCAACAACATTAGAGTTGGAAATTGAGAATGAGATGTGCAAAAACATTTTATTCTAAAACAATATATATTTTTTCAAAAAATATATAATACATATATAAAATATAAGTGAAATAATAACAATATTTAAATAAAATAATAAAATTATTTAAAGCAACAAAATAAATTAAAAAAAAAAAAATTTTTTTACATGAATAAACAAAATTGTTTGACGGTACAATACAATTGTTTCAGTCAACGAAAAATTAAAATTCTTCCAAACATTTTATTTCAAATAAACATATATGTTGTTTAGAAGTTCAAACAATCTTATTTGTTTGTTCAAACATTAGTTTGTTTGACCTTATTCCAATAATTAAATTTGTTTGACTTTAATAAAATTTATTATATCCAAAGAAACATTTCTCTCTGTGTAATAACCAAAAATTCTGTACAGTCCGACTAAATTTTGTTGAATCAAACATGTCATGTTAATCCAATTGTGATTGTTTTTTCCGTTTAATTATGACAAATATGAAAATTTGAAGTGCATTAAATAATTGCAAAATTAAATATAGATATTTTGAATTAAGAACAGCATTTTTTGATCCGAACTCTTTAATCTCTCTGGATGGAAGAAAAACACTCTTCGCTCGAACCACTATCGTTACTGTCGTACAATCACTATACACAGAGAGAAATGTTTCTTTAGATTTAATAAATTTTCTTAAATCTAAAGAAATTTATGCATTGGAATAGTCCAACCGAATCAGTGTTTAAACTACAAAATGCTTGTTTGACTTTTCAAATAAAATGTATCTTTACCTTAAAGTAAATATTTTCTCAAAAAGAGTTCAATATTTTTTTAATTTAAACAATTTTATTATTTCGGCCAAAGTATTGCATTATTTTACTTAAATTATATTTTTGTTGAATGAAATAATTTTATTATTTCGACCAAAGTAATAAACTATTTCACTTAAATTATATTTTTGTTGAAT